>CATNUG010000011.1:0-586051 GCA_950371165.1 Lacanobia oleracea
ATAACCGAATGAATCCGTTGCTAAACGCGCGCCGTCCTTTATAGCGCACCGCTTGGACCAGGTCTTGGAGAGGGAGGTTTCGCTAAGACGGCCGTTCCTGACAGCGAGGCGTCCTCGACCGCATCTTGCCTTGCGCCATCACTAGGTCCTCCATCACCAGACTGGCCATAATCATCTGCAAAGTAACACCTACTGTAGGTACATTTGCTTTCTTGCGTCACTTATGTGTCTGAAGCCAAAGAATAGTAAGCACTTGAACTAATGTTGTTAAGTACGCGATAGTGAGCGTGCACTCCCACCATCAGGCACCCAACTAAACAGGAAGGTTTCATAAGTAATCGAAATGTAAATTTAAATGCTTCAGACTAGACAAAAAAAGAAAGTTACAAAACAAAAGCAGTGATTTTAAGCATTAAAACGTAACTGGAACTAAATAGCATTCCAACCAATGGAATTCCGGGCTTCCATTGGGTAGAATGCCAGTCAAGATAAATAAACAGTAGTGAAGCTAATATACTTATCCATAACAGAAGCCATGAACCATAAGTTCAGGCCAAACAGAAGTCTTAAGCCAGAAGCTCAGACCTTACGGAAGTCATAAGCCAGAGGCTCAGACCAAACAGAAGCCATGAACCAGGGGTTCAGGCCAAACAGAAGTCATAAGCCAGAGGCTCAGACCGAACAGAAGCCATAAACCAGGGGTTCAGGCCAAACAGAAGTCTTCCGGTTGCTTACCAGCCTCGAAGAAAGCTGAGCATTCGTCAGGCGTCCACTCGCCACGCCAGAGCACCATATGCTCGGCAGCTGCCTGGGTTTTTTGCCATACTTAGTCGAATTTTTGTCGGTATATATCAAACCAAAAACCGAGACGCGCAGTTTTCCTTCCCACTCAAACAATGTAGGACCGTCATCTTCGCGTAAACGCGAAGCAATCAAATCGGGAGATAGTAAAATAGTGTGTCATTATTGTCGTAAAGTTGGTCATACGAAATATGACTGCAGGAAAAGACCTAAAGTTGATACTAATGCGCCATCATCAGCAGATACCGTGACGTCAACGCCTTTAACATCGGGTGATAAATCAGTCAAGTTTTGCACATATTGTAAACGTAACGGTCACTTGATTGATACATGCTTTTCGAAACAAAAGTCTGAAAATGAACGTAATCAAAAGAAATCGGCTAAGATAAATTTTTGCTCAAGTGTCAATCAAAAGGAGACAACATAATGTCTGCTGTTATTCAAAAGGTGCCTATAGATACTTTGATTGATTGATACTTTGGTCTAATATCTCGTTGATTTTAGAGTCGGTTCTTAAATATTTTAATTTCAATCGAATCCCAACGTATCGTTTGTTGAGAGGTATAGGCAGCCAGGAGATCGAATCAACGTCATATGTTACGACGATGATTGAATTTCCTGAAGTGTCTTTGGAAGTTGATTTGTATGTGGTGCCAGTTGGGTGCATTACGGCGCCTATTTTGATTGGCACGGATGTATTAGATAGAGAGGGAATTACCTACACGCGTAGTAATAACTTACATCGACTCACGAGATTAGACAGTGTGCCCTCCGTACTGCACGTTTCTACCGTTGAGTTTGAAAACATTAAAACGCCGTTAGTTGGCAATGACAGGAATCTTTTGCTTGATATCATCCGCGAGTTTTCAAGTTCTTTCATTACGGGAACTGCTACATCAACGGTGAATACGGGTAGTATGGAAATACGATTAACATCGAGTGCCCCGGTAGTTCACAGGCCTTATAAGCTTTCGTGTGACGAAAAAAATAGAGTTCGGGATATTATTAATGACCTACTCTCAAAGGGAATCATTCGTGAGTCACAGTCCGACTACGCCAGTCCTATCATCCTCGTCAAGAAGAAGGACGGGAGTGATAGGATGTGCGTCGATTATCGGGCACTTAATGCTATAACGGTCAAAGAACGATTTCCTTTGCCCTTGATCGATGACCATATCGATAGGCTTGGTTGTTTCAAGTTCTTCACCAGTTTAGATATGGCAACTGGATTTCATCAGGTGCCGTTAAAAGATGACGATTCGATTTCCAAAACCGCCTTCGTAACGCCTGAAGGGCATTTCGAATATTTAAAAATGCCCTATGGGTTAGCTAACGCCCCCATAGTTTATCAAAGAATCATATCGAAAAAGTTAAAACCCTATATTGAAAGTGGACTAGTGTTGACGTATATCGACGATGTGCTTCTTATGTCAAACGAAATTCCTGAAGGACTCGACTTGCTGCGTCAAGTTTTGAGTACTCTCACGAATGCCGGTTTTTCGGTTAATTTAAAAAAATGTACCTTTTTAGATACCGAAATAGAATATTTAGGACGGGTAGTTAGTAATGGTCAGGTGCGGCCGAGCCCAAGAAAAATAGAGGCGCTGGTAAATTCTCCAAAACCTACTAATGTTAAGGGGGTTCGCCAATTTTTGGGTCTGGCCGGGTATTTTAGGCATTATGTCGCGGGTTACGCTTCTAAAACAGCCTGCATAGCCAAATTGTTAAGAAAGGGAGAACCTTTCAAATGGAGTTCAGAACAAGATGTGGCTCGTGACAATATTATTCATTGTTTGACCCATGAACCAGTTTTAGCGATCTTTGAACCAAGTTTGCCTACGGAGCTTCATACCGATGCCAGCTCTATCGGTGTCGGTGCGGTGTTGTTGCAGGAACATGCCGGTAAACGAAAGAGAGTAGTCAGTTACTATAGTAGGTCCACACGGGGTGCAGAGAGTCGCTATCACAGCTACGAAAATAATACGAAATTTAATTGTTAAGTTAAGAGAGAATCTAATTGGCCCTCTCTTAACTTAACAATTAAATTTTGGGTTTCCTCATCCGCAGTCTGAGCGACCTTTGCCCAATTATTAGAATTGCGAATGTGTGATACGTTTACGGTTTCAGGAGGATGCCGGCTTAGAAAATCAGCGTGCTGCATCATGGATCCTTTTCTATATTCCAAGGTAAAGGTAAAGTCCTGCAGGTAAACCCACCAACGCGCGACACGAGGCAACAAATCTTTTTTTGTTTCAGTTAACTTCAACGAATTACAGTCCGTCACTATTTTGAAGTTGATGCCAATTAAATAATGACGGAAGTTCTGAAGTGCGCGTACAATGGCTAGGGTTTCCAGCTCGTAGCTGTGATAGCGACTCTCTGCACCCCGTGTGGACCTACTATAGTAACTGACTACTCTCTTTCGTTTACCGGTTTACGGTTCCTGCAACAACACCGCACCGACACCGATAGAGCTGGCATCGGTATGAAGCTCCGTAGGCAAACTTGGTTCAAAGATCGCTAAAACTGGTTCATGGGTCAAACAATGAATAATATTGTCACGAGCCACATCTTGTTCTGAACTCCATTTGAAAGGTTCTCCCTTTCTTAACAATTTGGCTATGCAGGCTGTTTTAGAAGCGTAACCCGCGACATAACGCCTAAAATACCCGGCCAGACCCAAAAATTGGCGAACCCCCTTAACATTAGTAGGTTTTGGAGAATTTACCAGCGCCTCTATTTTTCTTGGGCTCGGCCGCACCTGACCATTACTAACTACCCGTCCTAAATATTCTATTTCGGTATCTAAAAAGGTACATTTTTTTAAATTAACCGAAAAACCGGCATTCGTGAGAGTACTCAAAACTTGACGCAGCAAGTCGAGTCCTTCAGGAATTTCGTTTGACATAAGAAGCACATCGTCGATATACGTCAACACTAGTCCACTTTCAATATAGGGTTTTAACTTTTTCGATATGATTCTTTGATAAACTATGGGGGCGTTAGCTAACCCATAGGGCATTTTTAAATATTCGAAATGCCCTTCAGGCGTTACGAAGGCGGTTTTGGAAATCGAATCGTCATCTTTTAACGGCACCTGATGAAATCCAGTTGCCATATCTAAACTGGTGAAGAACTTGAAACAACCAAGCCTATCGATATGGTCATCGATCAAGGGCAAAGGAAATCGTTCTTTGACCGTTATAGCATTAAGTGCCCGATAATCGACGCACATCCTATCACTCCCGTCCTTCTTCTTGACGAGGATGATAGGACTGGCGTAGTCGGACTGTGACTCACGAATGATTCCCTTTGAGAGTAGGTCATTAATAATATCCCGAACTCTATTTTTTTCGTCACACGAAAGCTTATAAGGCCTGTGAACTACCGGGGCACTCGATGTTAATCGTATTTCCATACTACCCGTATTCACCGTTGATGTAGCAGTTCCCGTAATGAAAGAACTTGAAAACTCGCGGATGATATCAAGCAAAAGATTCCTGTCATTGCCAACTAACGGCGTTTTAATGTTTTCAAACTCAACGGTAGAAACGTGCAGTACGGAGGGCACACTGTCTAATCTCGTGAGCCGATGTAAGTTATTCGTGTAGGTAATTCCCTCTCTATCTAATACATCCGTGCCAATCAAAATAGGCGCCGTAATGCACCCAACTGGCACCACATACAAATCAACTTCCAAAGACACTTCAGGAAATTCAATCATCGTCGTAACATATGACGTTGATTCGATCTCCTGGCTGCCTATACCTCTCAACAAACGATACGTTGGGATTCGATTGAAATTAAAATATTTAAGAACCGACTCTAAAATCAACGAGATATTAGACCAAAGTATCAATCAATCAAAGTATCTATAGGCACCTTTTGAATAACAGCAGACATTATGTTGTCTCCTTTTGATTGACACTTGAGCAAAAATTTATCTTAGCCGATTTCTTTTGATTACGTTCATTTTCAGACTTTTGTTTCGAAAAGCATGTATCAATCAAGTGACCGTTACGTTTACAATATGTGCAAAACTTGACTGATTTATCACCCGATGTTAAAGGCGTTGACGTCACGGTATCTGCTGATGATGGCGCATTAGTATCAACTTTAGGTCTTTTCCTGCAGTCATATTTCGTATGACCAACTTTACGACAATAATGACACACTATTTTACTATCTCCCGATTTGATTGCTTCGCGTTTACGCGAAGATGACGGTCCTACATTGTTTGAGTGGGAAGGAAAACTGCGCGTCTCGGTTTTTGGTTTGATATATACCGACAAAAATTCGACTAAATCTTTTATGTTAAGTTTCGCATTCGTTGCCGCAGCCTTTATTTGAGCATCAGTAATACCTCGCACAATTATTGCAACTTTCAGCTCGTCAGACAAGCCCTTTACAATGTTAAGACGCAAAAGAGACTTGCGAGCATATTCGGCGTATGTCGGGAATTTATTTGAATTGTTACACATAACCTCAAATAAAATTGTGGCAACATCTACGTTACGTGGGCACAGTGAAGGAAAACTCTAACTTAAAGTTGCTCCACGAACGATCATTTGTTATCCAATCGTTAAGCCATGACTTTGCGTCACCACGCAAACAACTTCCTATGCGCCCTAAACACTCGCGATCGTCCCATTTATTTAAATTACGAGCGCGGTCTACCTCTGAACACCAAACGTCAAAGTCGTGCAGGTTAGGATCGAAGGGAGAAATATAAAAATTATGCGATTTCTCTTTAACTAAGCAAGACAATGCGCCTACGAGCTTATCTGTCACGTCATTATCCCGGTCGAGCGTTCGCGACTTCTGCCTAGTGAAAGTTTCCTGCCCCCGTGAGTTATGCTCCTCAACAGGCGTAGAGACGCGACACGTTGTTGAAGTCGGCAAACGGCTCTGAATAGAATTCAAGCGAGTTAATATTTGATCTAAGGCCTGATCACGCGGAGATTCACGACGGCTAAATGAGGTATCACGACGTCTACGACCACTACGTGGACTACGGGACACATTACGATATCTCGAAGAGGTACGTTCGCGACCATGAGAACGCTCACGGTATCTACGAGGTGAAGGCGTGTGATTGCTCCTACCGGAACCATGGCTACGATTACGCGATCTACTTCTCAACGTTCGGGAACGATTACGATGCGTTACGTCTAGTTTTTCAACGCTTGTCGAACGTCCCGGCATATCTCAGAAATTAAATGATCAAGAATAAAATTTAACACTCACCGATACGCGCGAAACCATAAACAACAAAACTTGCAGTAATTAGGTCAAATTCAAACACCAACGGACATTCAGTTAATTTATAACAGATGGCACAAACAGCACTAAGCACGTGGTCTATCCCTGACTTCTGATCTTAGGAACCAGAGGTGAGGACAGTTTTTAAAAAAATAACGTACAAGTATTTCCTAAAATTATTTAATTAACAAAACAAAACTTAATAACCGAAATTACAAGAAATGATAATTGAAAATGATGACATCCGAAACTCTAATTACTGCAAATATTTAAATTACTTACGAAAATAACAATATAACGACCGAATAAGAAAATACAAACGAGGGTAGCGATGTACAACCGTTGACGACCGATAACCGAATGAATCCGTTGCTAGCTCAGATTGGGTCGTCTCTCAATTCCCCTAGGGGAACCGGAGGTAACTGTTATACCTTTTTGGTAACTCAGTGGTATCGACGCCGCCTGTATACACAGACGGGTCATTGGGTTGTGGCAGTGGCCACGTGGTGTCAGATCCGGGCGTCAAGTCCGGTGTTTGCCTGCGCGTTGGCGAGAGCTGCCCCCACCGGCAGCGTCCCCGTGAGGGGAGCCTCCAGTGAGCGCTCTACAAGCCAACGGCGTTTGTTGGAGTGTGGGCATCAACTGATTATGGCGAGGTCGAGCACGACAGGGTGAGTTCCTGGCGTGCGCCCGTCAGCCATAATCAGTGAGCGGCGTCGGTGTTGGGTAGTGGAGCAGCGGGGATTAGGTCCCGCGGCAGCGGTCGGTCCGGTGGGCGTCGGTGGTAGGGCGCCAGCTCTCGCAGGTGGCGGAAGGAGGAGGCCCCCGCGCGGCTGAACATCGTGGTGGTCAGGCGGCCGATGAAGTCGTCGAGGCTCTCCATGCGTAGGTCTCTCGCGATTACCGCGTTCCTCACGTATCTTGGGGCGTCTACGATGTTGCGTAGCGTCAGCGACTGCTGGGCGCGCAGCCGGTCTCGGTTAGTTTCCGAGACCAGCGCGTACCACGCAGGGGCAGCGTAAGTGAGTCGGCTGCGCACATACGCCTTGTAGACGCCCAGCTTCGCCTTGAGCGGTAGGCGCGATGACAAGACGGGACGCAGGAGAGCTCGAGCGGCGCGGGTTTGAACCACGACGTTCTTCACGTGGGGGCCCATGGTGAGTCGCTGGTCGATGGTCACGCCCAGATATTTAACTGTGCGCGACCATCCGACCTGTCGACCCAGCATAGTGAGGCGGGGTAGTTGGCGTCGTCTTCCGAAGAATATTGCCTGGGTCTTCGCCACGTTGACGGATAGCCGCCAGTCCTCCAACCATGGCGGGAGTGCATCCAATGCTCGCTGCATCTTCACCGCCGCATGGGCGGGTGATAGCGAGGTGTTTATGTATGCGGCGTCGTCTGCGTATAGCGCCAGCATGGCACCTCCACCGACGGGGATGTCGTCCGTATACCTGCCGTAGCAGACGGGTGACAGGCAGGATCCCTGGGGCACGCCGGCTCCGACGGAGCGAACCGTAGACAGGACGCCTTCAACCACCACTTGAAAGCGCCTGTTCTCCAGGAAGCTGGCCACAGTCTTAACTATTCGACGAGGAATAGTAGACGTGGACAGCTTGTAGAGCAGGCCGGCGTGCCACACGCGATCGAACGCCTTCTCCATGTCGAGCATCACCGCGACAGCACCCTCCTTCTTGTTGCAAGCAACAGTCAGGTGGTGCACCACTCTTGCGAGTTGGTGTGTCGTGGAATGCTCGGCACGGAAACCGTACTGTTCGTCGCGTGGTTGGATGTGTGGAGTCAGGTGCAGCAGTAGAAGCTTCTCGAAGACTTTCGAGAGTGTCGACAGCAGCGTGATGGGCCGATAACTTTCGGGCCTCAGTATGTTTTTCCCGGGTTTCGGCAGCATGATGACTCTGCCGAGTTTCCACACCGCGGGGAAGCACCCGGTCCGTAGGATGCCATTGAATAGCTGCGTCACGGTTGCGATTGCTCGCGGAGGTAGGTGACGCAGGGCTTCATTTGGGATCCCATCGGGACCGGGCGCTTTCCGCAGCGGGGAACGGCGAATCATCCGCTGCACTAAACCCGGGGAAAGGACTACTGGGTCTTCCGTGGGGGTTATCGGCGCGTTGAAGTAGGACTCCAGATGCTGCTGGATAGCTTCTACGTGCTGCACGTTGGAAGCTGGGTTGGGCTGGAACTGCTTCTCCAGATGGTCAGCCAGAATCTCCGCTCGGTCCTCGGCCCGGTAACGGAGGGTTCCGTCGCCGGCCAGGAGGGGCCTAATCGGAGGAGGCTTTCTGGAGAGCTGGCGGCACAGGCGGTGGATGCCCGTCCAGTCGTTTCCTGCTCGCTCGATGGCGTGGTACCAGGACTCGATATGCACTGCCTCCAGTGCACTCGAGATCCTTTTCGCCAGAGCGTTGAGCTGGGATTTCATGGACGGACACCGGGTGCGGTTCCAGATGCGACGCAGCTTCCTCTTCCTGTCGACCATTGCCAGGAGGTGGGGCGGGAGTTGAGGCTGACGGCGAGCCGATGCTGCGTCTTGCTTCGACTCTCGAAGCGCTGCGGTAATGGCAGCGCTGAGTTCTTCGGCAAGCGTGTCGACGTCAGCATGCGACTCGATGCGGCGGTAGGGGGCGTGCTCCGTCATGTGTTTGGCGAAGGCGCGCCAGTCCTGGCGGGGTCGTGGTAGTGGGGGCACTGATCGAGCCGGGGCGCTCGTCAGTACCACTAAGACGGGCTGGTGGTCCGAGAGGACATGATCATCCAGGACGTCTATTGACGGCGCGGCCGGGAGGCCGCGGACGAGAGCCAGGTCAATGACGTCCGGCATGTAGGCGGAGTTGTGTGGGTAGTGCGTCGGTACAGTCGGCCCGATCACCTCGTAATGGTTGCGATCTGCATGACTCAGCAGGCGTCGACCATCTGGGCAGATGGAGGCCGAGTTCCACGCCGTGTGCTTCGCATTGAAGTCGCCCGCAACGATCGTCGCGAGTGGCGAGTCGAGCAGAGTGCTGACATCAGCCATAGCGAGCTGTTGTTGAGGCGGCTTGTAGAAGGCGAACACACGGGTGGGATTGCGGTCGATGCAGACCTCAACCCCGAGGGCGTAGGCCGACTGTAGCGAAGGTGGTGGCAGCGGTTGGTGGATGACTCTTCTCCTTACTAGGACTGCTAATCCCCTGTACGCAGTCCCAGTAGGAGAAGTGTGGTCCTCTCGGTACACAATGTACCCTGGCATCGTGAGCTTGGAGCTGCTCCTGAGGTGCGTCTCGTTGATTAAAGCAACGTCGATTTGCCGTTGTCTCAACAGCAACCTCAGGAGCCTGGCCTTCTCAGGGGTCAGCCCGTTGGCGTTCCAATGTACAATGCGTAGCTCATTTGCGGCCATGGGCGCACAGATCTGCTACGCATTGCAGGATGGTGGGGACCGGATCCCGCCCCTCCTGGATGGCCAGCAGCACCGAATTCAGTGCTCCGATGGCCAGGGTAACTAATGGGTCAATCGTCCCCTGCTTCGCCTTCGTCCCTCCGGGGAGGGCAGCGACCACAGGGGCCATTGGCTGTTGGTGTTGCTTCGGTGTTTTAGCGGGCTGCGTGTTGGTCGCAGCTGCCTTACTCCGAGGGCGACGCCGCCTTCTCTTCTTGGCCCCACCCGCGCCAGTTCCCGCTTGTGCAGGATTGGCGGCGGCCATGAGAGAGCTCGGGGCGTCAGCCTCGGTCTCGCCTGCTGCGGATGCGTTGGTAGTGTGTTTGACAGGGGCGGAAGTGCGCGCCACTGTGCCGGCTCTTTTATTCCGCGCTTCCTTGCGGAAGACCGGGCACGACGTATTGTTCGCCGTGTGAGCACCTCCGCAGTTCGCGCAGGTGGGTGGCGACTCCCGTGGGCGAGGGCAGTCCCTTGCCGCGTGTTCCTCGCCACAGCGCACACATGCGGGCGGTCTGTGGCAGTGATGGGAGGAATGGCGGAATTGCTGGCAGCGGTGGCATTGCGCGGGACCCTTCTTCCCGCGCCATGCTTCGATAGTGATCCCTGGCATACACAGCAGTTCGCTAGTCTGGTATATGCCCGGGGTTAGGTCAGGGGTTCGCTGCAGCTGGACGAAGAAGAGGCAGCCAGGACGTCCGGAGCGGGTGCGGATAGCGCGGACATATTCCGGCGCGTACCCTAGCTCACGGAGGTCTGCCTCTATGTCCGCTGGCTCAGTGTTCGCTGGCAGGCCGCGGATCGCCACTTTGAGGCTCTGCTCAGCAGGGAGCGAGTAGCAGAACCAGGTGATGTGTGTGTCTTTTTCCAGCTGGGTCAGGTTTTTTGGACGGCGCGGTACTCAGTTTCCGTTTTCGGTAGAAATCGGACACCTTTCCCGTACGCGCGTCCGTTTGGTGGGTGGCCTAATATTCTTTTGAGCTCCCTAAAGTGCGTCGGCCAGTCTGGCAGTACCTCCACCACGAGTGGCGGGTATCTTGCCGCAACTTTGGGAGCTCGTGAGGCGGACGGAGCGGTGGCATCAGTGGAGGCAGGTGGCACGCCAGCAGGTGTGGTGGCGGCGCTGCTGGTGCTTCTATTGGGAGAAGCGACGGTGGAGGCGGCTGGGGCGCTGTTCGCGCTTGTGTGTGGTGAGCAGCGTGGTTGAGCGGCTGCGCTGGCGTAGGACGCGCCTACGTCCATCGGCGAGGTTCGCATTCTGCCAGCTGATGGGAAGGGTGGCGTGGTAAACATCGCCTGCCTCTTCTCCGTCGGTTGCGGTGGGGAGGGGAACCTCTCCGGGGCGATCCTGGTTGGTGGCGCGATGAATTTATGGTGGTCAGCGTTATTGCGCTGAGCGGGCCGTTTTTCTCGCTGCGGCTGTGGCGCAGTGATGTTGGAGGGTACTGTGGCCTGTGGTGCCTGCTGAAACGGCGCCGTAGGCGGTGGTGGTCGGGCGCCAGATGTGCTGGGTGCGGCAAAAGTCGCCTGCTTGGTAGCGGGCGGCGGGGCGTCTCCCTCAGATGGGGTCGGCGTGGTGGCCAGTGGGCTGGCCGTGAAAAATTCCTCTCCTCCCAGGTCAAAAGGATCGACCGGGGGGGTGGTGGGTTGAGCGGCAGCAGCAAGTGTCGGGCGGCTCATGTGCTGCACGGCTATGAGGCGGTCAATGCCGGCCACAGCCGCGGCACGTGAACGCCAGACCGACCTTCTTCCGACCCCCGTGGTAAGCGGGGGGAGAGGGCGGGTTGACCTCCGCGGCGGGGGGTATGTTGGAGGCGGTGGTGGCATTATTCACCACCGCTTGGTTAAAATTAATGACTTTGCAGCATGGGCTGTGCTTGACGCGCAGCGAGGGACTGTCAAGCGTGGTCCGTCGCCGGTCTTCTTCGGCGCACGGCACCCACCCGGCCCGGCCTCCGATGCTCGCCTCTGAAGGCAGGCCCGGAAGACCGAAACCGGCAGAATACCGTGCGTGATTTCCGCAGAAAACGGCTGGACGCAGTTGGTTTGAGGCTTGAGGCTTGTGCCTGGCTGCTTGTCGTGTGCAAGATTATGTTTGTACAAAAAGCTTGCACAAAAAAGCTTGAGTCGGACCCGAACGCACGTGTTCACTCAGTGACAGTCGGCGAATCCTCTCCGTTGCTAAACGCGCGCCGTCCTTTATAGCGCACCGCTTGGACCAGGTCTTGGAGAGGGAGGTTTCGCTAAGAATATAATATTTTATTTTCTTTCACGCTTTTTATTATGACAGTAATTGTAATTATTTTTCCTTTTTCAGATATACCTATTTATTGGTATGCGAAAGATAAACTGGATGTCAACTACTGCGTATTCTACGAATTTCTTATTGCAGTCGACGTATATTGTATATAAGATCGTCATTATTAGTTGTAAGTATTAATGTAAACTTTGTAACTTTCACTATAAGATCTTAAAAATATTTGTCCCTTAGTGAGAATCTAACTAGCAACACATAGAACAGAAGCCGATCGCTCAACCACTGTGCTATTCGCATCGTTATCGAGTATATCTATTTATATCTATATTATTTTTTTATAATATCAATAAATTAAAGTAATAATAATAATGCCTCACTGTTCGGTTTGCAAAGTATTTGTAGACAACCGTCGTTGGTCTGGTCATTTACGTAGTAATGCCCACAAAAGCAATAGCGCAATTCCTTATTTTGATAATATTTCTATTATTAATTCGTCTTTTAAAGGACGAATAGTAAGTTATAAGATCATTGCAACTAACGAACAAATAAATAATTTTCCTGAGATGTTTCTCAACGATATTAGTAAACAAGTTAAACATCTAATAGATAATTCGCTGCAAAAACATACATCTATTAAAATTAATTTTGAACTTTTTTCCTTTTTTCTCATGTTTTTAAAAATGATCAGCAAGAAATAAAATCATTTGTCACAAAAAATTATATCATTCACTTAAATTATGATTTTGATTCAATGTTTAAATCATTAGTAGAGTTATTATTAAAGAAGATTGAGGAATTTCAAGAGAGAGATAGTGGTTGGACGTTTGTTCGCAATTCGTATCTAGAAATAAACACTAATAAATATAAACCTCTCGGTGGATCCAAATATGTAACGCTACCTCAATTTATTAGGAATAAAAAAGCTTGTTTGAATATTCGGAACAATGACGAGTATTGCTTCTTATGGTGTATTGTAGCGGCCCTGTACCCCGCAACTCAACATCCTAATAGAATTTCATCTTATCCACACTTTGAGGATATCCTAAATGTAGATGACTTAACATTTCCAATTTCATTTGCAGACATAACTGTTTTTGAAAAAAATAATCCTTCTCTGAGTATATTTGTGTATGGGTTGAAAAATGATAGGACAATCATTGGACCTTTGTATACTTCAAACAATAACAAATCCAAGAGCATTCATCTACTGCTTTTACAAAATAATACCTCGTCTCATTATTGCCTTATCAAAGATTTACCTCGTCTAGTTAGAAATCAAATGACTAAACATCACGGTAAGCTATATTTTTGCGAAACATGTTTATTATTTTTTCCGACTTATAATGAAAGGGAAACACACACGTGCGGAGGGGTTGTCACAGTTTTACCAGAAAAAGGATCAATTTTAAAATTTAAAAACTATGTTAGGAAACAAGACATTCCATTCGTCATATATGCCGATTTCGAAACATTGCTCGAACCTATTTCCGGCGATGAATCTGACACTGCTAATACGTCATATTTACAACGCCACGTGCCGGCTGCATTCGGTTATAATGTAGTATCATCATTTAATAATACTATTGAAGGTTACAGAACTTATCGCGGTAAAGACTGTGTTTCAAAATTTGTTAATTTTTTAATTGAAGATGCGAAAGAAATTAATAGTATTATATCTAAAAGCGAACCTATGATCTTTACCGACAAAGATGCTCTTGATTTTAGAGAAGCTGCTAAGTGCCACATTTGTGAAAATTTACTATTGAATGATAGAATAAGGGATCATTGTCATATAACAGGAAAATACCGAGGCGCAGCACATAGACATTGTAATTTACAACATAAAGTACCAAAATTCGTTCCAATATTTTTTCATAACTTATCCGGATACGATTGTCATTTATTTATAAAAAAATTAGGTGAACTTCCAGGACAAATTAAAATACTAGCCAAGACCAAGGAAAACTATATAGCATTCACAAAGTTTATACCTATGTCTAATAACGATTATATACAACTAAGGTTTTTAGACTCGTTCAACTTTTTGGGAACTAGCTTAGATCATCATCCGCCTAGCCTTTTCCCAACTATATTGGGGTCGGCTTCCAGTCAAACCGGATTTAGCTGAATACCAGTATTTTATGCGGAGCGACTGCCTACCAGACCTCCACAACCCATTAACTAGGTAACACTGTACTTCATGGTAAGACTGGAGTCAGATTAACTGGCTTCTGACTATCCGTAACGACTGCCAAAGATCTACAAATGACAGCCGGGACCAACGGCTTAACGTGCTATCCGAGGCACGGAGGAAACTCGGTATGTTAAGATGGTCACCCATCCACAGACCAACCTTGGTAAGCGTTGCTTAACCTTGAAGATCGACCCGTGCGGCTGTTATTATCTAGCCACGAGCTCCTCCTCCTCTGGGAACTAGCTTAGATAAACTTGCTAAAACATTGCAGGTAGAAGATTATGTTCATCCTCGAACTCATTTTCCTGACGAAAGACAATTTAGTTTGTTGACACGTAAGGGCATATACCCCTATGATTACATGACAGACTGGCAATGTTATGAACAAACATCATTACCATCTAAGTATTGTTTTCATAATTCCATGACCAACGAAGATATTAGCGAACAAGATTATAATCACGCTCAGACGGTTTGGAATCAATTCAATATACATGACTTAGGTGAATATACAGACCTATATCTAAAAACAGATGTACTTTTGTTAACAGATATATTTCAGAGTTTTCGAAAAACATGTAAAAATATTACAAACTGGACCCTGTATTTTACATAACTGCCCCTAGTTTATCATTCGATGCAATGTTGCTAAAAACAGGGGTTGAATTAGAACTCGTATCAGACTTGTCTATCGTCAGAATGATTCAAAGCGGTATAAGAGGGGGTTTGTGCATGTGTTCCCATCGGTATGCCAAAGCTTACCATAAATACATGCAAGAATATAATGCATGCGAGCCTCACTGTTTTATAGTATACCTGGATTGTAATAATCTTTATGGCTACAGCATGTGTCAGTATTTACCTTACTCCGGTTTTAGATTTCTTAGTGAAAATGAATTAGCTAATTTACATGTTGAAAATGTTGAGGATACCGCTGAATGGGGTTTCATATTAAAAGTCGATCTTCTGTATCCTGATCATTAACATAACTACCATAATGATTTACCATTTTGTCCTGAAAAATGTATGCCTCCAAGCGGAAAAACAAAAAAGTTAATTGCAAATTTGTATAACAAGTATAACTATGTAATACATTACATTCATTTAAAAAAATGTCTAGAACACGGATTGGTGCTGCGTAAAATTCACAGAGCCATTACTTTTAGACAGAGTCCGTATTTACAAAAATATATAGAATTAAATACAAAATTAAGACAACAAGCAAAAAGTTCTTTCGAACAAGATTTTTTCAAACTGTTGAACAACAGTGTTTTCGGTAAAACTTTAGAAAACACTGAGAATAGGGTATCTGTTTATTTAGTTAATCAATGGTGCGATTCATTTAATAGAACCAAGAAATCAGTATCCGCCGAGAGACTTGTAGCCAACCCCTATTTCCATAGTGCATCTATATTATCTGAAAGTTTAGTTGCAATACAAATGAAACCCGATCAAATAATTTTAGACAAACCTATTTATATTGGATTTACTGTTTTAGAACTTTCTAAATCACACATGTATGACTTTCATTATAATATCGTTAAACCACCATTTTATAATGATCGAGTGCAGCTATGTTACACAGATACCGATTCGTTTGTGTATAAAATATAGACTGATGATTTTTATTATGATTTAAAATTTCATTTTTTGCAATATTTTGATACCAGTAACTATGACAGTCAAAATGATTTCATGATACCCATAATCAACAAAAAAGTTCCAGGTCTGTTCAAAGATGAATTGGGAGGAAGATATATCTCTGATTTTGTTGGCTTGAGATCAAAATTATATTCTATAAAAACATCTGATAAAATTATAAAAAAGCGAAAGGTGTAAAATCATGTGTCGTAAGAGAGTTAGACATCACGGATTATGAAAATACATTATTTAACGGTGGAGTTATTCGAAGGAAGAATATTATGTTTAAATCAATAAAGCACGAAGTGTTTACTCGGAGTATCAACAAAATTGCCTTGTCTAGGAACGACGATAAACGATCGATAGCTGTTGATCAAATATCAACACGAGCCTGGGGTCACTCATTTATTTTAAAGAATAACGATCATCCTTCCTAACTCGTAAATATGTAGTCTACAAGACAAGCACAGCTGAGCGCAGTGGTTGAGCTATCATCTTCTATGCGCGGTTTCCATTCTACTGTACAAATTATTTCCACGATTTTCAAAAAGTAGTTTTATTTGTGTTGTAAGCGCACCCTGCGATGGTGTATAAAAATACAAAATTGTATAATCTGATAAGGATTATTATTATATTTATTACATAATAATCTTACTTTAGTTTTAGATTATTGTAAATCTGCTATATGAAAATAAGAATAAAATATATATACTACAGAAAGTTATAGTGTTTAATTTATTTGATCATCTTTAATTTTTTTTGTATTTTATATGTTTGCCTACCAATCCCTGCCTACCTCAATGGAAACAGGCGTGATGATATATATTTAACTGTAAAATGCATACCAATAGTTGAGCTTCATAATGCACCTATCTAGAAGACTCGTAAATTAAATTTTATATGCAATATAATAAGGTTCGATTTTAAAAGCTAATGTTCATGTTTATGTAATACGAGCATAACATTGTCCATGTGTTGTAACATGAACAATGTTACACTTAGTACTTTTATTTATATACATATTATCACGCCTTTATTCTTCGAAGGGTAGGCAGACACAAATCAGTACACTACATTTCGTTAGTCACAAATCCTTTCTTTAGAATATCGAAAATAGGAAAACCTATAATTTAATAATAACTTTGCTTGGCTGGGTATCGAACCTGTGATCTCTTGTTATATGTAGTTTTATTTATTTACCAGGTAAGAACCCTACTGTAAAAGAAATCCTACTGTAAATTACTTTATGGTCTAAATCGGATAAATAATCAAGTATCTTGTTGAAACGTGTAGCTCAAATGAAATACGAACATGCTCACGCGCTACTTAGTTCATTGCCCGCAGCAACGTCCCACGAAATGCTTAGTTAATATTTTTAGGTGTGACCTACATTTTATTGCTGAGTGACTAATTAATCACATGCACGATGTACTTGTTCGGAAGGTTTCGATCCGAGTACTTGTACGTGTCACATTGCATCTGAACATGACTTCGGTAAGTATCTAAATAATAATAAATACTTATGACAATGTAAACTGTTTAAGGTGTTCGGTTAGATATCTATCTAATGTTCTGTTTTAATCTTTGTTTTAGTTAACAGAATCAGCCAAAACGCTCAAGATCCTTACGAAGAATTCAATGAGATGCTTCGATGCGAGCGTGAAAGCAGTAGTCGAGCTAAGAAAGAAAAGAAGTGTATGCCGCGACGCAGGGAAAAGTCTAAATTCAAATCAATCTTTCGTTACGAGTAGACTTCAACAGCGAGGCAGTAAACTTATTAAAATTTCAGTCATAGATCTGTGTAATAATAATAATTGTCAAAACAGTGATAGTGACAGTGAAAGCGAGAATGTGATTATCCAAGCGCAATACGTTGTAAAAGATGCGGTTGACTTTATTATGGATGAAACAGAGTCGTTAGTTAAGAAAATATCTAAATTAATATTAGACAGTGATTTTTAAACATTGCTTGTGTAAATATTTATTCGTACTTGTTGTTTTAGTTGCGGTTAGCAGTAGGTATAAGTTATAGTAGTAGTAATATAATATGAAATAGATAAGGTTACGAGTTAAGCACTTGCTTGTACTTTATGTTATTTTTATTACTTAAATGTTATTAGGATAGGTATTCATTAACTTTAAATAAAATAAACGCATGATTACAGTATATATATTCTATGTTTTATTTTCAAAACATTAAATTAATAAGTGGATTACATACATATAAAATTCCTATAGAATTAAATATATAATACATTTACACATACATACAATTTAAAGAGTATATTACATTTACAATAAAATACGTTCAGGCAAAAAAGTATCGGGAATGGATGATTTGTTTATGGTTCCAAATTCAAATTTTTGTTTTTTTTTGTAGTTGTTAGATTGGCACAACTGTTTTCCATTTTGGCGCGGAGTTTGAGTTGCATCTGTTATTTATATTAAATACAGTGCTGGTTTTAGTAATATCATATATAGTGTGTATTGCGAATTTCATAATGGACAAAAAAATCGAACAAAGAGTTTGTCTTAAATTTTGCATCGCCAATGGAATTTCGTGTTCGGAGTCACTGAAAATGTTACAGAAGGCTTACGGTTAATCGACTTTATCAAAAACTCGTGCTTATGAGTGGTTCAAAGCGTTCAAAAGCGGTCGAGATGTGATGGAAGATTTGCCTCGCTCTGGTAGGCCGTCAACGTCTGCAACTGAAGTTAACATCGCAAAAGTGAAGGAAATAGTGACTGAAAATCCCCATTCAACTCTGAGAGAGATAGCCGCCGAACTTTCTGTATCTCACGAGTGGATCCGTACCATTTTAACTAATCATTTGGGTATGAAACATGTTGCTGCTCGGCTAGTCCCAAAAGATCTGAATTTTCTCCAAAAACTCAATCGCATGAAAGTCGCTGAGGACATGCTAGAACGAGTCAGTTCGGACCCAACATTCATGAAACGCATTGTTACTGGTGACGAGACGTGGGTTTACGAGTTTGACATGCAAACTAGTCAACAAGCTTCGGAGTGGCGCCTTCCAACTGAACCGAAACCGAAAAAACCACGCCAAAGTCGATCAAAAGTCAAAGTCATGTTGACTGTTTTCTTTGACTATCGCGGTGTTATGCACTCTAAATTCTTACCGGAAGGTCTAACGGTAAATAAAGAATATTATTTGAGCGTTATGCGGCGTTTAAGAGAGCAAATTCGACGAAAAAGGCCAGATTTGTGGAAAGAAAGTTTTTGGATTTTGCACCACGACAATGCGCCTTCGCACAAGGCTATCATTGTGAACGAATTTTTAACCAAACACTCAACAAATACCATCCAGCAACCACCGTATTCACCAGATATGGCTCCTGCTGACTTTTTTCTTTTTCCTAAACTCAAATTACCACTTCGTGGCACCCGTTTTCAATCGATAGAAGACATAAAGGAGAATTCGCGGCGAGAACTGAACTCAATTCCGGAAGCAGCGTTTAAAAAATGTTTTGATGAATGGATTATTTGTTGGCGCAAGTGTATCGTTTCTAAAGGAGCATACTTTGAAGGTGATAAAATAAATTTGGATGAATAACAGACATTTTGTGTATTATTGATCTTTTCCCGGTACTTTCTTGACAGAGTAGTAAATATGAATTTAATAACGAGATCACTATACAGATAGAAAGAGATGTTCATTTCATTGTTCCTCTAAATACTTTTTATACACAATACATTTTTAAGAGCACACTGTTTAAAATTTTTATTACAGTTTAAGTTAATACTTCCATTACTGTATTTCTGATGCAAAGTAGATAAATTTGGACACAGTTTTTCATTTAGTTCCGACACATTACAATTTGGGCAAAGATCCTTTATCCATTTCACCTTCTCTAAACTTTTGACTATAATATTTTTATTTTGTAGATATGGAACGATCATACGACGAAATTCTCTATAATCAATATATCCTTCATTCCAAATAATGCCCCTGTTTCGTTCTATCCATCTGACTTGTCTCTTTTCATTGCTTGTTAAATATCTAAACAAGTATGGAGGTTTTACCAAAAATGTTTGTGTATAATCATGCGTAGCTAAAGCTAATTCTTTTATAATAAAATTATTGTGTAGGTCCTTAAATCCTTGAACATCTATTATAACAGTATCCCGATTCATGTTATTTTCTTCACAGTGTTGCTGAGTGGCTTGTACTCGATTATGCAATCGTTTAAAATGAGACAGTATGCAGATGTTTGATCTGGAATGTCCAAATCGCTTTCAATTTCTACTCTTACATCTACAACTGGACCGCCCTTCAGATTATCCGCTTGTCTAAAGCAGTCCACCACAAATAGCGGTGCTAAGTCTTTAAATTGTTTCTCACTTAATAACGGTTCCGCGCGACGACCATAATATGACTGTTGAAATCTAGTGTACTGCTCATATAATAAAGCGATTCTGTTATTTGCAAAGTTCACATTCAAGTTTTCATAAGGAAAATAGGTCGAATTAAGATAGACTCTTACATCGCGAATATGACAGTGGTCGGACTGCGACATATTAGAACTTGCATTATTTTTTCTATTTGTCTGGAGACCGATAATGACAAATCGTGGTTTTTCTACTTGAGATGAAGTTTTAATAGACCACGTATGTTTTGTAGTTTTAGGTAACGCAGGATATTCATACAAATCCCAGTTCCTGAATATCATTTGGAGGGGGCGATCTTTTTCTAACAGTTTTAGCAAGCTTATCTTTTCTCTATCTGATACTCGCGCCATATTATTTTATTGATAATAACGTCTTCGATAACTTCACCGGTGTTAAGTTTCACAGCGTTCAGATTAGTGTTGCTCCGTTACAATATCAACTCATGTCTACTATTTATTACGACTTTTTTTAAATCTTCTGCGAAACCGAGGATGTTACAAAGCGGTATAGATGCAGAAACCTGCCTCCGTTAATATTTTTTATGCCGTCGATATTCCAGCCCCAGGCTTTAGACATGTTTGATTCACTCTCATTCATTGAAATTAATGAATTCATCGTAGTGGTAATGCCTGCATTTTTTATTTTATCAATTTCCACTCCGTTTAGCTCATACCTTATATCTTGAAACAGGTTAAGTAGAGCATTATTAGTAAACTGAACGCTACTAGCACTATCTTTTGGATCCTTTTTGCTAACTACAACAGCTCCTTCCAAATACAAGGTGCTTGCTGACGGTAGTATATACAAATCCTGTTGATTGATGGGTATGCGTATCTCGTCATTTCTGTTGAAACTTGTGACATACGGCTTGTAAGAATGGTACTCGATTCCTTCAATACTGTTGTCGTAGGTTGGTGCGGATAAAACATCTAAGATATTCATTTTAGTAAACCAATCGCTTTAAGGAATGCCTTATTTTCTCTAGTCAATTTTATTTTCTTTTTCGTGTTAGCTCTTATATGCTTGGAGGCTTGGGTTGAACTGATATTTTTTATTTGATGAAGCGCATATTTATTGTAATCAATCATTTTTTTCTTCGAAGATGCAAATAAAGCTGCACTTCTTCACCGCGTAAATTTATTAAATGATTATTTATATCCAACAACCGTATATGTATGCAGCTTACGTTGTTTTGATTAATCGGAAAGTATATTGCGTTTTTAGGAATTTCTATAATTCTGTATCCTGGTGGTACGTTTAGTGCAAATTCGTGTATAATATGACTGGGCTCTCCGTTAATGTATGAACCACTCACAATATCACATTCAATCCTGATCACGGTTGTAGGCAAAATGTTCACTGGAAACTCGGATACATGCCATTTATTTGCTTTTAAGACCTGTTTATTAAAGCCTAATAAACTTCTAAACGTGTCTTCCTTATTGAAATTTACATTTTTTGTACAGTATATAGTAGTTTTTAATGTGTTATTATTGCACTGTAGTTTTATCGAAGCATTTTTTATTTCGGATTTTAAATAATCGCTAATATCTTGTAATTCGTAGGTACCTTCTGGTATTTCGATAACTTCATCATAGCCATAAAATAACTTATTGTCCCTTTTGTCGATGTTTGGTATAGAATTAAACGTTGAGAAGTGCAATAATGCACACTCATACTGACCGTCTAATTGTAGTATGTTGGGATAGTAGGTAGATAAATCTGACGAGTTGCCAGTTATTGACAAAGTGAGAGACATCTTGAGAATGATGAAAATAAAAGAAAGTCATAAAATTTATATAATTTTATTTTTCCAAAAGTTCCACAGATACTCTAAACATAAGTGTCCACAATTTACAGCATCGAATTTCTGATATCTTGTATAGTTATTACATTACAGTTTTTAAAATAACGCATTAATTCTAATGGCGGTTTCAAATCCCTATAACTATCAAAATATTCACAATAATTATTTACTTTGACATAAGCTACCCAATGCGTACCTTCATTTTTCGAGTCGTCTAAGTTAACGATAGCACATTCGATCCGTTTTGGTATTTTTGGTAACTGATCCTTCATGTATACACCTCGGAAGTGAGGTAAGTCGCGGCCATATTTTTGAATATCCAAATTAGTTAAAGGTCAATTAGGTAGCTTATTCAGTTTTTTGATAATTTTATAAATAGGCCTTTACCATTTTTATGAGGCTTGATGTACAAGCCTTTACCTAATGCTAATGCCTCCATAGTCTTATTATGTCGTTCGGTTTCTTGCAAGCTTTTTTGAGCTGCTTTATAATCGTTTACAGTTTTGTCGATACCCGCTGCTCCACCGGCTAAAGTGCCTAATGCCGATAAACCAGCGAATACTGGGATCAAAGGCAAAATTCCTCCAGTCTTTGGTATGGGTATAACTCGAGGTGCTCGTACATTTGCAATGCAGGGAAATAATTTTCTTGCAGCTGAGTAAGCAGCATTAATGAAAACCTTACTATCCTTAGATTTCAGTTTCTTAATTTTTGATTCTATTTTTGATACAAAACTGTTAAATGTTTTAATTCCTGCACCAGATTTTAGTTTAGCTTTCATCACTTTGCTCACTAACCACGAGCTTAGTTTTTCTCCCCTGCCTGCGTCTTTTGATGCAAGCCTTTGTTTGGCCATGTTTAGCAGCTGCAAATCTGCTTTATGACGGCTAGACAAATCTGTGTGATTCTGATATGCAATATCGTGATGCATACAAGCTTCATCCAACTTATTTACACCTCTGTCGCCTCGAAGTAATCGTTTCTGAAGTTTTGTGCCCGGTCCGCAATAGTTATAACCAGGTAAATGAAGTTCAAATGGTAAATTATTAATTACACTGTTAACTAGTCCACCACCTTGCATTGCTTAAAGTTAAATGAAATTGAAATAACAAAATATAATATTTAAAAAAAAAAAAAAAAAAAAAAAAAAAAAAATGTGTTTATTATCTTAAATCAATACAATTCAGTTGCCGGGGCTTCCCAGAAAGTAATCCGAAGATACTTGTGATGGGATAGACCTCGCTCTTCCTCGATTAATTTACAAATTGATTCGTTGTGCTAATTTGGTATAAGTTACACATTTTTTTTTTTTTTTTTTTATAAAACCAATAAAAGAGAAGTAAAAATCATGTTTATGGCAGTGTGTGAAAAACTAGAGTGTGTTTGTATTAATGTGTGAGAATGTATATTTTGTGTGTATGAGTGGGCGTGTGTATGTGTGAATGAGTGTAGAGGTGCGCTGGAAAGTGTGTTGTGTGTGTGTGTGTGTGTGTGTGTGTGTGTGTGTGTGTGAGTGTGTGTGTGTGTGTGTGTGTGTGTGTTGGAGAGTGTGTGTATGTGTGTTTGTGTGCATGACGTTCAACCCAGAGTCACCAAAATGTCCTCCACGGCATCATAATCAAGTGTGAAGAGCCATTCCGTCAATGTCTTCTTACACCTATACAGCTGCATAGGGTAGATGTTAAGTATGCGATTTACTCTATTATAAACGCGTGGGCCTTGAGTTACATTTTGGCGACCGGCAAAAATTGAACGTGCTGAGTATGTAGGGGCTACTATATCACACCGTCTTTTTTTAAGTTTGGCATGGCTAAAGGGTAGAATTTTGTGATATCTTAGCACCATGTGTAGTATGTAGAGTTTTCTAACGGAGAGCAGCTTAGAGCTTGCGTATAGAGTTTCAGTAGGGAACCTGTAGGGCTTACAGTACATGACCTTAATCAAGGATCTCTGTGCCCTCTCTAGATCTATAAAATACGACTTAGCTGCTCCTCCCCACACAGAGATACAATATATGATTACGGATTGGGCCAGTGCGATATAAATTTTATTCTGTAGTTCTGAACTCATAACATGTCTCAGAGATTTGAAAACCCATATGAGTTTTCTTACCCTCCCTATAGTTAGTTCGAGGTGTGGGTACCAGCTTAACCTTTGATCTACTAAAATACCAAGGTACTTGACGGAATTAACCTTATGAATAACAGGGCAACTACAGGTAGATTGGGTTGGGGTACGACAAGAATGTATTCTAATATTAAAGTCAGACGCAGGCTGAGAGTTTGCGTATTTAGTGAAGCAGACGTAGTTGGTTTTTAGAATATTTAGCGTCAGTAGATTTTCACATAGCCAATCACTAACTCTAGCCAGACCCCTCTCAGCCTCCAGTCTAACTTTGTCCCAGGTATTAGCAGAAAAGATAATAGCGGTGTCATCCGCGTAGGACAGTATCCTCGCACCGTTGATAAGAAGCTTACAGAGTTCATTAATATAAATCAAAAAGAGCGTCGGGCCGAGGACACTGCCCTGCGGGACGCCAAACGTCACGTTCTCTTCGTCACTGACATGGTTTTCAATTTTTACCCCCTGTTTTCTGTTTTGAAGGTAACTGCTGAGAAGAGAGAGAGCAGAACCTCGAAATCCTAAGTTCTCCAGCCTGTGTATAAGTTTAGAGATAGAGACGGTATCAAAGGCCTTCTTGAGGTCAAGAAAGGCCACTAGGCATTTGTTCCCCTTGTCTACTTCCTTGGTTATCACAGTAGCAAGTTCCTCCGTAGCATCCTGGGCCGATATTCCCCTTCTAAAACCATATTGAGAGGAAGATAAGATGTTATACTTAGTCAGGTAATTAACTATTCTAGAGTTCAAGAGCTTCTCAATGATTTTAGAAATGGAGGTCAACACAGAAATTGGCCGATAGTTGTTGACGTCGTCTTTATCTCCACTCTTATACACAGGGGTAACAACGGAGCGCTTAAGAAGGTAGGGGAAGATACCTGTGTTAAAGCATAGGTTGGCCAGGTCACAGATCAGCGGGACTAAGATGTCCTTGGCTAGTTTTAGGAAATGGGTAGGAATTCCGTCCCACCCTGGTGCACTCCCAGAGTCCAGGGACATCAGTATATTTTCAACTTCCTCCTGAGAGGTGTCTAGGAGAACAAAGGAGGACAGATTAGGGCTATCTGTGTTACAAGATGTAGGGGGTACGTAACTATTTAAGATTTTCTGAGCTAGAGCTTGTCCAATGTTAATAAAATAATTATTAACATAGTTAACTGAGTCTTGGGGACATGATTTTATCTTAAGTAGGTCGCTATTTGAGTTTCTGGGTGGCTTATAGTTTGTGATGTCATTAATGGCTGACCACAATGCCCGAGGGTTTTTAGCAGCTGCTTTGATCTTGTCTTTATTAAATTTATTTTTTAGTTTTTTTATGAGGTTCCCACAGAAAGTCCGATATCTCCTATATGTAATCACTAGAATTTGATTATGTGGGTTAGATTTGAGTTTAAGGAAGATTGAATTTCTTAGTCTAATACACCGTAGGGCACCTGTTGTTATCCAGGGTTTAATCGTTCTTTTGTTATTCGTGATAATTACATTTTTAGAGTTCGAAAGTAAAGCTGTCTTGACCAATTCTATAAGCGCAAAGGCGTAAGTGTCAGGGTCTTTGAAGATGTTAAAGAAGGAGGTATCAATATTTTTTAAACTATTATAAGCATTTTCGTAGTTTACTATTGTTTTGTGCTTTTTAGGTGTATCATAGCAATATTTATGCTCAAGAGATAACAAAATCAGGCAGTGGTCTGTTACGGTTGTATTTAAGACTGCTGTAAAAGCTATATTTTTTTGTTTATCCAGACTCAGGAAGACGTGATCTAGGCATCCATCCCCCCTCGTGGGTAGGCTGTGAGATGGTAAGAGCCCATGCGTAGAGAGCATATTTAAGTAGTTTAGTCTATTGTTTCTTTCATAATTTGTTTCAGTAGGAGAAATAATTAAATCAATATTAATGTCCCCTAAGATTAGAACGTTTTTACTAGGAGTAATATTATCCAGATGATTGTTAAGGGATGTAATGAAGTTACCTGCATGTTGAAAAGATGGAGAACGGTAGATACCCAGTATAGTGTAATTTGAAATATTTAACTCGAGACCGGTGGCATTTACAAGGTTTAGTTCTTTAAATTTTACTGACAATTTATTTGTGATGTATACAACTACCCCGTCACTTTGGTTAATTTGGTGTTTTGTTTGGAAAGATGTGTAATTCACTAATTGTGGTATGTTTTTTTTAGAGTTTAACCAACATTCTGTGAGAATCAAAATATCTACTTCATATTTTAGTTGTGATAGGGTGAGTTGCAAGTCATCAAAATTTTTGTATATACTTCTAATGTTTTGTGTTAAAATAATTAAATTGTGTGGACCCGTGTTTAATTTTAGTTCCTGTATGTTACACTTTATCGAGTCTGATGGTTTAATCTGATCAATTTCCTTTAGTGTATCGAAATTATCCATTTAAACATGTCAAGTTAGTACTCTCGGGGTTGCAACCAGGGTAAATAGATGATATGAATATTAGTAGATCAGGTTCTAGGAAGAGTAAGTATACATGGATGAATTCAAAATTTTGAATAGGGGAAAACAGGGGGTAACAAATTGTATATTCAGAATCTAAGTAGTAGAGATTTTCTACTAATATAGGTTTAGACCTATTGTATCTGGGGTTGTATACGACGTATGTTGATATGTTTGTATTTTGAGCGTATTTTTGTTTTGTGTCGGAGATCAAGTGATGTATATGTGGGATATATCGTTGGTAGTTGTAATTGTAGTATAAAAGTGAGTAGATATGTAAGGGTTTGTAAGTAGATTTCTGTGAGCACTCTAATATATAGCAGACGTTTGATATTACCTTTATCAAGCTAGGCAATACATACCCAGTTTGACAAAGGCAACATTGTGTGTAGACGTGTATAAGTGTGTAGATGTGAATAAGTGTGTAGACATGTATAAGTTTGTGTATACATTTCTGTGCGTGTTTTGTTGTATAGTAGCCATTTAACAAATTGGATTTTGGGCTTAGGTACACTGTTTTAAGTAGGACATACAGTTTTGAGATAAATATACCCATAATTAGTCATTGTTCTTGCATTAGTTGTTGTACCTGTGCTTCGTGTTGTATATGGATAATTTTAGACGAGTCATCTTTCCGGATTAAAATCTTTCCCAAAGAGGTCCAGCAGTACTTATATTTTCCAGCCTTTTTTAGGTCTCGAGCCAAGAAAAACAGACGAGCCCCCTTAGGAGTAAGTTGTTCAGTTATAAAAACAGGAGTGTCTTCGTTGCATGTGAGGCCTAGATGTTTAGCCTAAAATTGTAAAATTGTAGTAAATTGATAAATATTTATACTAATTAATTTATCAATTTACTATTGACGCTTTGTCGATCCAGCTGTTTTCTTCATTGCTTAAACCCAACCATTTTACAAACATTTTATTTCCTTTTCTTTTTAAAATTTTTTCAATCAAATAAACACCGGGGTGTTGAGATTTTTGAAGCTCCTGTTCATAAAAGGTTCCTAATATGGCTTGTTTTCGCTGATCTTCGAGGTGATAAGTTACTGGTAATGTATCGTTAACTTTTTTTATATTAAATAATTCTGTTGACCATTAGGGGTATAGCCCTTTTTAAAAATATGTTTGTATTTACTAATACGAACATTGTCACCAACTTTGAACTTAGGTCTGCATCGAACGGGTAAATGTTTATGTGAATTTTTAATATTGTCTTTTATTATTAACTCATTGCGTTTATTAACTTCTATCGGTTTTAATTTAATAGTGCGATGTTTTGTGTTATTATATGTTTTCATAGTATTTTCCAATACCGTTCCAAACCACTAGTAATTTCCATTTAGACTGAAACATTTATATAACTTACTTTTAATAGTTTTTATCAATCTCTCTACGATTGATGCCTTCTTTGTTGAAAAGGATGAGTAGTGATTAATATTAAACTTCTTCATAAACGTTTGAAAAATTGAGTTATAAAACTCCTTGCCAGCATCAGTTTGCAAATTAACTGGTACGCGATTGTTTACTGTTATGATACGTTGAAAGGCATTAGTAACATCAAATTTATGTTTCGATTTTAGTGGTTCTGCCCAAGCAAACTTCGAAAAACAATCAATTACCAATAAAATATAATTATAACCACTGTTGCATTTCCTCAAAGCTTGCATATCCACGAGATCAGCTTGCCATAAGTCATCGATCCTCTTTAAAATTACAGAACGCCTGAGATAATTTTTTCGTGCCGCTTTATGTATTTCATTCACAATTTGTAGTTTTGACATTATAAAGATTTTTTAGACGATAGTACTTTATCTATATCCGCTTTAGTGTAAAACTTGTCATCTAAATGAGTGAAAGCCTCAGACAACTTTGCTTTTAAAGTACTTTCAGTCTCTATTATAATTTGAGCTTGCATTACCTCCATCAGTTTTAATAAATCCTGTTTAATTTTCGATGTTATTTGATCTAAGTATTCCTTGTTTACTGCATCGTCTGGTTCTAGTGGAGATCTGATTCCTCTAAGCCTTGCTGTTTTCAAATCATAATCACCGCTTTCCGATTTTTGCAATGCATTGTCATTGAACTCGAGTAATTCTGATAAACGCAATCTCTTATGAATATAATGCCCGAATTTGTCCACATTCATGTTTAAGGTGTAATATACTGCAATGTCTAAAGTAAAATGAAACGAGGAGACTTGATAACATATTATTTATTAATTAATAATTTTACTTTCACGTAACTCTTCAATTATGGATATTATTTCATTATCCAGTCCGGTGTTACCAGCATCGCGAGATGCAATTAATAATTTTAATCTTTCTACCAGTTCATTGGGATCGTCCCAATATACGAAATCTGTTTTCTTTCTCCACACTTTAGTCAAGGGCAAACCTTTTCCCTTCGATTGGCTACAGCTTGGATTTTGTAGTTTGAAAAGAGGCTTGATAACTTGCAAATATTTTTGACCTTTATTACTTTTAATTGGTTTACTTAGGTCAAAGTCTCGACGATGTGCATTTGTATCAAGTAACATTGACTTATAATGCTGCATGTCACTGTTTGTAACCAAACTTAAATCGATGTCCTTGTTAAGCAACAAATGCTTCAAACCAGGGGTTTTGCGATATTTGCGTCCCCCAACAGTGATATATTCGTCACCGATCGTTATGGCAGCAGAACCTAACATTAATTTCCCACACTCACTCCGAACGCCAAACGGTACCTCAGTTAGCGCTTCTGAAGGTAATGACCAAGACGATGTATCGCGTTCTTGATTGTTATCAACCAATGATTGGAATGAAGAGTCACTGGTAATATTAGATTCGTCACTGACATCATAGTTATCTTGCACCAACTCTTCTTTCTGCAATATTTGGTTTGAAACCGGAACATCAGTTTCTTCATTTCCTATGATATGCAAAGGAGCAGTTTGATTACTGGTGTTGGATAATAAGTTGAGCGATTCCGTCACAGGCTTAAAAACTGATTCCAGTGCTTGCTTATTGTCAATCTCAATATCTCTCATATTGCGTACTTTTTCTTTACAGCTTCTGCAGCTTCGACAATTTGCCTTTTTAATGATTTATCCATAATGATATGATGGTTCGTTATCGAATAAGGATCGCGCAAAGAATAATAACATCGCAAACACGATCGGTCTTAAATATGGGTGTTCTCAATCAAACACTACAAAAGTGTCAAATTTATTTCTGTAACATCCATTGTTTTTCGGACTTTCTTTATTAATCACTACGTAATTAAAAGGCTCACTCCAAATTTTTGAACACATTTCACGAAATTCATGCCACGTGATATCTGTGTTGACATGCTCTTCGTAAACATGTTTCAAATTAATTTCATCTTGTTTAAAAAGTATTATTAAATTTGCATTATCTCTTACCAACTGTTTAGAAATTTTACTATAAGTTTGGTTTAGGTAGAAACAATCAATGTATTTGTGTCGATCCATAGCAAAGTAATCTCGCATGTTACTTTGATTTTCACATGCAACGTCGTCGAATATAATCACAGAATTAGGTTTTGCATCCTGAACACTCAAAACGTCCTCATTTCCCTGATATTTCTGAAGTGAAATACTTGGAACCCGCTGTAAAACTCTTTCCAAGAAAACATACTTTGGTTGGTGTAAAGTTTTTGAATAAACATAAACGTTTTGAAACTTTAATCCGTTTTCGTGTATGAGAAGGCCAATGAGTAAATTTGTTTTGCCACAATTTGATGGTCCGCAAATGATGCATCGTATTACGTTAGGTAATAATTCGCTATGACGAGCACGAGACTTAGGCAAGTCATCGCAGATTGTGTTAACGTGCAATGATTGTGGTTGTTTAACAAATTTCATGATCTATATGCGTTAGGGTTGAACGCGGAATGAGAGAAAGCGTTCACAACATTATCATTTAAACTGGATTTTTCTTACATTTATGGTCTATAAATCAATACTATTCCCAAGCAGCGAAAAAAAATTCCATGGAATTGTAATGCATATAGACAATCTTGCACAATAAATAATTTATTTAACAAATTACGTGTGTGGACTGCAATTAATTAATTTGTTGTCATATATTTACGATTGTAACTTGATAAAACGATTGTGTATGAATGGACATTCTAGACCACCTTCGTATCGCGCGGCGAGTTTATTAATTAATCATAACATATTGAGTTTCACTACTCAATGTGTTGAATGCATTTGATATTATACTACTACGACAGTCGAGTTGATTAGTGGTTATTGGGTAGTCCGAGCCACTGTCCTGTAGCGAGGCTTACTTGCCGAGCTACTGGAGGACAGTGGCTCAGAATGCCCAATAACTACCTACTGAGGAAGGCTATAGGCTATATCACATCACGCTAAAACCAATAGGAGCGGAGCAGTAATGTTCTTGAATAAAAAGCATAAATTACTTTTTATAACATCTGCTACATACCAGTGAAAGTCCCATCAAAATTGAACCGTTTTTGAAAAAATAAGCCGGACAAACCATCTGCTAGGGCTGCGGGACCTGTTTGAAAGAGGAACCGTACCCTGGAACGCAAAGGGCACTAGGAGGAATACGGACGGGTTTTAGTCAATAAGAGTCTGACACTCCCTCCTGCTTCACCCAGAGCGGGAGGGGACAAACTGACAAACATTTTATGTCATTTTGACATTGCAAACCGACTTTTCAATTTTATTCATAGTATTTGTACAGCTACAGATTAACCGGTGTAGACGCCGGAGGAAATAAACAAACAAACAATGTCACCTTTTTAGACTTCCGTACCCAAAGGGTATCCAACGGAACCCTATTACTAAACCTCCGCTGTCCATCCGTCCGTCCGTCTGCCTGTCAGCGGGCTGTATCTCAAGATCCGTAATAGGTAGACAGTTGAAATTTTCACATATTGTGTATTTCTATTGCCACTAAAACAGAAAATAATAAAAAATTAAGGTTTATGGTATGGAACCCATCGTGTGCGAGTATGACTCGCACTTAGCCGGTTTTTTATTAGGTAATATTAGTTTAGGCGACATGAAATAAATCAGCATTGCGATTCAACGCGGCAATGCTGCCAGTAGGTATTCTGGGAACTTTTGCCATTGACAGCGATGTTTTTAAACACGTTTGTACATAATTTCGTGTTAATTAGTGTATATAGTTAGTTAAGTATTTATTATAGCAGCTGTAAAGAGTTTGCAAAATAAATATCATTTAGGTAGATTAGGTAACCTAGGTATTAAAAATACCTAACCGTCTGCAGTTCCAAGTCATTTTTTGAAGTTCAATAACATTGTAGGTAAGCATAGACTAAGCCCCTAGGTACCTATATTTTTTTGACAGCTGGTCGTTACAAAAAGATTTTGCAGTGACTTTGTCTGACCTGCGTTTTTAGGGTTCCGAACAAAAAATGGAACCCGTATAGGATCACTCGGGTGTCTGTCTATCTGTCCGTCTGTCACAGCCAGTTTTCTCCGGATCTACTGGACCGACTCTGTTGAAATTTGGTACAAATATGGACTTCGTGACCCAAACATGGACGTGTTACGTAAATTATTAAATTTTTAGTATGGGGGCTTGGGACTAGAAAAAAAAAAGTTTTTTTAATAATATCGTGTGACATATCAAAAGCTTACTGTGAGTGTTTTAATTATATTTTTTTTATAATTTACTCAAGAAATTAGACAAAAAATTACTATTCCCCCCTTATCTCCGAAACTACTGACCCTGATTTTTAAAAAAAAAAATGGAGATAATAGATCTTTACATCAAGATTACAGGAAAATCTAAAAGAAGTCTATATTGTTAAAATAACATGATAAAAAAAATCGTTTGGAACGCGAGTCCGACACGCTCTTGACCGGTTTTTTATTTTTATTTTATTTTATTTATTTAATTAAGGTTCAACACCAGTTGTTACAGATATGACACAGATGGGAACATATAAATAATTGTGTCTTAAATCTAAGTGCACAACCAATTACAGGCAAACACCACATGCAAAATGCTGTTTGTAATTATAAATTAATTACAAAGACTTTATGTACAATACTTAGATAACTAAATTAAATACTAATACTAATTACATTTGACAAATGTCGATATTGAGTCTGCGTGGACGTCAACCAGGTCGCTGCGTTCGTTTATAAGTTTGCACATGTGGGGTATAGGCGAATTAGCACCAAACACTGTTCGGCGAAGAGGTGGAGCTAAGGGTGTCATAGGTTTGCGAGGTGGTCTACGGGGTACTCTGAAATTGAACTTACATACCAATTGTGGGCAGTCAATGGTGTTTATATGCGAATTTCAAATCCAAGAGCTCCCTTCGAGCTTCCAGGGTACTCATTTTGTAGCACCCTAGTTTATCAAGGTAGGAGAGATATTTACGAGTAAATTGCCTTCCCTTTGAGTACCCTAGGTATCGGACAAACCTTTTTTGAACTCGTTCTATCCGTAGCGAGTGGGTTGCGTAGAGAGGCCTCCATATCACACTGCAGTATTCCAGGATACTTCTTATAAGGCTATTTAATTGTAAAGAATTAATTTAGTATGTGGATGTTGAAATACCTTTCCATTACGAATAACAAATCGAAGCATACGTTTTTAACCGACTTCTTCAAAAAGGAGGAGGTTCTATGTTCGGCTGTATGTATCTTTTTTTTTATGTATGTTCACCGATTTCTCCGCCATTTCTGGACCGATATTAAAAATTATTTTTTATTCGAAAGCCTATACTCCTGAGGTGGTCCCATTGTCACCAAGACTGATGATGGGATCCCATGAAAATCGAGGGAAACCCTCAAATTTTATAAGCACATACACTGTTTTTCATAAACTTTCTAACGCAATTCAGATATTTGTGCCTGGTAATCATCACCTTATGTTGCTGAGCTGATGATGGAAGGTATAAGTCAGGATCTGATGATAAGATCCCATGAAAAATTTTTGTTCAGCGATATTTTCGCCAATTGTTAACCGATTTGGATCATTATTTTTTTGTTTGGAAGAATGTTTTCTCGGACTGGTCCCATTTAAATTTGGTGAAGATCTGATGAAGAACTTCGGAGGTAGGCAACGGAACTGTTCAATAAATGATAGCAAATGGATCGAGATTTCTGTAATCGCATGTCTGTTGAATGTTTACACCAGTTCATAACAAAACATCACACCGGCACGCTGTTTGTGGTTTCACTTTTTAACAAAAAAATAAAACCGACTTCAATTTCGGATTTCGAAAAATAACTTTAATTTCGGAAGTCAGTGTTTTTGGTTATTTCGGTTTTGAACACCGACTGCCGAAATTAAAGTTATTTTTTATTTTATAGTGTTTTGTTTTTGGAAGTCGATTTTGTTTTTTTTTTTCTTTCTTTGAACGCGGGCGAAAAGACCTTGTATGTAAAAAGTCACAATTCGAGGTTTGGCTCTCGCCTGTTTCCTCCTCCAATATTAGACCGATTTAAAATATATTTCATAAACTGAATTAGAAGGAACCTAAATACTATGTCCCTATGTTTTTCTTTTTTCATTAATAGGTGTCAAATTTGTACACGAGGGCTCTGTTGACAGCAGTCTACATAGACAATTTTAAGCATTTTTCGAGTTGTGCTCATACTAGGTACAAAATATATTAATCATCATGTGCCTAGCCTTTTCTCAACTATAATGGGGTCAGCTTCCAGTGAAACCGGATTCAGCTCAATACCAATATTTTACGTGGAGCGGCTGCCTACCAGACCTCCACAACCCATTAACTGGGAAACAACATCGTACCTACCTACTCCTTGGCAATACTGGTGTCATATGTTCTGGCTTCTATCCGTAACGACTGCCAAATATCTATTAATGACAGCCGGGACCAACGGCTTAACGTGCCTTTCTTGGCACGGAGGAGTCTCAGTATGTTAAGATGGTCACCCATCCATAGACCAACATCGGCAAACGTTGTTTAACATAGAAGATCTACATATGCGTCTGGTATTAAGTATTTAGCCACGAGCTCCTCTTGTTTACATGCATATAAGGGTAAATGATACTTCAACAAACAAAAAATGTTGGAAACAGAGTCACGCTGCCGAAATATTGTCCTACGAAGCACTGAGGCCCTCACTGCTCCAGACTGCTGCCGAAATACCCAAAATTACTTTCCTCGACTCTGGAATGGAATGGATCCCAAAATCCTAAGCTCGGAAGTCGCGCGAGGTACCTAGTTAGTGAAAAAATCATGTACTATTTTGTAAAATAAATGTTGATTGTTGTGAAAAGCGGCATCTATTGACATTACTTCAAACTACATTGAGTCGTTGTTATTTGGTTTGTTGAATTGGTACACTTGTACAGTACACAACAATAGCAGTTTAGCTACTCACTACAAGATGTCAGTGTTTTCAATTTCAAGAGTGGAATAGAAAAGATAGAATACAATACTAAAATTATGTATTACATGATAAATGTATAAGTTACAGAAAAGATAAATGAGGATTTACTCACTATTTGACCATAATGACTTTATTATTATAGCGTACTTTAGGGAGGTAACATTTGCTCATCTCGCGGCGAGTAGCTGAACGTTCCCGAAATAGTAAGTACTTAGGTATAATACAGTATTTCACACACCGTATGGCCCAAATGGTTGGGCAGAGGAGAGGTTGTTTTATCGCAAAGACAAAAGTGCTATAAAGGTTACTCAAGAAAACATGTTAAAAACATACGCAGAAGAGTTCAACGGTCAACTGCTTAAATTACTCATCAATAGATGTCACTAATACGAAATGACTCATGCACGTATACGTTCGGATTAAAGTTTTTTTCTTTTAAAGTTTTTTTTTTGCAAAACGTTGTTCTTTTTTGATATCTTTATTTAATTCAGAGTTTTCTGGTAATGGGTTACCAATTTAAATTAAAAAAAAAATATATAGGTTTCTGAGACTCTTGACGTACGGTGTGAATATCCGAAAGGTACAAGAATCTCAGCTGCTCGTTATCTTGATCAAAAAATTATCTCCCAACTCGGGGAGATTTAATCTAAACATGGGGAAAAAAGTATCAGTCTTTGTTTATTTATTTATGTTGCAGTTTTTTTTTAATTCCTGTTTATTTCATTTCATTTTAATGAAAAATTGCCTTCTTTAATTCCGATTCTTTTTTAAATTGTTTGAAGAATTTATTTATCGCTGAGGCTACACATATCTTATCAATCTAGACTAATTCTATAAAGAGGCCAAATTGTTTGTTTGGGTGTTTGTTGGATGAAAACTCTGGAAATACTGATTACAGATCTGATGATGAAAATTCTAATTTGAAGCGTTAACTCTCTAATATATTAAATTAGTATTAGTATACATATTCCTTAAGCTGTACTATCGCCGAGTGAGAAAGGTTACTATTTTTCTCTAAAATTTGCCTTTTGTGTGTGTGCTAGAGCCGCGGGAAATGCCAGTCAGAGATAAGAAAATCAAAAACTTTATCAAAATGATGATTTCCTAATCCATTATCGTTATCGCTTTTCTACAAATAACAGTCCTGTCGCTGCAAGGTAAGCATTAAATTAAATAATAACTTCATGAATCACGACTGTTTTTTTCCTTTTATCAATAAGTCTTTGTTGCAATTGTAGAGGTAATAAGTTTTTCGTATCACTAGCGCTGTGGTTTAATTCACTTTAACTGTGCATATAACTAGAGTAAGGCTTGCTCGACTATTCGTCATTCGTCACAGCATCATTCATGAGAAGAACAGCTGTTATAAATAAATAGGGAAAATTATTAATAGACGTACGCTTCCGCAGTTTCAGCCATCTCATCTTAATAGGCACCAATAATAAATGCCATTATATCGTAACAGAGTAATTATTATTACTACAAATTGTCTACATACGTAACCAGCTCCTATTAACATTTACTACTATTAACTGACTGCTATGCCAGAAGTTGTAGGTTCGATTCCCACCCAGGACAAATGTTTGTGTGATGAGCATGATCATTTGTTCTGTGTCTGGGTGTAGTTTATCTATAATATGTATGTATTTAGAAATATATAAGTATGTTTATCAGTTGTCTAGTACCCATAACACAAGCTCTTGCTTAGCTTGGGACTAGATGGCGTTGTGTGATAGTTGTGTGGAATATTATATTATATTATTATTTAACCGTGGTTATTCATTTTACTGACGCAAACTCGTGTTTAAAATAGGCAGATGTTGTTAAGGAAAATCAAGATACAAAGTATGCATTATTGACGCTATGTACAAATTAGGTTCAACACAGTGATAGAACGAAAATCGGGATTTACAAATTAATTTAAAGTGATTGAGTAGAATAAAAAAAATTACATACAAGTGTATTTTAGGTTATTATCTAGTCTAGTTATTCATGAAAATACTACTATAAAACAAGATAAGAAAAAAAAAAAACACTTTCTGTGATGATAGTCGGGGTATATTTTTCTAACGTCTGGCAATACCAAACGTGCCATGCCTCGGCCTCGTCGTGGACGAACAACTGTTTATGTAGGGACTTTCGTTGGTAGCGGTGAAGGTTAATCACGTGCTTGTGTCTGTGTTGCGAATTTTTTCGATTTAAGTGAATTTTATTAGTGAGAACTTCAATCAAGAATATTCTTTGTGTTGTGTTGTATCATAAGGTTGGTTTTAACATAAATTTTACTTAATTTTAAGAATTTTAGCCGTTATCCATCATGGATAACAAAAAGCCCCCAGACCCTCCCGATCCCTTCGATTTTACTCCAGTTATAACGATTACCCTCCCCGATGACAAACCGCTAGAAATCGCAATGGACTCCGAATCTGCTCATAGAAAAAGACCTGCAGCTTCTCCCCCGACTACCCCGATCAATCCTCCAAAGCAACCTAAAACCACAATCGGTAGACATACATACAACTTGAGGGATAACCCGCCGTTTGTTGTCCACGTTTCGCTAAAAGATGGCCAAACCTCCGGTACTGTTTTACACCCTATTAAGTTCGGAATGTTTCTACAGAAGAACAATTTTAGTAACGTAGTTCTAGGTACTCTTAAACGTGTAGGAAGAAACAAACTAGCAGTCGATTTTAAGTCTCACCAGGACGCAAATAGCTTTTTGATAAACCCCAGATTATCCCAGAATAAAAGTAAACCCTTATCCAATCCAGCTCAGTCTCCCAGATCACCCACCCCTCCTCGGACTCAAAAATCATACCGCAAAACAGTGTCCTTTAAACCAAAATCCCATGCCCCTCTCTCTCCTAGTTATGATAGACAGGTTCACCAAGCACTCACTCAAAACTAGTCCTTTTCTCCAGTCCAAAATGGTTGTGCTTACCCTCGGGAAAGTGCAAGCAGTCCTAGTCCCAGTCCTATGTCCTCAGAAAACATCCTTAATGTAATATCGAATATGCTCATGACTGTTTTAGCTAACCCTGCCCAATCACTACCAGACCACGTTGCCAACAAATTGTCATCCATAGTGAACTATATTCACAATGTTCCGCCCCCTGACTTTTCTCCAGTGGAACGTCAGGAGTATTACTCCCAGGAAACCTGACTTACTCTATATAATTAATAAGTTCAAACCATCGATCTGCAGCATTGCTGAGACATGGCTTCGTCCTGGAAGCAATTTCAGGATCCCATGTTTTAGTGATGCTCGACATGACAGAGCAGATGGATATGGAGGATGTGCTTTGTTCATCAATAACAAAGTACCATTCTCCCCAATTCCTTTACCCTTTGGAGGTGACAACATCAATGTTGTTGCTGTGAAGGCTGAGGATATAATTTTTTTTAGTTTTTATATTGCATACCCACAAATTGAAGACCTTGACACAATAACAAGTTTGTTAAGTATTACTTGTTACCATTACTTGTTATGGGTGACTTTAATGGCCATCACTATAGATGAGGTTCAGAAACCTGCGACAACTTTGGGACAGGTCTAGTGGATATATTAGATGAACTTAATTTATGTATTCTTAATGATGGCTGTGCCACACGTCGAGCTTTGCCGGAACAGAGCAACAGTTGTGTTGACCTGACTTTTTGTTCATCTAATATAGCCAGCCTTTTAAATTGGAATCGCCTGGATATGACTTATGGGAGTGATCACTATCCCATCAAGGTTGAAATTCCCTCCAAAACTACTCCTGTTAAATCCTCTCCCCCCTTATTAAAATACCAGCTTAATTCAGTAGATTGGGACCTTTACTCAAAAATTTTTGATTTACGTATCTCCTCCCTTCCTTCCATAAATCATGAAACTGCACGCGAGTGCTTTTCGTCATTCTCCCACACCATATCCGCTACAGCGGACGACTGCTTCCCTACCAAAAAACCGCAATCCGGCAAAATTCCATCCCCGCCATGGTGGGATAAGGATTGCTCTGCGGTGATCAGAGCCAGGAATGAGGCCGAAATGAAGTTCAACTCGGACATGAGCCTGAAGAATGTTATCAACTACCAACATGTGTTGGCTAAGTCCAAGAAACTACTAAAGAATAAAAAAAGAGTAGGTTGGCGGAAGTATTGCGGTTCATTCATCCACTCCATCTTCAGCTGTGTGGCGTAGATTGCGGGCGTATAGGAATAGTCTGAAACCATCGACCGGGAGCATACTGTCTGAAGAGCTGGGTCACCAGTTTTTCTCTAAGCTGGCCCCGGCTTATGTTCCCAGTGTAGATGAATGTGGTTCAACAAACTCCCAGCTGGAATCAGATGATCCTCTGGACGGAACTTTTTCTTTAGCCGAACTTAAATCTGTCCTCTTCCATGTAAGAGACTCTGCTCCTGGGGTGGATGGATTCCTGTACTCCTTCATAGTTAAAGCCGGAGATAAGACCCACCAGTATTACTTGGACTTGGCCAATTACTGTTTTCTGTCGGGTTATGTTCCTCCTGAGTGGAAAGTTCAAGTGATTGTTCCAATATTGAAGCCTGGTAAAGATCCTAGTGATCATTGTTCTTACAGACCAATTGCTTTATCGTCCATACTTATTAAACTCTTGGAACACCTAGTTAAAAACCGTATGGAATGGTTTGTGGAGAGCAGGAAACTGCTGCTAAGGACTCAATTTGGCTTTAGGAAAAGTCTGGGTACAGCTGATAGTGTGGGTATCCTTACATCAGAGATCCGGCTGGCCCTCAGTAGGAATGAGTCAGTAGCAGTCATTTTCTTAGATATCTCAGCCGCCTATGATTCTGTCCTCCTCCCAGTTCTCAGGCAGAAAATGCAACAGCTGAGAATCCCGGCTAGGATGCGCCAGATCATATCTAGTATATTTTTAAACCGTAGCATCAAACTTAGGATTCCTGGGGTGGACTCTGAACCAAGGTCAGCTTGGAGGGGCCTACCTCAGGGTTCTGTACTTAGCCCCCCTTTATATAATTTCTATACATATGATCTCCCTTCTTGTCTAAATTATGACTGTAAAATTCTCCAGTATGCTGACGATATTGCACTATTGGTCTGTAGCAAATCCATTGAAAGTGCCGTGCAATCTATGAACTCGTCTTTGTCCTCATTAAACCAATGGCTGTTGGATCACGGGTTATCTCTAAGTGCTCCAAAAAGTGCAGCAGTTGTTTTTACTCGCAGACGCGTCATCCCTCGGGTTGACATCAATATTGATGGCCAAGCTATCCCAATTAAAGAGAAGGCCAGGTTCCTGAGGGTGACCCTAGATTCCAAACTGTCGGGTGTGGAGCATTTTAATAACACCGTCCAAAAATGCGAGCGCTCAATCTCGGTTCTAAAGGCATTGGCAGGTGTCTGGTGGGCTGCTCACCCATACACCTTAAAATTGGTATACAACGCGCTGGTCAGAAGCGTACTAGACTACTGTAGTTACTTACTTGAGCCGTGTAACAAAGAAGCCCTTCGTAGACTAGATGCAATCCAAGCCAAATGTCTTAGAATCGTGATTGGCGCCATGAAATCCTCACCCATAAATGCCCTACAGGTTGAATGTGCAGACCCTCCCCTTTCCCTTCGTAGACAATACTTAGCAGATCGTTTCTTGTCAAAAGTCTTTTCCCTCTCGTCCCATCCTTTACTTCCCATTTTGGAACAAATCTATATCTCTCTAACTGTGTCTTCCTATTGGAACAATAAATGTTTTCCATTGATGAATAGGTACAGAGAGCTTGTACAGCTCTCTTCACCCGTTTGTCAATATCCTATTCTTCTGGTCTTTTCTTCCGCATATGAAGTGATCCATTTCAAGCCAAAGGTCGTTTTGGGACTCCAAAAATTCACAAGACGTAAAAGGCGACTTCGATCGGGCTATTAAGAGATACTGGAACGGTTGGAACTTATTTTATACGGACGCGTCTAAATTATCGGCAACGGGATACACTGGTGTTTCTACATATTACCAAAACTCGAGAATAGCACTTTTATTCCAATGTCCTCCAGAAGCTTCAGTGTTCACAGGTAAATGCATCGGTATTCTTGAAGCCATCAATTTTATTTTATCCCATAGAATACAAAACTCAGCTATTTTTTCAGATTCTAGAAGTAGCATCCAGGCAATAGTTCAAAATCAATTAAAATCTAAAATTCATAGTAAAATCATCATAGATATTCGAAATTTGCTTTACACTTGTTTTAAAGATGGTTTAAACATTGAAATAGTTTGGGTACCTAGTCATTTAAGTATAGGCGGAAAAGAATGCGCAGACTCACTAGCTAAGTTTGCTACGTCCAACCCCGTGGATCGAAAACACTTCATGGTCCATAGTTACGACTTACGCTCTGATACCAAAGTTAAGCTGCATAACTCGTGGTCTGCTGAGTAGCAGGTAAGTTCAAAATTAAAGGGAGCGTATTACGCCAGTATCCAACCTGACATCCAGCGGAAACCCTGGTTTTTCCAATGTTCCAAATTGTCAAAAAAAACTGTTTCGTCCTTGTAGACTGAGACTCGGCCATTGCTGTAGTCCAATATTCCTACATAAAATCCGTGTCCGTGACAACTCCTTATGCGAATGCGGCCTTGATGATGGTACCTTAGACCATATATTTTTCTCATGTCCTTCTAATTCCCATTCCTTCGTATTGTATCAAATGCTTCCCAAAATTAAAATTCCTCTCCCTATCAACTTCCATTCCCTCCTGACCAATTTCTCTCCTAAACTTGTCCAACTCCTATCAAAATTCCTAAATGATAATGATATTAAAATGTAGCGTGTGTAATAATTATTATTTATTTTAATTTTTGTTTCAGTTTTAATATATATATATATATATTGGTTTATTTAAAAAAAAAAAAAAGTATTCTATGTTAACTAACCATATATTGTATTGTCCTTACAGCTACTAACATTTTAGATCTACCACAAAGTGCAAAGTTCGACGGCTCACCTCACCGGTTCAGTAGTTGACAACCCTCTAGGGTTGATAACTGCGAGTGGCCATCGACAAAAAAGGGTTACCGTCTTCACATGACACTGGCAGAATAGTCGTCACCGGCTCAGTTGCCAAAGAAGAAAAAAAAAAAAAAAAAACTGTTCATGTAAACTTTGTGTCAAGAGCATTGCGTTCCAAAATAGTTAATACCGAGTAATATAACAATTGATGTTCCACTTTTGCAATTATAACCACTGTGTCGTGCATCTTCCTATTATAACGCGCATTTTTAAGATAACGCAGTTTATAATCAGTCCGTTATAACAGCTGCCAGTGCCTTGAACCGTGTTTTGAAAAAAGAAACAAATGTTCGTTTGTGTTTATTATTTATTTTGAATTGAAAATCTAAAATGGGTGCATTAAAAGTGTTCTAATGTTAGTGTTTAGCTAAAAAGTTAGTAAAAATCGAGATTAGTGCCAACAAAAATGTATAATGCATCGAAATGATATCAGCAAAGAACAGGGTGCAAGAAATAAAGAGTAAATTCGAGAATCTGAACAGTGAACCCGTCGCAAAACGTGTTGAAAATCAGTCGTGTAAGACAAAAAATGTTTTTGCTACGAATTATGGGAAGGAAAACACTGAAATCGATTTCGAAATATCATTTAAACAGGATAACATCGGGAATGAATCAGAGGCTAGTTACGAATGGTCGCCAAAGCCAAACTCCAGTTATTTGTACAGTAAAAGCGAAGTAAAGCGGAGTGCGAGTGATACGAAAAATTTTTTGTCGCGGCAAATTAGTGATCCTGGCAAGAAATTACATAGAAGCCATGCATTTCGTTGTGACAAGAGTCAAAAAATAGTAAACAGCCCCAAACGCCACGGTAGTTGCAACGGACGGTCTGAAACCAGTGACTTTTCTTTCAAAATGGAGGGAAAACTCAGCAAGCACCGGCTGAAAAGGCTTGGCAACTTTTTGGAGGAGCAAATGAAGAAAGAAAATTTTGTTCCACAGATGTAGACGGAGTATGCTGAAATAGTTGGACAGGTCAGTGAGGCTGAAAGTCAAAGTCAGTTTGACTCTATACCTGATTCTGAAGTTCCTCAACATATTCTAGACCAATATGCGACCGTAGTCAAACCAAAACGGATGGAAGCTGAGAAACAAGAGGCCATGACTGATAGCGGTGTTAGTTCGGAAACTGAGAATGTTGAAGAAGATAAAACTGGCCGTTTTAAACGTCTCATGTCTCAATTTGAGAAGTCTCCTGAAAAGACTCATTTAACAAATCTCCAGGCAATGGATGAATTATGTGATTCCAGTGAAACTATTCGTCTCGAGCGTAAGAACCCTCATTTAAAACTGACAGATACCTTGAAAAAAGCTTTAAAACAACCGTTACCAGCTGGCCCACCTCCTGCGAAACCTCCACGAATCTTCAAAGCCCCCACCATCCCAAAAAACACAGAACAACAAAAAAAAGAGGCAAAAAGAATGTTGGAAAAGCTTGAAAAAGTTCTACAAAAGCGTGAAGGGACTGTAGAAACACCGAAAAAGCCAAAAGAAATATACTATTTATGTACTGAAATATTAGACATCACAAACCGTACGTTACTACCGAACCAGAATCCAGACCCTATCTCTCGTTGCCTGAATTCTTTAAACTGTGCCATAACAAATAATTCCACTTCAAGTCTTCCATACACAAGACTATAAGCTGACAAAGAATCCAATACATGCTGTGCATGCACCAGTGAAAATACGGATCCAAATACTTCAGATGACCAGAAGTTAAAATGTAAAATCAATGCGGATAAAGACAGTAGGTTCAAATGCCATCTAAATTGTGAATGTGAAGTTAAAAATTCAAAGTTTTATGTGGAGAGTGACGAACATTTATGATGTGCTGTGCTTGGATGAGGATGTGAAGTTTGTGAGACGTAACACGTATAGAACGTTGAATACGTTGAAGGATAGCAGGAGTTTGGAGGATTTGGAGACTGAAAATGATGAGGTGAGTTATAGATACTAAAATTTATTTAACAATTTAAGCGCACAAATGTGCTGAGGTGGACATTAAAATATATATATATATATATAAATTTTATTTTTTTTCTCTTTTTAATCTGCGATCAGTCATTGGACTATAATCAGATGAGCTGAAGTAAGTAAACTTTTAGAGACTTAGGGCCATCGCCTTAACTCTCCTTATTCAAGTAGCACATTTGCTCTTTTCAGGCGGTTTATCGGATTCCGCATTAGAAGCGTACTTGTCAATGGGTTAGGGTGATGTTTTAATCGGTCTGTGTATTTGTCTATGTACTGTTTAGCTTCTTCCATAACAGTTTTCATGTTGAGGTATTCGTGTATCTCTGAGTTGCGGGTAAACCAAGCTGCACCACTTATAGTCCTTAGGATATTGTTTTGAGCTCTTTGGAGACAAAGGATGTTTGATTTGCAGGCTGAGGACCAAAGCTGTATCCCATAAGTCCAAATGGGTTTTATGACTGAACTGTAGATCCGGAGTTTATTGCTCAGAGACAATGTTGACTGTCTGCCAAGCAGCCACAAAAGATTCTTAAAACGATAGTTCACTTCGTGGCATTTATGCTTGATATAATCTTTTCAAGTCATACGTTGGTCCAAGTAGAATCCTAGGTATTTGACGCATTTGGATTGCGGCAGAGGATCTTGGTCGAGGTTGATTGTTGGACACAGTTTCTTTCTCAAAGTGAATGTGATCTGGTGGGATTTGGAGGCACTCGCTTTTACTCGCCATGTGCGCAACCACTCACTGGTTAGATTTAGCTGGTTCTGAAGAATTGTACTTGCTTCATCTGGGTCACTACTTGTTGCAAGAAATGCGGCGTCATCTGCAAAGGTCGCGACTGTTACATTTGGAGCTTGAGGAAGGTCATGGGTGAATATATTATATAACACAGGACCAAGGACTGAACCCTGTGGTACTCCAGCGCTGCAGGTATGAAGAGAAGATCGCGCGCTTCGTCGCTTGACTTGGAACATTCTGTCTTACAAATAAGATTTCATCAGAAGATATATTGCAGGCGGAAGGGTATTTTTAATTTTAAACAACAGGCCCTTGTGCCACACACGATCAAAAGCCTGTTGGACATCGATAAATGCTGCAGAGCTGTACTCCTTCTTCTCAAGGCATTGTCTGATAGTGTTGTAGACCCTATGCACTTGCTCTACTGTGAAATGGTCTTTGCGAAATCCAAATTGGTGATGGGGTACAACGTTATTTTCCTCAAGGTACGGTTTTAGCCTAGTCAGAAAGACACGTTCCCAGAGTTTAGACAGTGTTGGCGTAAGGCTAATAGGTCTGTATGATGTGACTTCATTGATTGGTTTACCGTGCTTGTGGATCATCACTATTTGCGACATTTTCCATAGAGAGGGAAAGTAGTTGACTTGGAAGGTTGCATTGAAGAGGTTGGTTAGGAAAACAATGCATTTTCTAGGTAACTCCCTTAATAGCCTTGGTGTAATTAGGTCGAATCCGGGGGCTTTGTTTATTAACAGATTGGAGATCTCTTTGGCTATCTCCCCTGGCGAAGTTGGTCGCAACGGAGCACTTGATGTTATCTCTTTGTTTAGTAGTGCATCTATTTGAGGGTCATCAGGGCCATCGCTTTCATTTGGTTTAAATACTTCAGCTAGATAGGCTGCAAATACTTCAGCTTTTTCAGAGTCCGTACGCGCCCAAGAGTTGCCTGATCTCAGTGGAGGTAAGCATTGCTGTGGTTGACCAATAGTCTTTGTAGCTTTCCAAAGAGAATGGTGACCGCTTGCAGTTGGAGACATCATTTCCAGTTTCCGCTTAAGAGATTCGTTGGCTGCTTCAGCAAGAGAGGCTTTTAGATCAGCTATAGCTCGGTTGAGTCTTGTTTTGTCTTCTCTGTTGCGAGAGAGCTGCCACACTCTACGTAGCCGTCGCTTTTCTATTATCTTATTGCGTATCTCGACTGGTATAGGTATATTAAAACTTGTAACAAGTTGGTGATATACAAGCACGCATCATCAATATCCTCAGGAGTTTTTAGAGGAATATTGAGGCAGATGTTGGATTCCAGACAAGCTCGAAAGGATTCCCACTCAGTTTTAGCATTATGCAGGTTATCATTTTCTGATTCACGATGTATGATTGTTGTGCTTACAATTAAGTTAACAGGTGTGTGATCTGAAGAACCATCGAGGCTTGATTCTACGTGAACATAGAGGTGGCCTATATTTTTGGTGATAAAGAAGTCTAACAGATCTGGGGTCTTTTGTGTGTCCGTGGGCCAGTATTTCGGTTCACCGGTAGATAATGGCATCAGCCTATTTGAATCAACGCTTTTCTTCAATTTACGACCTCTTGTTACAGTTGTTCTAGCTCCCAAATAAGCATGCTTAGCGTTCCAGTCTCCACCAGCTATAAATCGATTTCCCAGTGTCTGAAAGAACTCCGTGAACATAGCTTCTTTAATCGTATGTCGTGGTGGACAGTATATCGCCGAGAGGTTAAGGTGCCCAGAGCGGTCCTCTATTTGCACTGTAGTAGCTTGTAGGTAGTTCTTTGTGTAAGGTGGTAGTAAGCAATGCCGCACACTGTTTTTGATAACAATCGCAGTGCCAGCGTGAGCGCCTCCATCGGGGTGTGATGTGAAATATACACTGTATCCTGGGATGCATATTCGGCTTCTAGAAGTCGTATGGGCCTCAGATATAAGTCAAGCATCGAGTTTGTTAGATTTGAGGTAAGTTTCCAATTCTAGTGTATTTGGTGCGAGACCGTTAATGTTTCACGTTGCGATGTGTAGTGAAGTCATTTTGATAGTTTGGAGACGAGTGTTGTTATAAGACCCAGCAAGGAGCTTATTTGTTGGATTAAAAGATCGATCTTTTCACTTTGTTTTAGGAGAATACTCTCTAGTACGGAGTTCGTAGTGTTGTGTTTATCACAGTTCGAATTTGGAGCGTTGACATTTTCAGCTACAGCTTGTGCATAGGTCTTCTGGTGTGATATATTATGGTCTTCGGTGATTGGAACAGGCAAAAAGCGTGGCCCAGTGGCAATAGTTGATATGGTGGTAGGCTGGTTTGGTTTTCGCGTACGTGGGTTATTTTTGTATCTGCGAGCAATTAGTTCTTTATAGATTTGACAGCCTTTGTAGTTAGCGGGGTGATCACATGAACATAAAGCGCACTTAGCTGGTGTGTTTCGGTCCTTTTTATGGCAGTCAGAAGTTTTGTGATTATCTCTGCACTTGACACATCTAAATGACCTCATACAATTGTTCTTTGAGTGTCCATATTCTTGACAGCGTTAAAATATAAAAATTAATATTTATCTCTTTGTACATTTAAGAAATTAATAACAGCCGCACAAATAGATCTTCAAGGTTAAGCAATGCTTGCCAAAGTTGATCTGTGAATGGATTACCATCTGTCATACCAAGTTACCTCCGAGCCTCGAAAAGCATGTTAAACCATTAGGCTGTCATTTGTAGATCTTTGGCAATTTGTAGTCTTGCCAAGAAGTACTGTGTTACCCAGTTAATGGGTGGTGGAGATCTTGTAGGCAGCCGCTCCACATCTCTGGTATACAGCTGAATCTGGTTTGACTGGAAGCCAACCCCAATGTAGTTGGAAAAAGGCTAGGCAGACGATGACATTCAAAAAGTTTTTATGGTTGTTACTTAATATTTCTTTGTAGGATTGTTTTTCTTGTTTGTTTCAAGTGTTGACAATCACAATAGATATTGATTTGTTTTGTTTTGTCTTTATAATTATGATTCAATATATACAGGTGGTTTATTGATGCTGTTACAATGCCAAATCAAAGTCAAAGTCAAAAGTCAAAAACGTTTATTTCAATTAGGCTATTAAACCACACTTTTGAACGTCATCATTATATTTAAAATAACATAGTGACTCTACTGTCCATTCGGAAGGGTAGATTCTTTTGGAGAAGATCGGACAAGAAACTCCATAGTTACTCTGTTCAAATCAGTTTTTTTACATGTGCTGTATACAAAACTTCTGGTAATATATGTGAGAACCATGAACCTAGAGTGTGCAGAGGTAGACTTATTTTTTCTTTAAATAAGTACATGGTACTCATATTTCTACAGAAGTACATGGTACTCACATACTTACAAATATTGGAACAATTAATTAGCAGAGTGTGAGTGAAGAGAAAAATAAAAACCCAAAAATGAAACTGTAGGTACAAAAGTAAATACATAAACCAACCAGTTTTATCTTGTCTCCACCATTGATTGTCCTATGGAGCAGGACCAGCATGTTTCCAAGCATTCTTATCCTGAATGTAATCTTCTAATTTGTAATATGCTTGTTTACAAAGTGTGCTTTTAATGTAGGTTTTAAATCACAGCTGGGTATTTTAAGTATTATTAAACCTTGGTCAATCCTATAGGTAATATAAAAGGTTTTTTAAGCTTATTGTAATAGCTTGAATTAAATTAATCTTGGGAGTTCTGTCTTATAGTCCTAAATTATCAACATTTAATTCAAATTACCTGTGGTGTATAATATTTTTATTAAGAAAAGAACAAAGGTTTTTTTAGAAAGGAGGAAAAGACTGAAAATTGATCTTTGATTTTATCTTTTAAAACTAAGGAAAACAATTTTTTATAGATCAATGTCAGATTTTTCGAGGAAGAAAAATTCAATATTATTGAAGAACATTGGGAAATAATATCTATAATAACACCTGGGGTTTTTTTATGGCCATGAAATGATATTTTGAAACACTGATGAGTATTGGATTTTAGAATATTGCATAAAGATGTTTGATGTAATATTAAATTTGCCTCAAATGACGTCAATCAATATTTTCATAATTTTGCATGTATCATTAGAAAATTATTGTAAAATGAGACCGCTATTTCACAAAAAAAAAAACAGATCTAATGCGCGCCAGGGGGTCTACTCTCTAAGCCCGAAGTCCGTAGTTTCGGGCTTAGTTGCGGGCGTATTCTACTCCGTATCACCTACGGACTTACGATTAGTCCCGAACCCGAACTAAGAATGAATGACAACACATTACATGATGATGACATTATTTCTTATTGGTTTATTATTATTAAATACTTTATTGTACACCTCATAACAAGCACAGGAAAAACGCTTATAAAAACTAGTGTACAATGGGCGGTCTTATCCCACAGGGCAATCTCTTACAGACAACCTTTGGATGGACTGAACTAAAGAAGTTAGATTTAGGGCGGTCAGGTGATACGGGTGGGTGGTTAGGTGATACGGAGCGGAATACGCCCGCAACAAAGCCCGAAACTACACTACTTCGGGCTTAGAGAGTAGCCCCCCGACCCCACCACAGTGCAGTGATCAATAGTTTTCTGTCCTGAAATTACGAGAAAATACCGGCCAAGTGCGTGTCGGGCCACGAGCAGTAGAGTTCTGAAGTTGCGAGTCACGATTGGAACATTTTATAGGTTGGTCGACTATTATTCGTTAAGGCTAGGTATTCCCAATTTTCCCAATATTCCATCACTTACTCACTTGAAACAATAATAAACAAACAAATAGTGATTGTTTAAAGCCATTTGATCGAGTAAATTTTCGACATTATGTCGAAAACTTCACTCGATCAAAAAAAAATTGGAAGAGGTGTCTAAATACAACTATTTTTTAAGTTTTTCTTATTTTTCTTGAAGCTTATGAAAGTTATACTTCCAAAAACCATACCTAAGAAAGGTTAATAACATATTGAAGAATAATTTGTGGTTTAATTTTGCATAATAGTTCTATTTTTTTAATAATAAATTATTATGGCTTCACGCCGTCGACGTGAGCGTACGGCTCGCTTCGCGTAAAGTATGGAAATGTTAGATACCTACTTCGCTCGGTCTACCTGCCCTTAAGTTCCAAAACCTACACATAGCAGTGTGATAGTTTTCCTTTTAAATTCAATTTTTTCACGACTCCTAAAACAACCGTTTAGCTGGCAGAGGGGGAGAACCATAGATATAATTATATTTATATGGGAAGGACACTTGACTCTAATAAAAATTAGCACTTTGAAGCTTAATATTTCGCAAACCGGATCCTTGGATGGAGAAATATTATCTTTTTTTAATACTTATAATATATTTTTTTAACGATTGATTGGCACACGTTTGAGCACTATCTCACCTGATGGATGTATTTAAACGACCTGACCAACGACACCCCGCACCACCGGATAGACGATAAAGAACAAAATCATCGGGTACTATAAAAGTGAATAATTTCGAGCCAATTTCCGGTATGAGTGAGCGGTGGAAAATCATAAAAATGATATCAATATGGTCTATAATAGAGCACGCTTGCCTAGAAGTAACCTATCCACTCTTGACTTAAAGACTCCCAGGTTGTAGCTACCAGGAAACACAGACTCCGGCAGGGAATTCCACTCCTTAGCTGTACGCACAAACAATCCTTTCTGAATTTATTATAAGAGAACAAAGGAGTGGAACTTTCTGCCTGCGTCCGTGTTTCCAAACGCTTACAACCCTAATCTCTTCAAAGTTAGAGTGAACAGGCTCCTTCTGGGTAGGCTCGCTCCATCGTAGACTTTGTCTCTGTCATATCTGACCTAGACCTTTTGAGGAGCTCGTGGCTAAAGAATAACAGCCGCACAAGTCGATCTTCAAGGTTAAGCAACTCTTGCCAAGGTTGATCTGTGGATGGGTGACCATCTTAACATACCGAGTTTCCTCCGTGCCTCGGAAAGCACGTTAAGCTGTTGGTCCCGGCTGTCATTTGTAGAACTTTGGCAGTCGTTACGGATTGTCAGAAGCCAGTAAATCTGACTCCAGTCTTGCCAAGAAATACCGTGTTTGTTACCCATTTAATGGGTTGTGGAGGTCTGGTAGGCGGCCGCTTCACGTAAAATACTGGTAATCAGCTGAATCCGGTTTGACTGGAAGCCGACCCCAATATAGTTGGGAAAAGGCTAGGCAGATGATGATGATGATGATGAATCTCTGACCTAGACTAGAGTCAAGAGCAAACCCATCTTAAATAAAAAAATATGAACCCGTTTGCATAGTTTCAAACCCGTACCGATTTTCAGACAAGCCGTATTCATAGTGTAAACATTTTTGGTTGATGTGTTAAGTGAATATGAGTCAGAGTGCAATGCACTTGGTATAACATGAAATTATGTACATTGTACTTAACGATGCGCTGTTGTCCGTTTGTTTGTTTATCTCAACTAAGGAACTGTAGTACTATTCTGTAACAACATTTTCGTGTCTCGACAACGGAATCCGAAGTGAGGTATCAAATTCGTATTAATATAAGAAAAGCTTTTTACAAAAAATACGACCGACTTCCAAAAACAAAATAACTTCGGAAGAAAGAAACGAACTTTTATTTCGAAAGTTTGTGTTTTCGGTTATTTTTTAGTTCTTTGACAGCGACAGTCCATTTATCGAGGAAGGCTAACAACATCCATCTTAACATACCGAGTTTCCTCCGTGCCTCGGAAAGCACGTTAAGCCGTTGGTCCCGGCTGTCATTTGTAGATCTTTAGCAGTCGTTACGGATTGTCAGAAGCCAGTAAATCTGACTCCAGTCTTGCTAAGATGTCCCGTGTTACCCAGGGGTTGTGGAGGTCTGGTAGGCAGCCGCTCCTCGTAAAACACTGGTATTCAGCTGAATCCGGTCTGACTGGAAGCCGACCCCAATGTAGTTGGGAAAAGGCTAGGCAGACGTTATATGCTAACAACATCACGCTACGACCAATAGGAGCGGAGCATTAATGAAAAATGTGACGTAGCGCGTGTCAGGTAGTCATTATTAAAAAGACAAGATGATTTTGTAATGAAGTGAATAATAGCAATCGGTCGATGGACTGAAATCAAAAGTAACTAGGTACCTAAATAATACGATTAAGGCTTATCAGTACCTTTATCTTCTTTTATATCTTATCTCTGAGACTCTGATAGTTATGTATAACCTGGTTATATATTTGTAAACAATTCTTTGTATTTTGATTATTAATATTATCTATTAATATTCCTTTTACTTCATATTTAAATTACATTTTAAAATATTAAACTATTTTTTTTATTACATTTTAAAAATAGGAGTCCACCGGTGACCACATCCTCGCTTACCATCAGGTGAGATAGTGGTCAAACGCGTGCCTATCAATAGTAAAAAAAAAAAAAACAGCTACTCTCAGGTATCTCCGCCTTCAAGGCATCAATTCTTTGTTTTACGGGCATGCGACAGGCAGGTCTTTCCCAGTGTCATCTATGTTGGGCAGCCATTTAGGTGGTCCACCAGCCCTTATTTCAATAAATAATTAATTTGGTGTTGTCGTATAACTCTTATTATAAAATAACAAGCTGTGTATCTTTTTTTTTAATAATTGATAGGCACGCGTTTGACCACCATCTCACATTCTCACCCATAGAAAATTTTATTATATCTATGATCTCACCTGATGGTAAGCGATGATACGGTCGAAGATGGAGCACGCTTGCCTAGAAGTAACCTATTCAATCTTGACTTCACAGGTTGTAATTATCAGGAAACACAGACTCCGGCAGGGAATCCCACTCCTTAGCTGTACGCACTATGAATGTGTTCCCAAAACATTTTGTGCGTGTGAGTGGGATGTCCACCATGTACCGGTGGCGCATCACCGTTCGTCTTGTGGTCCGATGATGGAACGGGCTTGGCGGAATGAAATTATGCAATTCCGTCGCAAAGTTTCATCAAAATCGATTTAGCATTCAATTCAGCTATAGATGTAACAAACTTAACTTGAAAATGATAGGATCACATAAATAATAAAATACTTATGTTAATTAAATAGCAGATTTAAAATCAAAGTTTCCTTAACTCACTTATTTTAAAACCACACCAATTTCATAACATTTTTCCTGTACTAACGTAAAAAGCTGTAATAATAATTCAAATAATGATTCAGGGATTAAGTTACTCATTCGTTATTTTTTTTGCTGATTTCTGAGTCTGACGTATGACCACAAAGAATTGCTAAGCTTTACCGCCTATTTTAAGGATAATGGATTAATATGAAAATTTTAGGTGCGTCATTAAAATATTACATAGTTGGTCATACTTTGTCGTATCTTCAAGGTTAAGCAACGATTTTCGGTAGGTACAAAGGTGATGACCATCCATTACCTTGCCTATACGGAGTCTTTTTCGTGCCTTGGAAAGCGCGTTTAGTCGTTCGATCTTTAAGCCAAGCCATCAAATCTGGGGGGGGGGCTACTCTCTAAGCCCGAAGTCCGTAGTTTCGGGCTTAGTTGCGGGCGTATTCTACTCCGTATCACCTACGGACTTACGATTAGTCCCGAACCCGAACTAAGAATGAATTATAACACGATTTGCCAGTCATTGTCACCAGTCGTGCCATGGGGTATAATTTAACAGTCACTGGATTGTGCAGGTGAGATACGCAGTCACATCTTGTCAAATACTGGTACTCAACTACATCCGATTCGTGTAGCAGCTGACCCCACAGTTGATCTTCTTATCGTGTGGGCAGTAAGGTCTAACGACCCCACACACCCTAGTGTCAGAGTTTCTAAACCGCCTCAAGGGCCTCTGACATGGTTTATTTGACGACCGCCATTTGGCGACCGGGACTTCCGCCTTATACGTGCCTTCCGAAACACGGATCATCTTTTTATCAGATAATCAGGTGATTCAAGCCTGCAATGTTCTAGCCAAACTGGAACACTACTTACAAAGCATGCTTTCCGTGGGAATCGAACCCACGACCACCGGGTCACAAAGCAAACGTCTAAACCACTCGAACACAGAAGCAGTTAAGTCAAATACTGGTACTCAACTGCTTCCGATTCGTGTAGCAGCTGACCCCACAGTTGATGATTATGACGTACCCACAGCCATAAAATACGTCATATTTGACCTCCTTTACTCCGAGCTACTTTGAACTTCTGCCAAAATACAAAATTGAATGCTCTAATAATTGGAAAGAATATTTTAATAAAATGTCATTAGAAAAGGGAATTTGGTACAAGACATTGCAATGTGAACCTCCTCGTATTCCTTGGTTTGCCAATATTAAGCTTAATAGAAAGTTTGTAATAATAGCGCATAGATTACGGTCGGGACACGTTCCACTCAACAAGTTTCGGCACTTAATGGGGAAAAGTGACAGTCCCAACTGTGCACAATGTGATGTGATGGAGGATGTCCATCACTTGTTGGTGGAATGCGTCAGGACCCGAGCTGCTAGAGAGGTGCTGATGAATACCTTTAAAATTAATTTGATAGATGTTGGTTTTGTTCAAAGTATATTATCAGAGCCTGTTTCGAATGCAGCTATTTTACTTTACAAAATAGTATATAAGGTTTTTAAGTCGGAATAGCGTTAAAAATCTTGTATTAGGTTATGATGGGGCTGGCGTGGTCGTATTGTAACCAAAAGCCCCTAAATTTATAGTAGATATTAAAAAAAAAAAAAAAAAAAAAATTGACCTCCTGATCAATAGCCCTTAACTCAAAGAGATTAAAGTTAAATGTCTTTGATTAAACTTATGTAAGGTTGGTGTTTTAAACACAGCCAAGTATAAAATAACCTTAATTTCGGAAGTCGGTGTTTCTGGTTTTGTTTCTTTGTTGTTTAACACAGACTTCTGAAATTAAGGTTATTTTTTACTTTGTAGTGTTTATTTTGGAAGTCCGTTATATTTTTTTTGGAAAAAAGTTTTTCATTTTTAAGTAAGTAGTGATACTTGGACGACGCGCGAGTCGCGACGTCTTGGTGTACGCAGAAATTGAAATAAGCAAAAGTGCTCATGAAATAAAAACTACTACACCAAACTGAACTAAATTTTTACGGGACCAATTGTTAAGTATACCGCACCGAACTAAAAAAGAATCCCAGAAACCTCGTAGTAACGACTCTGGCCCATCTAGCCCATCAATATTTATCTATACTTCTATATACTAATATATAAAGCTGAAGAGTTTGTTTGTTTGTTACTTGAACGCGCTAATCTCAGGAACTCCGGGACCTATTTGAAAAATTTTTTCAGTGTTAGATAGCCCATTTATCGAGGAAGGTTATAGGCTACATGTCATCACGCAAAGACCAATAGAAACGGAGCAGTAATGAAAATTGTGACGCAGACGAAGTTGCGCGGGTCAACTAGTTAAAAAATAACCGGCCAAGTACGAGTCGGATTCGCCCACCGCGGGTTCTGTACAAATTTCTAAGTACATATTACTTTAAATTAAGACTATTTTTTTTTTGTAATTTTAGTACAAAAAGACTTTTTCCTACACTTGTAGTATAAGACGTGCCATTTTTATTTTATTTTGGTGTACAATAAAGCATAATTATATAAATACTAGTTGACCCATGCAACTTCGTGCGAAAGCAAACAAACAAACAAACTCTTCAACTTTATAATATTAGTAAAAGATTGAGAGTGACGAAATATACGTTTTTTGCGGCATAAACGGCCGTATCTTTTTTAACATAGAACTTTGATTTTTTCGACAGCTGCATGGGGCCATAATTATACCTAAGTATGTATATTATGGTTTTAATTTCATCTCGATACCTCCACGCGTTCCCGAGATAAAGGGTCTTGACAGACTGAAGGGCGGACAACAAAATCATCTTATAAGGGTTCCGTTTTTTCTTTTTGAGGTACGGAACCCTACCAACAATTTCCATACTATGAGGGTAGCTCAGACCTTGAAAGTATTGCCAGTAAACAAATCAGGTTAGGGATGACTGCACAGGATGCACGCTCCACATACACTTCGTTAAGTTTCAACCCTTATGGGGGCTATTTTGATAATAAAGGGTGCAACACTGACAATGGCCCAGTTTCTGTCATGGAGGCTGTATGTATCTATTCTAGTATCAAAGGGTGACTGGTGGCGCAGTTTTTTCCCAAGGTCTTTTAATATCTACCTGCGCCATAATATGCATAGGACTTATGAAGTTATACAACCAAGTGCGAGTAGGAATCGTGCGCAAAGGGTTCCAAAGGACATAATCTTTTGCATGTTATCCAAATCTATATCTATATATATAAAAGAAAGTCGTGTTAGTTACACTATTTAAACTCAAGAACGGCTGTACCGATATGGCTGAAAATTGGTGGGTAGGTAGCTTAGAGCCAGGAGACGGACATAGGATACTGTTTATCCCGTAGGGTAGGTAGGGTAGGTAGAGTAGCCAGATGACGGGAGCGAAGCCGCGCGGGTCAGCTAGTCTACTATAGATTTGGATAAGTGAAGAAAATATTTTAAGCATTTTTTTAGACCACTAAGAATCAAATCGTGTTGTCTTTCATTCTCAGTTCGTGTTCGGGACTAATTTTAAGTCTGTAGGTGATACGGAGTAGAATACGCCCGCAACTAAGCCCGAAACTACACTACTTCGGGCTTAGAGAGTAGCCCCCCGACCCCACCACCAACCTAGTGTGGCTACTGCCCATACGATAAGAAGAAGAAAAGACTAAATTGCAAACCGAAAAAAAACATTGAAATCCTAAAAATTAGTCCTTTCTTTTAAAATTTAACACGGTACAGTGCTAACTTTTAAATATCTAATACTAGTTGACCTGCGCAACTTCGTCTGCTCCGCTCGTATTGGTCTCGTGAAGTCGTGATGATATATACCTATAAGCCTTCCTCGATAAATAGGCTATCTAACACTTAAAGAATTTTTCAAATCGGACCAGTAGTTCCTGAGATTAGCGCGTTCAAGCAAACAAACTCTTCAGCTTTATATATATATCTGATATCTGATATGTCACCCAATAGTGACTCTGTGAGAAATAATTTTGGGTTACAGTTCATAATTATGTCATGACGTGCAAACAGCAAAAGCGGTCCGCCAGATCCGGAGCAATTTGGCTGTGACGCACGGACAGACAAGAGTGATCCCTCACAGAAGAACAACCAACCAAACATATGTACGGAACTCTAATAATCTACAAATCTATCCCAATCTAACTTACCTATGCCTTTTCCACATAAACGTACTATAGATTTCGTTAATAATTTTATTTATTTTAAGTGCAACTTTAAATGCAAAATCAAAGGTCTCAGTGTACACCTTCCCGAACACATAAACTTATCCGACCGTTAAGTTATAAGACGACACGGCTGGCCAGTTGGAACTGTACCCAAGCGGTGGAGCGTGACGGTGGGAACCGAGACCATGAGTCATCAGGTTTCTTGTACTTCCTCTACGTTCTTATATGGGAAGGAGTTTGATTTTATTCATTATTAGTTGACCCGCGCAACTTCGTCTGCTCCTGCTCCGCTCTTATTGGTCTTAGCGTGATGATATATAGCCTATAGCCTTCCTCGATAAATAGGCTATCTAACACTGAAAGAATTTTTCAAATTGGAACAGTAGTTCCTGAGATTAGCGTGTTCAAGTAAACAAACAAACTCTTCAGCTTTATATATTAGTACTAGTTGACCCACGCAACTTCGTCTGCGTCACAATTTTTATTACTGCTCCGCTCCTATTGGTCTTAGCGTGATGATATATAGCCTTCCTCGATAAATGGCCTATCTAACACTGAAAGAATTTTTCAAATTGGAACAGTAGTTCCTGAGATTAGCGTGTTCAAGTAAACAAACAAACAAACTCTGTAGCTTTATATATTAGTACTAGTTGACCCACGCAACTTCGTCTGCGTCACAATTTTCATTACTGCTCCGCTCCTATTGGTCTTAGCGTGATGATATACGTATAGCTTATAGCCTTCCTCGATAAATGGGCTATCTAACACTGAAAGAATTTTTCAAATCGGAACAGTAGTTCCTGAGATTAGCGCGTTCAAGCAAACAAACAAACTCTTCAGCTTTATATATTAGTATAAGATAGATAGCTTTTGCCCGCGACTTTTATGATACCTTCTAAATTGTAAACGTCTCTTTGTATTTACTCTTTCTGTCTCACTTGCTTTCACTTTTCTTCATCATCATCATCATCTGCCTAGCCTTTTCCCATCTATATTGGGGTCGGCTTCCAGTAAAGCCGAATTTAGCTGAATACTAGTATTTTACGAGGAGCGGCTGCCTACCAGACCTCCATAACCCATTAACTGGATAACACGGTACTTCATGGCAAGACTGGAGTCAGATTTACTAGCTTCTGACAATCCGTAACGACTGCCAAAGATCTACAGATGACAGCCGGGACCAACGGCTCAACGTGCTTTCCGAGGCACGGAGGAAACTCGGTATGCTAAGATGGTCACCCATCCACAGACCAACCTTGGCAAGCGTTGCTTAACCTTGAAGATCGGCCCGTGGGGCTGTTATTATCTAGCCACGAGCTCCGCCTTCTCTTTATATTTCATTATTATGTATAGATAGACCCGGATAAGTCTAGTATTAGTATTAGAAAGAAAGAAAGAAAGAAAAAGCGTTTATTTGCGCCAAGCATGACGCATACCAAAAAAATAAGATAGAAATTAACTAATACTTAATTATAAAAAAAAATTGGGAAGATATGCGTCATATTCGCGCAAAACGGCCATCGCTCAGCATAATGCTGGGGCTCGTGTACGAGACAGAGCCACAGCGCTGGTTTTCAGCGACAGCCGGCGTTAAGCATGACGTCGATCGGAGCGGCATAAAAGTAATTCAAAAACGTGATAAGTAAACAGAAAAAATAAATACATAAGGGTAAAATATAATAAATAATGGCAACAATGTGAATGTGGCTGATTAGTAAAGGTGCGTACAACTCTAAAAAGTAATAAAAAAAGTAAAAGATTAGCTATGTTATCTGTGCGCACCAAAGACAACAAAACTAAAGTCCATGCAATGCGCACGCCCACAATATGGCTGACAGACAAAGGAATGCGTCCTGACATTACAATTATTATGCAATGAAGTTCTTGAACTGCGCAATACACGTAATATTCGGTAATGTTTCTGTTATCACTTAGTAAAATGTGTTTAAAGTGAGAGATTTGTAATGCGTTGTTAGATTGTGTTGGATAGTGTTATTTGTGATTCATTTTGGTGTGTAATAAGTGAGTGTGGCGTAAATAGCTATGTTCCTAGATGATAAACACACTAGAATGAGTACCCAAACCAAGCAAAAGGAGAAGATCGCTATTAATAAATGTATAAAGATCAGTCAATAAATAAATGTATAAAAATTTAAAATTAGTCAATGTAGTTATTGTATTACATAGGTATATGTCAGATCAAATTAAATAAAATTTCTTAAATTTTTACAGGCGTGAGTTAAATACCAATCAAAGAGAAAGTGGAACCGAGCACAGAAAGGAACAAAGGAGAGATTAGCGTTATCTCAGGTGCCAATTGACCTTATTGTGTACGAGGTCTAGATAATAAGACCCCAAGGTTACTGATAATAATATGTAAGACAGCTAGTTGTAGTCTCCTTTGTCGTGTACTATATGCTTCTATTTTTAACAGACTTCCAAAAAAGGAGGAGGTTCTCAATTCGGTGGGTATTTTGTTCCTTTTTTTATGTATGTACACCGATTACTCCGAGGTTTCTGTTCCGATTTCCATGATTTTACGTTCGACGCAGTATACTTGCTATTTGATGCCGTAAAAATTTGATTCAGTTTGGTTCTGTAGTTTTTATTTTATGAGCATTTTTGCTTATTTCAATTTCTGCGTTGACAAAGTCGTCATCCAAGTAACTTTTAAAGATAAAAATAAAAACGTTTTACAAAAAAAAATCGACTTCCAAACAAAATACTATAAAGTGTAAAATAACCTTAATTTCGGAAGTCGGTGTTAACAAACAAAGAAACAAACCCGACAACACCGACTTCCGAAATTAAGTTTTATTTTCTGTTCCTTGATTTAATTTAATACAATTTTATTTTATCTTATCTATACTAATATATAAAGCTGAAGAGTTTGTTTATTTGTTTGTTTGCTTGAACGCGCTAATCTCAGGAACTACTGGTCCGATTTGAAAAATTATTTCAGTGTTAGATAGCCCATTTATCGAGGAAGGCTCTTCCAATTTTAGTTTTTACGGTATAATAATGTTTACATTCCTTACTGAATTCACTTGCATTCGAGTTGCTTGGAGCTTCAATTGATTTAATTGGAAAACTAAAGGTTTCTTTACTCGCTGAGTTCCTCTTAGCAGCCTTATTTCAAGTGTGTTATGCTCACCTTCTCATCATGAAGACAATATCAGCCAATTACCGTCTACTGCTGAACGTAAGCCTTGCTTAAAGAGCGCCAATCAGCCCGGTCTTGAGAAGTCCGCATCCATTCGCTTCCAGCCATCTTTAAAATAATAAAATAAATAAAATTAATTTATAAATTTGTAAAACTAGTGCTACCATCCGTCGGATATCGGTAGCAATCGTAACTCAAATTCAGAAGTTCGATTAATTAATTATATTCAGAAGTGCTTCCCGCGGAAATGTACGTGTGAATATAAAAACAAATGCATATTATTCTATCTTAGATATTGTCATCTATGTGAATACTAAGGGTCCGCTCACAGTGAGTCGCTATGCGACGCGACGCTACTGGCTGCAAAAATTGTTTGAAAGAGTCACCGCGGCTCTGGATCGCAAAAGGCATTTGAGGAAACACGGGTTGGTTTTATTCAGTAAGAGTCTGACACTGCCTCTCGCTTGGACCAGAGAGGCGAAGTCCGTAGTTTCGGGCTTAGTTGAGGGCGGAAATACGGAGTAGAATACGCCCGCGACTAAACCCGAAACTACGGACTTCGGGCTTAGAGAGTAGCCTTCCAGAGCGGGAGGAGGCATTTGATGATTTTTCCCGTCAAAAAAAAAGCGACGTTTCTGATATAGACTCCTCCGTATTTCGGAAAGCACGTTAAGTTCTTGGTCCCAGCTGTCATTTGAAGATCTTTGACAGTCGTTGTGAGTTATCAGAAACCAGAAAATCTAACAAGCATAGCTATCTTAAGGTTCATTTGAAGACTAGCGTCAGACAGTGTCAGTCTGTCTGACATATCGCTGAATTGGAACTTTTTAGTGTAGCCGTGGGACATACACTTCGTTTTTAGCATAGCATTTTTTGTTTTTTTTTTTTCCTGTGTTCCGGGCGTGTTTCGTGTATGTGTCACCGGAAAATTGCAAACGTCGTAGAATTGTAAAATTTCGCGTGATTTTGTATAATATTTTTTCTTAACAAGCCATTGGAAACTATTGAATTTGGTTCGGATTTATTGTATACAAAACGTTTTTTTCATTGTAAATCGAGAAATCATAATCTAATAAAGATTTATTACAATCACAGCTAAGAGATTGAGAGTGAGAACGTACAGCTAAGGAGTGGAATTCCCTGCCAGAGTCTGTGTTTCCTGATAGCTACAACCTGGAAGTCTTAAAGTCAAGAGTGATTAGGTTACTTCTAGGCAAGCGTGCTCCATCTCCGACCGCATCATCGCTTACCATCAGGTGAGATAGTGGTTAAACGTATGCCTATCAATAGTAATAGGAAATAAAAAATTGTGAATATCTTACGGAGTCAGCAATTTTCTGGTGACAAACCTCCATCTATCTTTTCTGTAACTTATATGGTGTACATAATAAAGAGTATTCTATTCTACGTTTTTAAATACTTTCTTTCCTTTTTTATTCTTTAAGTATCTTAAAAATGGACCTGCGGACGGGAGCATTGGGTGGCTCGCCGACCGATCGGAACCAGGCTCGGGTCAGTAAGAGTCTGACACTCCCTTCCGCTCCGCCCAGAGCCGAAGCAGTCATTTGATGATTTCCCATCCTTAAAAAAAAAGTATCTTAAAAAAATGCGTGCAGTATCGCGTCGCTTATGTGTGTACTGACCCTTACGTAAAAGAAAGATGGCGCCGTTTGGCGCCTACGGTCTCAGTAATTCGTGTCGTTAAACCGTAGTTTGTCACCTGTCATGTTGTCTGTCACTTTCTCCTCACTTCCACCTAGTTTCTAATGCATTGATACGAGATTATGTTTGTTTGTTCCCACACAGGTTAAGCGTGCGTGCTTGAGTTTTGGATTTTGATGGGTGGGCGTTGTGTTTGTAGTCCTGTAATAAGTTATTTTGCTTATTTTTGTAGGATGATAAGTTTTTTGTAAAGACACAAACGATATAATTGCGGCTGTGGCAGTGTTTTTGAATACTTTAATTTTTTCCCCGGGCTATACCGCTTTTGTGGGTTATCTCAAAAGAATCTTGCATTTTTTAATATTTTTTTTAATCATATAAAATCTAGCCTACGGCATTCTGTGATAGAGTGCAAAGCTTTCTATCAGTTAAAGAATATTCGAATTCAGTTCAGTATTCCCTCTAGAGGTCCTCCTACAAAACAAAAAAAAACCATTTTGACTTTTTTATTTTTTTTTATTTGTGATTGGTTTGCTCTTGACTCTAGTCTAGGTCAGGCACGACAGAGACAAAGTCTACGATGAAGCGAGCTAATATTCTTAATATAAGTTTAGTTTTTTATGTAGTTTGTTCATAACACTATATTACCTACCTATCTCAAGGTTTGCAATAAGATGGTAGGATTTAATCCGATCCGATCGGAGTGACGTTGCGGATGTCAATCAGCCATAAGCTCTTTGTGTACTTCTCTCGATTAAATAAAAGTAACTGACAGTTTTTCATATATTTTGCTGAGAAAATTGTTGTATAAGTGCAAATTCCAAGTCACAGTGTTAACCAGTCTTTGTGTGCTGTGTAAAATATAATAATTATAATTTTAAAAACAATAACTAGATTCCAAGTTAATGTTTGGGTACCCGAAACCCTAAATAAAGTTAACACTATTTTCATAGTGAAGCTAATAAACTGTGCCCAAACTTCCCGTGTGTGCGCGCCGTTACATTGACAAAGTGACTGACACCACAGGTGTTCACCCGTGCCGTACTCACCATAAAAAATCCATAAACGCGTTTCTTAATACAGCGCCATCTGTTGCCTGAGGTGTGAACGTACTGAACGGATCGATTGCTTTCTGAGACGTAAACAGAGCTTCTGTTTACATTATGGCTAAGTGCGGTGGCTGTGGCAAATTCTTGTCATCAACTGAGGCGGCAAATTGTACCAAGTGCAGGTGCTGGTACCATCATGCATGCGTGGGGATACCGAATACCGGCCCAATAGCTACTCCCTGGCACTGCCCCGAGAGCAATAAGAATGTTGTTAGGGATAACCGGGCCGACACGCCGGTAAGGGGGCGACCAGCTGCACGCGAAGAAAGCTCTGTTACGCAAATGGATACCAGCCCCATAAATACAACTGCCCTCGATGCTTCACAGGAGCTCAACCTCAATATCTTGAGGGCAGAGCTAAGATTATTTAAAGAGGAATTTTTAAAGTCAGTTAGAACAGAATTCCAGCGGTTGCGTGATGATCTATCAGACCTAAGATCATCTCTGAATGGTACGAATGACAGAATGTGTCATTTGGAGGAAAGGGTGGCTCTAGTGGAGGCAAAACTGGCTCAGCCTCAACCATCGCGTTCGTCGGAGGTGGATCAGCTGATTACTAAATTAAGAAGCGATATAAACGATCGTGACCAGGAGTTGCTCAGTAATGATCTCCAAATATCAAACCTACCGGAGGTAAGTGGCGAAAATCCCACTCACACAATCAGGATAAAATTTCCATTAGAGCCCGCTACTTTGGAAGTTCGTATTTTTTTTGTAGATAGTACTCACAAATAGAAAGCTTTTTACAAAGTTTCAAGATTCGGGGAGTCACAATTTACGAGATAAAATTCATTAAAGTATCAATAAAAATTGGAAAATAGTGCGCCATTTGCAAATTTTTAGGTTAGATAAATTGTCGTGGTAGACGTCAAAGTTGACCATTTACGTTCCGTTGACGTTAGAAGTATTTTTTATAAACTTTATGTCCTGTTTTTTTCATAAATATAATTTTATTTTTATATGTTCACATACTTTTGGTGTGTAATAAATGTGCACAATAGTTGTTGTTGTATTATGCAATTACATTGACATTTTTACACAAAAAATTACGATTTTTTTTTACGCTATGTGGAACGGAACGTGAAGCGACGCCATGTTATCTCTCAGCTGTCAACGTTAGTCATCGTTTGTTGCCCTTGCAGTTGAGATCTTTTTACGTACTCCTGTAAGCCTTACAACGTTTGCTAACCATGGCGTCTCCGAAACCCTGTGTTTCAGTGTCTGAAGAGTTGAGTGATGTGCAAGTGTTGGACTCAGATGAGCCGCTTGTCACGGCCTCCTCTTCTGTGCCTTCTAGTAGTGCGCGAGTGATGGACTCAATAGAGCCGCTTGTGCCTACTGCGCGAGTGCAAGTGTTGGACTCAAATGAGCCACTTGTGCTCCCGTGTGTGTCGTCGGTCCTCGACGAACCGGTTGCTGGTCCCAGTGGGATGGCTGGTCCCATTACACCTGGTTCTAGTGGTAGCTTACCGGCTATCGCTAGTTCTTCGGAGGACGAGGCTGATGACATTGCTTCTACGATGCCCAGACCTACTGGGTCATCTGGCAGAAGAATTAATCCCTACTCGGATGAGTTCAGGTTAGTTTTGATTTATGATATATAAATATTGCCATGTTTTTTTATTAAAGATTGACAATGTTACTTTCGTGCAGCAATTCCAAATTTTAATAGCTTTTTACTTTGTTCCAGATCTATGTGGAACTGGAGAAAGATCTTCAACCAATTGGGAACACATGATCAGTGTTTTCAGTTTGCAGAGGAGAGAGGACTCATCCTGAGAAATAAAACGTGCTCATACCATCGTTCAGCAATGACTTTGCAGAGAACCTCTGGGCAAGTTGGCAGGTTTAGATGCAGGAAAAGCAACTGCCGAGCAAAACCTGTCTCCCGTGCTATTGGGACATGGTTTGAAAACGCACGGTTGTCCCTCATGGCAATATTTCAAATTATGTATGCATTTAGTGAGGGACTAAGTTTCCATCAAACTCGGAAAGAACTAGCTCATGAAGATGGTCCCGTAGTTTCTACGAGGACTGTAGCAGATTGGTTCAGTTATTGTCGAGAGACAATTGGAATTTATAAATTGGAAAACCAAAGAGCCCAAGGGAAGATAGGGGGCCCTAATAAAGTGGTGCAAATAGACGAATCAAAGTTTGGAAAAAGAAAATATAATCGTGGTAGACACATCGAGGGACATTGGGTAATTGGAATGATAGAAGACGGCAGCGACGATCTGCGGCTGGAGGTGTGTCCTGATAACGAAAGGTCTGCAGACATATTGGTGCCATTGATAAAAAAACATGTTGAGGAAGGCTCCATCGTTCACACTGATTATTGGAAAGCATATATGAGCCTTCCTCAGCACGGGTATATACATAAAAGAGTAAATCATAGTGACCCAACAAATAAATTCGTGGCACCAGACGGGACACACACCCAGCGAATAGAAAGCCAGTGGAGAGGCTTAAAGAAGCAATTTCGACAGCAACAAAATAAGCATAATTTCACAGACTGGTTGTGTGAATATTCGTGGAGGAGAAGGATTATAATGGAGCATTTAGATCCCTTTGAGGAATTAATAAGTGCCATAAAACATGTTTATAAATTAGATTAAATATAAATATTATAAAATTCCTCGTGTTTTATTTTCACTCACTCAGAAACAAAAGTATGTTAAGTGCCACTAATTTATGAATGTTTTCTTGTTTTTATAACAAACCCCCCTCCCCCCTGCCCCCCCCACCCCTTAAATCAGCGGGCTATAATGGAAATTTTAACCGGCAGGCGCATAAACGCCACACAGGCGACTGCGCCGGTGGAGACCCGCCCGCGCTTTCTCGTCGTGCGCCTGGCGTGGCGCGACCTACGGGACGAGCTGCTGGAGGGGGCGCGAGTGTGACGCGGGATGACTTCAGCCGACCTCGGTTTGCCTGGCCCTGCGAAGCGCTTCTACGTGAATGAGCGCCTTACGAAAATAAACCGTGAGTTGTTTCGAAACGCTCGTGAGGCCGGCAGTCGCTTCGGTTGGCAATTTGTGTGGGCGAAGCGCGGCCGTATACTTGCCCGGTACAAGCCCGGGGACGCCACTACTCACATTCGCTGTGAGGCTGACTTACAGCGAATCTTCCAAACGGTACCAAGTAACGAGGGAAAAGTCAGTAGTTAAAAGTGTTACTATTTTGTTTCAGTTTATTTTGATTTCTTCTGCTCTTGCTAGTTATACTTATGTTATGTTAGGTTACCTACTTATGTTCTGAAACTGTCAAGCGGACTATTGTCCTTCAGTCTGGTATACTATATGCCGCTGATTTTAAAAATATGTTATGTTTGCATTGCTGCCACCTATTATATTATTTCATATCTGTAAGTGTGTGTCTCGCGGCGCACCGCAGTAAGGTACATGTACAAGGAAACCAGTTTTATATCACTACACTATATTTGTATCCACACCTATCTATTACAAAACTACTGCTTAACTTTATGAACTTGGTACTTATAAACCTAATATTTACAAATTTATTATTTACAGTTATTTTTCGTTATATTCCTATCACAATTTACACCATATTAATAGTGATTTTAATTGCAATTGCAAAAAATCTAATACTACTATTTTATTATGAATTTATTGAAACAATTGAATCGGTAGGGATGTTATTAAAATTACATAATGACGGATTTATTTTTTACTATCTTATTATTATTATATACTTTATTGTACACCTCATAACAAGCACAGTAAAAACGCTTATAAAACTAGTGTACAATGAACCGTAATAGGTAGACTGTTGAAATTTTCATAGATTGTGTATTTCTATTGCCGCTACAACAACAAATAATAAAAATTAAGGTTTATGGTACGCAACCCTTCGTGTGCGAGTCCGACTCGCACTTGGCCGTTTTTTTTATTTGTAAAATGATATACTTATTAGCTCTAGTAAACAATCATGAACTTATTTTAGAAATAACTTTATCAGCGATGAAGTTATAAAGCTTCAAAGATTACTATTAGAAAGAGAACTCCGATGTAAACTTTGACATCATAGTCTACGACGCCAAAAACAGCTGCCATATAAAACAGCGTTTTCAAGAGAGGGACAGATATATTTGTTTAAAATAATTATATCCCCTTCGTTTTTCGAGTAATTTTGATTCTGTGTTCACTGTTAGTATTATATTTTTGGATATTTTTAGATAGACTGTCATCATCATCATCTGCCTAGCCTTTTCCCAACTATATTGGGGTCGGCTTCCAGTCAAACCGGATTCAGCTGAATACCAATATTTTACGTGGAGCGGCTGCCTACCAGACCTCCACAACCCATTAACTGGGTAACACGGTACTTCATGGTAAGACTGGAGATTCTATTTTTAGATACACTGTATACAAGATAAATATATTTTTCATGCAGATTTCCTATTGTAGAAAGGTAGTAGCGTACACATACGCTACTACAATAAACATCGCATTAACTATTCCCACAGTAATTTGCGATGAACGGTAACGAACGAGATGAGTCTACAACTCTACGCATTCATTGTTGACGGACAACGGTGCAGACGCCATTTGCCAGACGTGTTTCGAAAAATTTCTCGTGTGTGTACTGCAAAGACCTTTGGTACTGACTGAACAACAAAGTTGTTACCACGTTTTATTTTTTACCCTAATGATAGGCACGCGCTTTCTGATTTTGCTGCCCGCTGTTGAACAGGCATTCAGAGCCACTGGAAAGTTTTGTTATTAAAATTAAAGTGGCAGTCTTTTTCTTTTACTATTGATAGGCACGCGTTTGACCACTATTCTCACCTGATGGTAAGCGATGATGTGGTCGAAGATGGAGCACGCTTGCCTAGAAGTAACCTATTCACTCTTGACTTAAAGACTCCCAGGTTGTAGCTATCAGGAAACACAGACTCTGGCAGGGAATTCTACTCCTTAGCTGTACGCATTATGAATGTGTTCCCAAAACGTTTTGTGTGTGTGGGTGGGATGTCCACTATGTAACAGATTTTGATACGGTTTTCACTAGTCCTTCTGGCCGATTACAACGGAGGCTAGCCATCAGCGTGCTTAAGCATAGCATAGCATCATCAGCCTATAATGTTCCCACTGCTGGGACACAGGTCTCCTCTCGGTGAGAGGAAGTGTGCCGTAATCCACCACGCGGGCCCAGTGCGGGTTGGTAGATGTCACATGTCTTCGAATTTTTAGTTCTAGGACATCACGATGTTTTCCTTCCCCGTTTTGAGAGCAGTTCTGATGAAATATTTACACAGAGTAAACCGCCTGCCTGGGTTCGAACCTGCGACCTACAACTCGTAAGTCGCAGCCATTACCACCGGCCACCACTGCTCGTTCATCGCCGTGCGGGACATATTATGCAGGCGTGTGTGCGAAAACACAGCTGTGTACTACCTTTTCCATCACTCTCCTATTCCAATGGGACGGCAACCCGACACGACCGGAGAGAGATCGCAAGGCCAACGGCTTAAGAGGAAGGCGAGACTTTGTTATTACGGATAGAGGCGAAATAAAATGCAGAATTGATGGATAACCGATTTTGGAGGGTGCGGGTGGTTGCCTTCGAAATATTGCGTTTTTTTATATATTTTACAATTATCAACAGAGCTTAGCGGCGCGGTGCTTGTTGTCAGAGACAAGACTACTGTGTAACCAACCACAAAAAATATTGAGTCCGCGCTCACACGCACCTTGTAACATCGCATTTATTTAAAAAAAAAATAAACTTTCACACATTGCCCACAGATGGCACTAGAATAGGGCTGCCATAAATTCGGAGACGCCGACCGGGACATTTAGAACAGAAATAGGGCAACCTTGGAAAATTAAAAAAAACAGTAGTAAAGTAATACATATTAACAAAATTTAATTACTTTTCTTTGTCCACTCATATTTTTCCGAAGATTTGACCTTTGCCAATAACTCCTTCTCCCCTTTAACATAATTATAAAATTCTACGCACGTCATTTTATAATTATAAATGCATTGAATGATACTTTCCACTGTGCTTAAACTGAGTGAATTACGATCTCTCGTCCACTGCGATGAAATTAACGAAAACACACGTTCCACGTGAGCAATGTGGCCAGGAATTGCAAAAATATATTGACACAATTTAAGAAGATTCGCTTTTCTTTCCAGTTCTTCGGTTTTTTTCAAAATAGTATTTCCATTTTTCTTGCATATCTTTAGCTTTCCATTCATCGGTCATTTCACATTCCATAAACGATTTTAAATACATATATTCTTCAAACATTGAATCATCTACTGCTTTATCTTTTTCATTTAAATACCTACTCGTATCTTGTAGTTTCTTCTACTTGTTGCCATTGAGGAATATCATTTAAAATCATCCAAGTGAAAGATTTTGTCATCGGTTCTGTCCACTGTTCGAGATAACGGATAGCAGTGCTAAAGAAATCTCCCGTTTTTTGTCAAATGCTTCGATTGATTTGTATTAATTGTGCCTTCATTCTTTAGTTTGTTATAAACTTGTCTTGTTTGATTTCCTAAATATTTATTTAGTAATCTGCCACTCAACTGTTTTTTTGTATCCTCTAAAACATTTTTCACTTCAATAATATTAATAAGTGATTTTTCAATCTCTTTTATTTGTTTTTCAATCAGAAATGCTTGACTGTGCACAAAAAGAGTGTAAAGTTTTGATAAGGGATTAGCGAAAAAATCGACTACAGCTTTTGGGGCATTTGCTTCATTAGCGAAAAATTCTTTCAGTGACAGCCATAACTTTAGTAAGCGTTCAATTGCTGGAAGTAGCGAAAGCCACCGGCTTCAGGAATGTGAGAGTTTATTGTTGTAGTCTATTGCTGCATGCTCACAAAAATCTTTAAGCCGTTCCACTTTTACAGTGAATATGGAAAAGTACTTGAAAATTTCCAGAACAATAGACTCCACGTCAATCGACATCACATCGGTAGCGGTGGAAGCTGTATTGTGCAGAATGTGCGCTGGGCAACCGATGCCTTCAATGTCTTTAAACAAAATCTCTTTTAATTTAAAAAAAAAACATTATCAACTCCACACCTATCTTTTCCTCCAAAGTTAGCGTTTGTGTTATCAGCACTAAAAGCAACAATATTTTGCACAGGGATGATATATTTTTGATCCTGCAACGATTTAATACAAAATGAAGTGATTGTTTCAGATGTTTCATTCGGCAATGAGTTTAATTTCAGTAATTTAATTGTCGATCCTTCTTTTTCCGTAAAGTACTGTTTCAGCAGTGGAAATAACTTTTCTGCTTTGTGATTGCTAGAATCGGTAGAAATACCATAAAAAGGAACTCTTTTGACTTCTGTTTGAATTTGCGCGATCGAATGAGGAGCCAAAATGTGTTTAATGATAGCAGTAGCCTTTGTTCTTGCAGTTGATTGTTTTGCTGCGATACTTGATTCAGGATACATGACGGCATTCAGTTTTGTTGTAAAATCCAAAGAACTAAACGATTGGTGGTGCTTTACAACTTTATAAGCAGTGGTCAGTTCGGCAACGCATATTAACATGTCTTCGGTGGTATTTTGTTTGATCATGCATGTCGATATATCTCTAGAAGTTGATGCAACTCGTCTTGTGATGGCGCGGGCGGAAGTGCGCGGGAGCGGAGGCCCGCGACGCGGGACGCGGGTATCATTTACACGTATAACTTTTGAGATACAACGAATTGTGTGCATACCGGGACAAATAACTTGATGACCGGGACACCGGGACACGACGCCTCAAACCGGGACATGTCCCGGTGTACCGGGACGTATGGCAGCCCTACACTAGAAGTATGATTTTTTACCTTAAAATTTACTTAGAACTATTTTAACCTTGTGAATGAGGCGTGCGTCGTCCACAATCCACCCCCTAGTGCTGAGCTTACATAACTTAAGCAAGATAAATAAACTATTTTATAAGTACATACAGATCTACGATCACAATATCTAAAATAACAAAACAACAAGATTAGTTCAGCACTAACATTCTGCTGGAGAGAGTAGGGCGACGCGCGTCACCGGGCGCCGAACCACTCCAGTACGTGTGCGCACATCGACCACTCTGATGCGACCATCATGGCCGCCATGGGTCGCACTCACCACCCCGTGGCGCCAAGAACCTCGCTCTAAATTTTGCTCAATTAAAATAACATAGTCTCCATTTCGCAACGCTCTCTGCTCTTTATTCCACTTATATCTAGGTAGCAAAGTAGGTAAATATTCTTTTATCTACCGCCCCCAGAAAGCATCAACCAAACGTTGCGCAATGCGCCATTGCTTGCGGAGGCATAGATCGTCATTATTGTAAATACCGAAAGCGGGACTGTTAGACGATGTACCTATTAAAAAATGATTAGGTGTTAGGGCTTCCGGAAAGTTAGGGTCACAAGATACATAAGTTATAGGACGACTATTTACTAACGCTTCTACTTCCGCAATCAATGTAGCCAGCGTCTCCGAACGAGGCGCACGTTCTTTAAGTACGACCTTCAATGCCGTCTTCACCGTTCGTATCATTCGTTCCCAGGCGCCCCCCATCTCAGGCGCACCGGGAGGAATAAATCTCCACTCGATACCTTTTACAGTGCCGTCTTCTTGAAGTTTACTCCGATTGAGTTCTAATAAACTACGCTTTAATTCGTTATCAGCACCCCTTAGGTTTGTCCCGTTATCAGAGTAAATAACGCTAGGCGTTCCGCGACGAGCTATCATCCGCCTAAGAGCCATAATTGCCGAATCAGTAGTTAAGTTGTCGGTTAACTCTAAATGAATTGCGCGTATCGTCAAACAATTAAAAATGACGCCGTATCTTTTTTCTCTCCTTCGGCCTATCGTAACCTCCATGGGGCCGAAGAAGTCAACTCCCGTAAATGTGAAAGGTCTACGATGGTGCTCCAAGCGCGCGGCGGGTAGATCAGCCATGCGCTGCGGCTGCGGCGCTGCGCGACGGTACCTACAGAATAAACAACGCGAAGCTACGGCGCGTACAGTCGGTCGTATTTTTATAATCCAGTATCGCTGCCGTAATTCATTTACGACCAATTCGTGCGCTCCATGAAGCGCTTTCCTGTGGTAGTATTCTACCAACAGTCGCGTCAACTTGTGATGACCATCGAGTATGGCTGGTCTCATCGTTGACTGTTCAACACCTTGACAATTCGACCTTGAACACGTAAAATACCGCCAGCATCAATATAGGGCGTTAGACATAACAAGCGACTAGAAGACATTAATGGTTTGTTTTGTTTAAGTAGTTCAATGTCTTGCGCAAACGAGTCTTGTTGACACTTTTTAATTAAAAAAAATTCCGCTTCCAACAACAACCCAACATTAAGTTGGATGTCCATACGTCGACATCGTTTTATAAACAACAATACTCGAGCAGTAGTTCGAACGAGTCGCGTCCAAGACGAAAAATCGTCTTCATTAGGTAAGGAATGTTGAATGACCTGTGACGTCATCACATTAATGCTTCTTAACTCACATATTGCGTCATCTGATGACTTGGTAGACTTGAGATCCTTAGGCCATGTGTTCTCTGGTTGCCGTAAGAATCCAGGTCCTTGAAACCAAACATTGTCGTACATGAGTGGTGGCGTTTCCTCTTTAGTAGCTATATCAGCTACATTTAGTTTTGACGGTACGTAACGCCATTCCGTTATCTTAGTTAATTCGTCAATTTCACCTAAACGATGAGCAACAAAGGGTTTATAGTTCCGAGGGTCACTACGAATCCATTGGAGAACCGTGTGTGAATCAGTCCAAAAGAAGCGTTTGTTGGCCTTCAAACTTGAATGTTCTCGCTGAACAGTATCAGCAAGTCGTGAAGCTATGAGTGCGCCTTGCCGTCCGGTATCCGTAATCTAGGTACGGATACCGGACGGAGTGGGGTCACTCTGCTTTTGGCTGCTGCAAAACATACGAGCACCTTCCCATCTAGTCGAGTCAAACGCCAATAAATAACCCCGGCATAAGCCTTAATGGAAGAATCACAAAATATATGAATCTGTATATCTACAATCGTGTTGACGTCTTGTGTACTTACAGTACTTGAGTAGCACTGAGTCCATATACCTGCATTAAAATACCAACGCGGTATTCGTAACAATTCTAATTGTTTTAATTCATCGAGCCATTTTACCCACTTGATTTGCTCGCTGGGTTGAATCTGGCACTTCCAGTCGACACTAGATCTATGTACGTCTTGTAAAATGATTTTACTTTTTATTAAAAACGGTGATAAGAATCCGTGAATATCATAAACTGACATAATAATGCTAAGCATTTTTGCTTTTGTAGGTGGTACAGTTCCTTCTAAAATATCTTTTGGTATACGGGTCAAATTAATCCTAAAACCGAACGAATCATCCGCATGATGCCATATTAATCCTAAAGTGCGCTCAGTTGTGTTGTTTACACCATCTTTGAACTGTATAGCGCTGTGTTCTAACGCATCTATAGGTATAGAATCTAAAACTCGTTTGCTATTACTCGACCAACCTCTTATCTCGAACCCACCTTTACTATGAATGGAAGTTATATCTTTCACTAATTTAACTGCATTATTCTCGTCACTAACAGAATGTAAACAATCATCCATGTAATGATTATTTAATATAACGTCCGCGGCTTCCAAATTAACATCTTGGTATTTAAGCGCGTTTTTATTCCTAATATGCTGTGCAATAAAAGGAGACATTGTACCACCAAAGATGAGGCTCTGCATGACACAATGCTTAATAACGATATCTGTCGACTCTTGCCATAGGAATCTAAACACGTGTTGATCTTCTGGCCGTATTTTAATCCGTAAAATAATATCGCGTATGTCACCTACTATTACAAATTGGTTTTCTCGAAATCTTAGCATAATGCCGAACAAGGAATTGTAAAAATCAGGCCCAGTCAATAAATAATCGTTTAAACAAACATTATTTACTTTGGCGGCAGCATCCCATACTAGCCTCAGTTTACCTGGTTTGTTTACATTTTGCACACCAAAGTGCGGAACATACCAAACGTGATTAGCAGAAAGTCATTCCTCGTTTTGTAGTAAACGTGCATAACCACTGTCAAATAACTTAGTAATTTCTTGTTTATACCTACTTGCGTAGACACTATCTTTTTGAAATTTTCGTATCAACATTTGCTGCCGTGATAGGGCATTGCTATACGAGTCAGGCATTTCAAAGCTGTTTTTTTTTAAAGAGTAGACCTACTTCCCACTGAGTACCTACTTGACGTGCAGTTTTATCAACAATATCTATAGCTCTAATATGATCTTTATTCTCACGAGATAAGGTCGATATTCCAATGGAATCGAGATTAAATGAATGTTTGATAAGGTCATTAAGTTCACTGATTACAACACAATTATCACTATCAGAAGAGCGAGCGAGATGGAAGACATTAAGTTCACTTACCGAAGAGTGAGTACGGCCCTTGTGGTAGCCATGGATGGTCCATCCCAGCCTGCATCGTGATCCATACAGCGAGTTCCTTCCCCCATCCACAATCTCGAGCGGAGCTATGATAAAATAATTATCCTGACCTAACAATATACGCGGCACAACATTTTTCGCGTCAATTAATGGTTTTATATGAGCTAAGTGGGTACATGGGGGGGGTCTGTATGTATGCTTTTACGGTTGCACAACGACACGCTTTGCTTTGCTTTGCTTGGTAGTATAGATGCAGGCCTACCTTGCTGTCTCCTTCAGAGGCGGGAAGGTGGCGTGGTCTTGAGGGGGAGCGCAACGGTCGTGTAGATCCTCAAGGCAAGTCCGGTGGATATACCTTCTCGAGGTTGCCACCCCGTTTTTTGGTCTAGTTCCTTACGAAATAGACGTAACTGAAACCACCGGGCGACCCGCAGAGTGGAGGGCTTTCCACTCAGTCCCATCCCATATCCCACTAAACCCCTTTTCCCCTCTATAACCCCTCCCAACTCCCCTCCTAACTGTGACCCTTCTGTGACGAAGTGGTTGCGGGCTCGGCCGTCACTAAACTCAGCTGACGGCGGGTAGGAGAAATTTGTCACCTGCGCTAGGACCTGCGCAGTCGAGCGCCGTAAGCGGGGATGAAGGAGTCCTGGGGGGTTGAGCCGATCGGCACTGGCGGTAATGTGTCCGTGAGGCAACACGCCCCCTTTGGTCTGGATTTCAAGCAAAACGGTGGCCCTATCTTCTAGCCAAGGGTAGGGAAATGGCCAAAGTGTCCCGTCAGAGGGCCACAGGCGAGGTGCGTGGGGTCCGCTAAGGTCGTCCTTGGGCGGCCGAAGCGGTAGGTAAAGGCCATGCTGACGGTGTAAGTGAGGGTTGATTAGTTGCCAACCCGATCGAGCACCCGATGTCGCGCTGTAAACCAGCCTTGCGCACCTATATCTTCCTGGTAGTCCTAACGTTCGCACTCACAGTAGTGCGACGTTCCCAGGTGCGGGCTCCATGGTGGGTGGGAGCCAGGAAGATGAAGTTAAATAAATTTTTAGTATGGACGTATTGAAGCCAACTGAAAATACCGCAGGAGTGGAGTCGGCGAAAGCTGGCAAAGCTCCTAAGCAAGGTACCTCTGGTGCCTTGCTCGCCCCTGGATGCCCTGCGGCTCACGCCGTGGGCGCCAGCGCGGGCGCTGGTCCGGCTGTGGCGAAAACCGCAGCTAAGACCAAAAAGTCCCACTCCAAACAAAGGAGAACGGCGCTGCATGGGACCAGTACCGATCCTTTAAACACAAAGGCGAAAACGGAGACGGCTAACACCTCTGCCGGAAGTAGCCTTCCAAACACCCTCCCGCTCCTCCTGTGGCTCCTCAAGCCGCTTCCCAAGTCGCGGCCGCCTCCGGTCACACGGAGGCGATCAGCAACACCGAGGACGTTTTTACCAGCGCCTGGCAGGTGCCTACTCGTAAGGGTAAAGGTAAAGGCAAGGGCAAGGGTAAAAAATCTATTCCACAAGCCCATTGCTCTTGTTCGGGCCCCTCGGGTCCTACAGCTCCTACAAGCCAGGGTAAGAGGAGGGAAAGACTGACGCGCAAGGAGCGGCGTCACGAACGCAGGCGGGGACGCAAAGCCCCCCAAAACAAGCAGGTTGCTGCCACCAGCTCGGTTAAACCGACCAAGCAAGGTAAGCTGAACTTCTCTGAGGGGAAGCGGTCGCAGGCTGAGGCCGGCACTAGCCGACCAACGCCTAGCACACTGCAATCTAAATCCGCAGGAGGTCCGGCCGAGGAGGCAACCACAACGCAGCGATCCGATGGTAGTGACCAGGCTGCGGTCAAGCGGGCTCTCAACGAGACGATTTCGCCCCGTGGAGAGCACAAGCGGCCGCGGCTTGACCAATCCCAGAGGATCGCTAACAGAAGCTACGCCCAAGCTGCCAGTGCGTCCCTAAACGTCGCAATAACCTGCGACCGGAGGGGCATCATAAGCCAGGGAGTATCGGACCAGGTCTTGGCTGCTATCCACAAGCGGATCATCAGTGAGGCCTGCTCTGCTATGCAGGATACACCGGGACCAACCTTCAACGCGAAGCCGCTGTTCACCGGTGGAGTCCTCAAGCTGTGGTGCGGTAACAACTTCACCTTAGCCTGGCTGAAAAAAACAGTCTCCAGCCTGGCTCTCCCGGCTGGCACCTCGCTAGTCGTCAAGAGCCAGGCGGAGATCCAGAAGCGGGTGCGCTGCGGCATCGCCATCCCCGACGACCAGGGAGTCTACGAGGACTCGACCTTTATTGGACGAGCCCTCTGGTACCAGAATCGCTGGATCGACGTAAGGAGGTGGGTAGTGCTGCACGCCGAGAAGCAGAAGGCTTGCTGGTTCGTGGTGCTGGGTATCCCCGAGGACCAGGTTCCGACCCTGATGAGCGCCGAGCGCCGTCTCTCAATTGGTTTGGGAGCGGTGTACGTCAAGTTCCAGGGTCCGAACGGCAGGTTCGTCGACGTCCCTCGGGGTTGGGACCCGATCACGAAACAGCCGCTGGAAGACGCAGAGGACACCGATTCTCCGCCAAACAACCCGGAAGCAACTGCGGCTGAACCTGCTGTAGCAGCAGACTCAGCCGACCCTGCCGCCACCGTGGGTGCCGTCCCTTCGTCGGGGGGGGAGCCGGACGACGTAATGTTGTCCCCGGCTTCAGACCCGGGAGGGGACGGGTTCGACGAGGGCGACCTGTTTGCCGGGCTGCGACTTGAGGGCGACGAGGAAGGTCTTGCCGGTGATGGCGTCCCTTTTGTCGGCCTGTAAAGTCGTGCAGGCTAACCTCCACCACAGCCAGACCGCGACGGCTCAACTCCGCAAGTGGCTGGAGGTTCAACACACGGCCATTGCCCTGATCCAAGAGCCGTGGATTAGGGGTGGCCACATACGAGGACTCTCCAATCTTGGTGGTAAGCTCCTTGTTACTGCGGACCATGATCACCCTAGATCGTGCATCTATGTCACAGGTAACCTTAAAACACAGCTATTAAACGACTTCTGTTGCAGAGATGTCTCTGCTGCTAGGCTGAACATACAGCGGGGAGCCACTAAGTTGGCTATCGTCTTCGCCTCGGTATATATGCCTGAGGCGGAGGAACCGCCCCCACACGACCTGGTCCGCCTCATCACGCACTGTGAAAACAGCAGGGATGAGATTGTCATTGGGACCGACGCAAACGCACACCATCCACTGTGGGGGATGGAGACGCAAAACGCAAGGGGTAAGACATTAGTTGATTATCTGTTCACTACTAACCTATCCCTACTAAACACGGGTTCGGAACCAACCTTCGTGACCAGACGCAGTCGTACTATCATAGACCTGACTCTGGCTACGGAGGGAGCAGCGGAACTAATCACTGGGTGGCAAGTCTCGAATGAGGCTTCCTGCTCAGACCACAGGTGGATCCGCTTCGACATCCAGGTCTGTATACCACCCAAACAACCTACGCGTAATCCTCGCAACACGGATATATCGGTGTACACACGCAACCTTACCTCAAGGCTTGTACCATCATGCGATTCGGAGTTGCTTGCGGACACGGCACAGATCGATGCGCAAGTAACACTACTCACCGAATCGCTGATAAACAGCTACCGAATCGCCTGCCCAGAAACGATTCCGCGCGACACACCGGGTAAACAACCTTGGTGGGGTGCAGACCTGGAGCGCAAACGCGGTAAGGTAAGAAAGGCTCTTAACAGAGCCATGAACACATGTAGTGATGAGGACTGGGACGCTTATTACGCGGCCAAATCGAGCTACAAGAGATGCATCAGATTCAGAAGAACTACAGGGTGGCGTAAATTCTGTGGTAACATTGAATCATGCCAACAAGCAAACAGGGTAAGGAAAATACTGGCGCAACAGAACACACCTGAGATCGCTACACTCCGGAAACCCGATAACACGTTGACCACGACACCTGAAGAAGCGCAACGTCTCCTAGTAGAAACTCACTTCCCAGGCAGCGTATTCGCGCAGGTAAATGAATGGCTTGACGTTATCCAAACACCATCAGATGATGACTGGCTTTATGCAGAAAAGATGATTACGCTGGAAAAACTTCAGTGGGCCATCAAAAGCTTCCAACCTTTCAAGGCACCAGGTCCCGACGGCGTGTTTCCTGCCTTACTACAGTGGGGAGGTACCGCTGTTGCAACAAAACTGGTGCTCTTAATGCGAGCGTGCCTGGCCTTTAGATACGTTCCTAAAGGATGGAGGGAAGTGAAAGTCATATTCATTCCGAAGCCAGGTAAAAGTGACTACACAAACGCTAAATCCTATCGACCTATTAGTCTGACCTCGTTTTTACTAAAGACAATGGAAAGACTGTGTGAAAGGGAACTACGTGATGGCGTTTTAAAAACAATACCACTGCATGGTAACCAACACGCATACAGCTCGGGTAAGTCGACAGAGTCCGCTCTTCATCTGGTGGTGAACCAGATTGAGGAAGCGATTCACCAGAAAGGGTCCTGCCTAGGCACATTCATAGACATCGAAGGAGCCTTCGACAAGACAAACTTTTCCAGCATTAGTGCCGCTCTCTCCAAACACGGCGTGGAACAGGTACTAAATGACTGGATAACTATTATGTTAAGCAAACGAGTGGTTCGCCTTGAGGAAGAGCAGCAGTTGGCTCTGATAGCCAGAGGCTGCCCGCAGGGGGGTGTACTCTCCCCTCTTCTGTGGAATCTGGTAATTGATGACCTGATCACTAAACTCAACGCACATCGTTACTACACAATAGGTTATGCTGACGATCTCGCAATCCTAGTGTCAGGGAAAGTGACTGGAACGATCTGCAACCTTACTCAACAAGCACTACGCATCGTGGAAAGATGGTGCGACGAATATGATCTGTCGGTAAACCCCACGAAAACTGAATTAGTCATGTTCACTCAAAAGCGAGCACTAGGCCACTACCGGCTACCTATGCTCTTCAATACAGAGCTCCAGCTGTCTAACGAGGTAAAGTATCTAGGCGTCATCCTAGACAGTAAGTTAAGCTGGAGTAATCACCTAGACTACAAACTAAACAGGGCCTGCATTACCTTCTGGCAATGCAGGAAAATGATAGGGAAGAAGTGGGGCCTATCTCCCAAAATAATACTATGGCTGTACAGCGCAGTAATTCGGCCCATGGTAACCTACGGGGCCGTGGTGTGGTGGCCACGCTCAAAGCTAGCTACAGCCGTAAACAAGTTACAACACATGCAAAGGCTGGCCTGCATGGCAACGACGGGCTGCATGAGGACTACTCCAACTGCGGCGCTGGAAGCCATGCTGGGGCTTCCTCCGCTACACTTGTTTATACAACAGGAAGCGACGATGGCAGCAGTACGCCTTAAAACATTAGGTCTCTGGAGTAAGAGAGACACGACACACCGCTCTGCTCGAGGAGCTCAACAATGAACTCCCCATAACAAAGGCAATCAATGACCGGGTGCCCAAGCAATTTATCTTCGATAAAAAATACAAAATCCAATTGCATGAGGATCATCGGTGCGAGGGGCTCTGCCCCGCCGAGCTGCGGATCTTCACAGATGGATCAAAAACAGGTACAGGTACTGGTGCGGGAATCTTCTCAGAGGATCTCAATATCCACATAGCCACACCATTGGGGGTCCACAACACAGTGTTCCAGGCTGAATGCATGGGCATTTCTCTGGCGGCAGCAGCCATCTTAACCAGGGAAGTTAAGGACCACTCAATACGCATACTCTCGGACAGCATGGCTGTCCTGCAAGCTCTGAACAGCCACACAGTGAACTCTGGGTTGATTCTCGAGTGTCACCAACGTCTAAACCAGGTTGGTAGACACAACAAAGTAACCATTCAATGGATCAAGGGACACAGTGAATCTCGAGGCAACGACGCTGCGGATGAACTCGCCCGAAGGGGGTCTAGTTTGTCAGCAATGGGACCTGAGCCCATCGTGCCGCTGCCTTTCGGGTACTTACGCAATCTGGTAAGGAAACGCACCGGAGATAAACATCACAAGCTATGGGCTGACCATAGTGAGTGTAGGCAGGCCAAGGAGGCACTTCCCTCTATAAATGGCCGTTTCACAAAACAAGCCCTAAGACTGACTAAACAACAGTTGCGTTCAGTCACAGCCGTAACAACTGGCCATGGGTCTTTTAATAAACACCTCTATGCTATAGGAGTCACTGACAGCCCGCTATGCAGAGCCTGCATGGAGGAGAATGAGACAGCAGCACACCTGCTTCTAAGCTGCCCGGTGGTTGCGGATTACAGGGCAAAGTACTTCGGAAACCCAGGTACCCTCTGCGAGATAGTTAGTAACACCAAGGCGTTGCTGGCCTTCCTTGGGGAGCTGGGGTGGATCGAATGACGCATTTGTCCCACCTACACGCAAAATACGCGCTTAGTCGTGGAGTTGCGGAAACCAGCCCGATTTACATACATACATACAAGTGGGTACATTCAATTTGGTTTACGAGTGACATATTTTGGGCACTTAATTTTAACTTATCACAGTTACGTAAATTAATGTCATAGAAAGCATTGTCCTGGCCAGAGATTTGTAGTTTCACTTTTGGTACTTCCGATTGATAAAGTTCTAAACCGAACGCGTCTGTAAACTTTATAGCACAAGCATTTTCAGTTTTTAATCCTAACTTGTCCGATAGTTCCGAGTCGTTCATTGACACTGCAGCTCCTTCGTCCAGTAACCCATAAGTACTCACTACACTTTTAGGTCCGCGCACTTTTACGGGAATTACTTTAAGCAGCGCGAAGTCGTCCGTCGTCGAGCTCGTAGATGCGTGAATGACGTCATCGTCGCGTGCGACGTGCGTTATCGATGTGTCGCAGTCGGGAATTGTAGGTGAATCTTGTTTTTTATCATCTCGGGTCATCGCAGGCGCGGATTGCGGCGCATCAGCTGATTGCGACGTCAATTCAGACTTCGTCCAGTGCAAAAGTCGATGATGAGCCAAACCACAGCTGTTCACATCACATACAGGCGCAGGGCATACTTTACTGCTGTGTTGTTTACTTAATAAACAACAATAGCATAGTCTGTGTTTTTTACGAATCTCCATCTGTCCCTTCTCATCGCACGTTTGAATATGCGGCATTCTGGTATGTTGTGAATCCCTTTCTCGCAAAACAGACATTTTGTGTCTTCAACAGCAACGAAGTAAACACAGAGCGGTGTCGAGCCTTGTCATCAGCTGTTCGTGTGTTGCCTGTCTCGACTGTTTTCTTTGTTTCTCGTGGCAGAGTGCATCCAACGATTGATAACATCTCTGTCTCAGTTTTCAAAAATGTAGCTAGTAGCTCCAGCTTCGATGTGCCATCTCCTTGATGACTGTAATTAATGGTTTTATATGAGCTAAGTGGGTACATTCAATTTGGTTTACGAGTGACATATTTTGGGCACTTAATTTTAACTTATCACAGTTACGTAAATTAATGTTATAGAAAGCATTGTCCTGGCCAGAGATTTGTAGTTTCACTTTTGGTACTTCCGATTGATAAAGTTCTAAACCGCGCGTTATCGATGTGTCGCAGTCGGGAATTGTAGGTGAATCTTGTTTTTTATCATCTCGGGTCATCGCAGGCGCGGATTGCGGCGCATCAGCTGATTGCGACGTCAATTCAGACTTCGTCCAGTGCAAAAGTCGATGATGAGCCAAACCACAGCTGTTCACATCACATACAGGCGCAGGGCACACTTTACTGCTGTGTTGTTTACTTAATAAACAACAATAGCATAGTCTGTGTTTTTTACGAATCTCCATCTGTCCCTTCTCATCGCACGTTTGAATATGCGGCATTCTGGTATGTTGTGAATCCCTTTCTCGCAAAACAGACATTTTGTGTCTTCAACAGCGACGGAAGTAAACACAGAGCGGTGTCGAGCCTTGTCATCAGCTGTTCGTGTGTTGCCTGTCTCGACTGTTTTCTTTGTTTCTCGTGGCAGAGTGCATCCAACGATTGATAACATCTCTGTCTCAGTTTTAAAAAATGTAGCTAGTAGCTCCAGCTTCGATGTGCCATCTCCTTGATGACTGTAGGCGTAATCTGTCCATTTACCTAACAGCGTGCTCGGCAATTTTGATACAACGGCTGCAGCGAGCTCGGGGCTTCGTAGGTAGTCATGTTGGTTCAGGGCGCGTATTGTTGCCACACAATTGTTGACCTTGACAGCGAAGTGACTTATGTCGTGCTGATAATAGTTTTGTAACAATGGTAACTTTTTCAGCTGTGTCGTTATATTGTAAACAATAGTGTCAGCTCGACCAAATCTCAGTTCCAGTGCATTAAGTACTGCCAACGGCGGTGTGTTGCCGATCAGTAGGTCAGTTACGGCTTCTTTGGCCTCGCCTCGTAGTGCACGACGGAGTCTGCACAAGTTTTCTGAGTCACTGAACCGACACACTCGGGTTGAGTCTTCAAAAGCGCTCTTAAAATGCAGCCACTCGATGCAGTCACCATTTAGAGGTATGCGGAACAGAGAGTAAAGTCCCACACACCTCAATTGAAAAGGAGGATCCTCCAACCAGGCGGCTGTTGTGCCTGGCGGGCTACTGCCCGTTAGTTGATAATCGGGCTGATGTATATGTTCAAATCGCACGGTAAACTCTGCTTAAGCGATGCAGGATTTCAACGTTGTAGTTCGCTGCTAGTCGGATAGATGGCGTCGCGGTTCTTTTTGTTGCGATGTAGATTTGCTCCGTAGGTTTTTCTTGTGGCGGCCTTGATGCCGCTACATCACTCCCCTCCGGAGACCGGAGGTCGATAGTGGATGAGTCGTCCATGCATCTTGAGATGCTTGCCAGGCCAGTGGAAGGTTGGTTCCAGTGAGTCGGAACCGGAAGTCGCAGAGTTCTCGGTGAGTCGGAACTATATGCGGTGCCCCAGTGAGTCAGGGTAATGAGATACCAGTGAGTCGGGATGATGCTGCAGGCTCCAGTGAGTCGGAGTGGTGCTGCTGGTGGCTCCAGTGAGTCGGAACCGGTAGTCGCAGAGTTCACAGTGAGTCGGAACTGTATGCGATGCCCCAGTGAGTCGGGGTGAAGATAGAGGCTGAGGATGCTGAACAGGAATGCGCGGCTGCTGCATGCTGGTGGTCAGGATATCCGTAGAAGCCGTGGGTACTGGCTGGCCGTATGACTCGCTGCTCGAGAGCTTGAGGTCACGATGAGGAGAAGTGATGATGACGTCACGCTGAAGTAGTTGCACGAAGGCTGCGCTGACGTTCAATGTCGAGGGTCACCAGTTTAGAGGTATGGGTACAGAGAGTAAAGTCCCGTATACCTCATTTGAAAAGGAGGATCCTCCGACCAGGCGGCTGTTGTGCCTGGCGGGCTACTGCCCGATAGTTGATATTCGGGCTGATATATACTACTCTGTCAAGAAAGTACCGGGAAAAGATCAATAATACACAAAATGTCTGTTATTCATCCAAATTTATTTTATCACCTTCAAAGTATGCTCCTTTACAAACGATACACTTGCGCCAACGAATAATCCATTCATCAAAACATTTTTTAAACGCTGCTTCCGGAATTGAGTTCAGTTCTCGCCGCGAATTCTCCGTTATGTCTTCTATCGATTGAAAACGGGTGCCACGAAGTGGTAATTTGAGTTTAGGAAAAAGAAAAAAGTCAGCAGGAGCCATATCTGGTGAATATGGTGGTTGCTGGATGGTATTTGTTGAGTGTTTGGTTAAAAATTCGTTCACAATGATAGCCTTGTGCGAAGGCGCATTGTCGTGGTGCAAAATCCAAGAATTTTCTTTCCACAAATCTGGCCTTTTTCGTCGAATTTGCTCTCTTAAACGCCGCATAACGCTCAAATAATATTCTTTATTTACCGTTAGACCTTCCGGTAAGAATTCAGAGTGCACAACACTGCGATTTTCAGTCACTATTTCCTTCACTTTTGCGATGTTAACTTCAGTTGCAGACGTTGACGGCCTACCAGAGCGAGGCAAATCTTCCATCACATCTCGACCGCTTTTGAACGCTTTGAACCACTCATAAGCACGAGTTTTTGATAAAGTCGATTCACCGTAAGCCTTCTGTAACATTTTCAGTGACTCCGAACACGAAATTCCATTGGCGATGCAAAATTTAAGACAAACTCTTTGTTCGATATTTTTGTCCATTATGAAATTCGCAATACACACTATATATGATATTACTAAAACCAGCACTGTATTTAATATAAATAACAGATGCAACTCAAACTCCGCGCCAAAATGGAAAACAGTTGTGCCAATCTAACAACTACAAAAAAACAAAAATTTGAATTTGGAACCATAAACAAATCACCCATTCCCGATACTTTTTTGACTGAATGTATGTTCAAATCGCACGGTAAACTCTGCTTACGCGATGCAGGATTTTAACGTTGTAGTTCGCTGCTAGTCGGATAGATGGCGTCGCGGTTCTTTTTGTTGCGATGTAGATTTGCTCCGTAGGTTTTTCTTGTGGCGGCCTTGATGCCGCTACAACCACTAAAATTAGGCAGTACGCGCAGTGTAGCGAGCCGGCTGAGCAGACGATCCTCGTGCTGCGTGGCTGTCTGTCTCATCATCTTTTTCAAAGTGTGTGCTAGCTGTTGAATGCTGTCCTGAGTAGGCGGCGGAGGCTGAACAGGAGGGCAGTTAGTGTCCAGCCACGTCTCCACATCATCTTGTTTCCGTTGATCCGGCAGGGATGCAGAACAGTTCGTGCAATGGTCTTGATCAGAAATTCCGTCGGCGTAGTTTTCGTCGTCGGCGTGGCGTTATGGGACAATCGCTGCCAAGGGGAATAGTCCGTTTGCTTATCTTCATTGGTGCACTCTCCAATTCCAGTTTTTCTTTGCGCATACGACGCGTCTGAACTGTCGGCGTTTCTGTTCGGTCCGCCATTTTTCAAATCGCGAATCACTATTTTATCCGTGCTCGAAGACCAGAATTATTACGGATAGAGGCGAAATAAAATGCAGAATTGATGGATAACCGAATTTGGAGGGTGCGGGTGGTTACGTGCCTTCGAAATATTGCGTTTTTTTTATATATTTTACAATTATCAACAGAGCTTAGCGGCGCGGTGCTTGTTGACAGAGACAAGACTACTGTGTTACTAACCACAAAAAATATTGAGTCCGCGCTCACACGCACCTTGCAACATCGCATTTATTTAAAAAAAAAAAACTTTCACACATTGCCCACAGATGGCACTAGAAGTATGATTTTTTACCTTAAAATTTACTTAGAACTATTTTAACCTTGTGAATGAGGCGTGCGTCGTCCACATTTGTATAGAAAAAGTCATATATCGAGGTTTTGCTCTCGTCTGTTTTCTCCTCCAATTTTAGACCGATATAAGTGTTATTTCACAAACTGAATAAAAAGGATGTTTTTTTTTATTTCTTATGGGTTTGCTCTTGACTCTAGTCTAAGTCAGAGATGACATAGACAAAGTCTACGACGGAGCGAGCTTACCCAGAAGGAGCCTGTTCACTCTGACTTTGAATAGATTAGGGTTGTAAGCGTTTGGAAACACAGACGTAGAAAGCTAGAATTTGTACACTAGGGCTCTGTTGACAGCGATTTATCGGACAATTTTGAGGATTTTGTGTGAGTTCCAGTGCTTATATGTTTAATAAATCATCAAAAAGGAAAACAGGGACACAGTATAAATATCCTTCTTATTCAGTGTGTGAAATATCTCTTATATCGGTCCAATATTGGAGGAGAAAACAGTCGAGAACCAAACCTCGAATTATTACTTTTTACATACAAAGTCTCGCCGCCAGCATTTCCTCTTAACGTGCTTTCTGAGGCACGGGGGTGTCACACCACAACTTCCAAGCTCCAGGCTGTCACAGAGAAATTCCTATGGGTAAAACCCAATAACACATTTTACTCGACCTGGGAAACGATCCCAACACTCAACGCTCGGCAGTCGCACTTGCGACCGCAGGAACAGCTAGTCTATTTTATAAACAACCATTTCGATATCGAGCTTCACCTGAGTGACAAACCTTACAAAGTGAGCTTTATTGCACACAACATAAAGGTCTTACGTTTGACGTAATTCTGTGTACGGGTGGCCTTGGGACTTAACGACCAAGTTCGGTCGTGTTACGTATGTATGCGTGTGCCTACGCACCGATAAGTATGTGTGCGAATAAACGTCAGTGCGTTACTAGCAAGCATTGGTTTCACTCGTCTGTCCTTGTACTTAACATTGGCGACGAGTACCTACCTGCGTTAAATAAAGTAAAAATGTCCGGAACAGTTTTTGGACTTTTAACTGTGTTTGATCACAATGTGCAGTCTTGGGAGACCTGCAAGTGCCGCATTAAACAGTGGTATGTGGCTAACGACATCACCGGGACGAGCGATCCTACGGGAACAAAGAGACGAGCTATCTTGCTGAGCGCACTCGCGGATAGCACACACCAGTTGGCGACGGATCTCGCGTTGCCAAAGCAGCTGCAGGACGTACCGTATGACGACATACTTCAGCTTTTGGACGAGCATTTCACCCCTAAGCGATGCGGTTTCGGCGAACGGTATAAATTTTATGCAGCAACGCAACAGGAGGGGGAGACGTATGCACAGTGGGCTGCGAGGTTACGGGGTCTGACAGCGCACTGCGGGTTCTCAAACGTGGAAGAAGCTCTTCGGGACAAATTTGTCATGGGAATGTTGCCGGGATCTGACAGAGAGAAATTATTCTCAAAAGATCTCGCGGGCCTGACACTAACGAAGGCAATGGAGTTGGCGGAGAACGCGCGAAGTGCACGTGCGGCAGCGGGCGCCGGGGCGCAGGCTGCACCGCACGATCAGCTGTTCAAGATTGCGCGGGCGACGGAGCCGGCGGCCGCTGCGACACCATCACATCGAGAGGCAGCATCTAGTGCGAGAGCTACAGTGCAGTGTCAAGTGTGCGGCTATCATAATCACGAGACAACCCAGTGTCGGTTCGCAAAGGCGAAATGTAGGAAATGCAGTGCTACGGGGCATCTGCGTAGGATGTGCAAAAAGTTAAATTATGTCGAATCGAGAGCGGTGGACGAAAGCGATGATGACGGTGAGTGTTTTAATATTCGATCAGTAAAAGGGGAACCGATGATAGAAAAGGTGTCGGTCTCGGGAATCGAATTAAAATTCGAGATAGATAGTGGTTCGGCTGTCACAGCAATTTCCGAGGAAACTTACAAAACATACTTTAGCAATGTACCATTGTCGAAGACTAATAAACGTTTGTGTTCGTATACGGGTGATAAAATAGTTTGTGAGGGTATCGCGCAGTTATATGTAAGTTATGCGAACACATCGCATGTACTGTGTGTTTATGTCGTGCGGGACGGTGGACCGCCGATTCTCGGTCGCGATTTTATTTCAAAATTTGGGTTATAATTGCTGCCAATACAATATTGTGACCAATTGGATAAAAACGATTTGTTTGTTTCATTACAAGCCGTTATCCATCGGTCTTCTCAGATAAACTAGGTTTATTTAATAAATTCAAAGTAAAATTACAGTTAAAGGGAGATGCGAAACCAGTTTTTGTTAGGGCTCGACCGATAGCATTCGCTTTGAAAAATAAAGTAGATAAAGAGATAGATCGTTGGGTGGCGTTAGGTGTATTGAAACCGGTTGATCACGCGCGGTATGCGTCACCAATCGTGCCAGTGTTAAAGCAAAATGGATCTATACGTATATGCGCCGATTTTTCAACCGGAGTAAACAAACAGTTAGTTATAGACCAGTATCCTTTGCCAACTGTAACTGAACTTTTTGCAAAATTGTATGGGGGACAGCAGTTTACTAAATTAGACCTGTCAAATGCTTACAACCAATTTATGCTGGATGACGAGTCACAAGAATTAACTTGTATTAATACGCATAGGGGAATTTTCAAACAAACGCGCTTATGTTTTGGTATTGCAAGCGCGCCGGCCGTGTTCCAGCGCGCAATGGAGGGCGTGCTGGCTGGCGTGCCCGGCACACTCTGCATGCTCGACGATATTTTGATAACTGGGAAAACTAGATCAGACCACCTGGATAGATTACACCAAGTGCTGCAAAAGTTACAAGACGCAGGACTTACGCTGCAAAAAGAAAAGTGTGTGTTTTTCAAGGACGAAGTCAATTATCTAGGATACGTGATAAATAAAGATGGACTACATAAATCACCACAGAAAATAAAAGCCATGATAGAAGCACCGGTTCCCACTAATATTAATCAATTACAGTCGTTTTTGGGGTTGGTTAATTATTACAGAAATTTTGTTCCTAACGCGTCGTCGATTTTATGTCCGCTGTATGATTTGTTAAAGAAGGGAAGCAGGTGGTGTTGGACGCGGGAACACGACGAAGCGTTCACCGCCATTAAGTCTTGTCTAGCGTCAGATCAAGTATTGGCACACTTTAACCCAGACGCGACTATAATTTTAACAGTAGATGCTTCGCCAGAAGGTCTGTCTGCTATACTGTCGCAAGCAGAACCCGATAGGTCCGAGAGACCGATCTCTTTTGCTTCGAGGACGCTTAATGCTGCCGAGAAACGTTACTCGCAGATCCAAAAGGAAGCGACCGCGATTATATTTGGGGTCAGGCGTTTCCATCAGTATTTATATGGCAGGTCGGTTCCGTTTATTCTTCGGACCGATCATAAGCCACTTTTGTCGATATTCGGACCACATCGGGGTATTCCAGAAGTATCAGCAAACAGACTGCAGAGATACGCACTGTTTTTGAGTGGTTATAATTATCAAATCGAATATGTGCGTAGCGCTAATAACAGTGCAGATTTCTTATCTCGCGCTTGCCTGCCTGAGGGGGCGAGTGCGGACAGGGGCGTGCGGAGCGCCGACGCGGCGATGCCCGATCTCGACCGCGCATCGTACATTAATTTCGTGGTGGAAGGTAGTCTACCAGTAACTCTAAAAATGTTACGCGAGGCTACAATGTCAGATGTGACCTTACGTAAGGTGGTGCAGTTTGTGATGAATGGGTGGCCTAGGAAAATGCCTAGTGATGATGTAAAGTCGTATCATGCGTGTAGGACCCAACTGTCTTATGAAAATGGTTGTGTTATGCGAGGTCACAAAGTTGTAATCCCAGAGAAATTACGAGCAATAATTCTAAGAGAATTACATCAATCGCATTTAGGAATTGTAAAGACAAAGGCAGAGGCGCGCGCGCGTTTTTGGTTTCCGGGAATAGATGCTGCTTTAGAGCGTTTAATAGGATCGTGTGGCGTGTGCATGCAACTACGACCATCACCCGCGCGAGCGCCGATCGCTCACTGGGAATTTCCTCCAACGCCATTTTACCGAGTACATATTGATTTTCTGGGGCCCATTAACGGTAACACTTTTTTGGTGGTAGTGGATGCATATACCAAGTGGGTTGAGCTTTATAATATGAAGTGCAGTACTTCTACTTCAGCAACAATTGACAGGTTGTATGATTACATGTCAAGATTTGGTATACCACACACTTTGGTCAGCGACAATGGTACATCATTTACATCACACGAGTTTGAAGCTTTTTGTGGGGTGAACGGAATTTCACACGTGACGTCACCAACATACCACGCAGCCAGTAACGGGCAGGCGGAAAGTTTTGTAAAGATAGTTAAGAAAGGTATTAAGACAAGCTTGCTTAGTGGTAATGGGCCGCGAAATTTAAATAACAAACTTTTAAAATTCCTGTTTGACTACAGAAATTCCGTTCACACAACAACCGGATCCTCTCCGGCTGAGCTGGTCTATGGTCGGAAGCTTAGAACGCGTCTTGATTTATTGAAGCCCGAACCGCCATCGCTTTCGTCCACGGCTCTTGCTAATATGGTAAAGCATAAGCAGTGTTTGCAAAATAAGACGGGCAAACACAACACTCAAGTATTTGCAACCGGGGACAAAGTGTATTATAAAAATCATGCAATTAATGGCAAATACACATGGTGTAAAGGGACAGTCATTAAAAAAATCGGAAAAGTGTTGTATTTAATTAAAGATGAAGCCACTTTAAAGACTTTGAGAAAGCATAAAAACCAGTTAATAATGTATAAAGGCGACGATTGCTATGACGATAAAGACGTGGATGTCGACCAAGAGAAGCTGAGTGGTGGCCCGATGTCTGGCTCAACAACTTCTGAACTGACGTCGGCCTCGGATACAGGAAAAGGAAATGAAGACACGTTAATGGTTTCAGACGGTTCAAACCAGGCAACAGCAGCCACACCCCCAGGTACACCCGTAGTTGCTGTTTCACAGTCTATAACACCATACAATTCCGGGGACGAGGAAGAGTACCAGGAGGCTTCAGCCGGCTCGCCCAGGGCTGAATACTCTGTCGAAGCACCACCACAACAGCAGACAAAGGAGCCTGTGCCAACACCACGGTCTAAACGCAATCGGCCTAAAGTCAACTACAAATTGTATTATTAGCAAGTATGTTAAGCTATAGCATGTTTTCGTAGCTTAGTTGTTGTGAAATGTATTTCTAAGCTAAGGGGAGGAATGTTACGTATGTATGCGTGTGCCTACGCACCGATAAGTATGTGTGCAAATAAACGTCAGTGCGTTACTAGCAAGCATTGGTTTCACTCGTCTTTCCTTGTACTTAACAGGTCGCATATGCAATTTTTGTCTATGTCGAGACTGCAGACCCTTTTGTATGGATGGATAATCATCAAATGACTCCTCCCGCTGTGGGTGGAGCGGAAGGGAGTGTCAGACTCTTACTGACTAAAACCCATCCGTGTTCCTCCTAGTGCCCGCCGCGTTCCAGGGCCGCGGTGACTTTCAAACAAATTCACCAGTCTTGCCAAGAAGTACCGTGTTACCCAGTTAATGGGTTGCGGACGTCTGGTAGGCCCTCGCTCCACGTAAAATACTGGTTCCGGCTTCACTGGAAGCCGACCCCAATATAGTTGGGAAAAGGCTAGGCAGATGATGATGACCTAAATCTCTAAAATATAATTTCAGTCTGTCACAAAGTCACAAACATATTTTTACCAAAGTCGGTCCAAATTCATATCTAGCGCCACTCATTCTACGCTCATAAATGTTTACACAGTATAAAAGAATCTCTCATTCATAAACCAACCTTACGTCACAGACATAAGAATCATTTTTCTATATCAACTTGCATGCAAACAATAATTATTTGCTGACATTCTTGTAAAGTGTCAATTGATCTACAAACGGGGTCGGTTGTAGAATTGTAAAAATAGACGTTTAATGTTGTAAAATTGAAGGTGATTTTAACTTTATTCATTCACCATCCTGAACACCAGATGAGCTCGGGGCTAAATAATAACAGCCACCCGTGTTCCTCCATCCTCCACGCTTGCCAAGGTTGGTCTGTGGATGGGTGACCATCTTAACATAGCGAGTTTCCTCCGTGCCTCGGAAAGCACGTTAAGCCGTTGGTCCCGGCTGTCATTTGTAGATCTTTGGCAGTCGTTACGGATTCTCAGAAGCCAGTTAATCTGACTCCAGTCTTCCCATGAAGTACCGTGTTACCCAGTTACTGGGTTGTGGAAGTCTGGTAGGCAGCCGCTCCGCGTAAAATACTGGTATTCAGCTAAATTCGGTTTGACTGGAAGCCGACCCCAATATAGTTGGGAAAAGGCTAGGCAGATGATCATGATGATGATGACCCGTGTTCCTCCATCCGGATAGGTTTTAGTCAGTAAGAGTCTGACACTACCTTCCGCTCATTTGATGTTTTCCCGGAAAGTCATTTGATGACTTCCTATCTAGAAAACAGAAAGCTCTTTTCAAGCTCGTATCTCGCAGAAGACGATCATCATCTGCCTAGCCTTTTCCCAACTATATTGGGGTCGGCTTCCAGTCAAACCGGATTCAGCTGAATACCAGCATTTTACGTTGAGCGGCTGCCTACCAGACCTCCACAACCCATTAACTGGGTAACACGGTACTTCATGGCAAGACTGGAGTCAGATTTACTGGCTTCTGACTATCTGTGACGACTGCCAATGATCTACAAATGACAGCCGGGACCAACGGCTTAACGTGCTTTCCGAGAAACGACTAGGCAGAAGATGATCATCATCTGCCTAGCCTTTTCCCAACTATATTGGGGTCGGCTTCCAGTCAAACCGGATTCTGCTGAATACCAGCATTTTACGTTTGTCTACCAGACCTGCACAACCCAGGAACTGTGTAACATGGTACTTACTTTTTGGCAAGACTGGAGTCAGATTTTTTTATTTATTTATTTATTTAAACTTCATGTACAATAGTGTTACATAGGCGGACTTAATGCAACAAGGCATTAAGCAAGGCAAACTGTTATGACTGCCAAAGATCTACAAAATGTCATTCTGACCGGTGTCAGATGTCATGGTTTATGGTGGTAACAGTTACCAGCAAGTAAACCGCACGCGCTTGCTTGATTGACATTCAAAGACATTGTATAAAACTTCGTGTTAGTTGAACTGCAGTAGATTTTAACCCAATTTCTCAAGAACATATCATAAAACCAACATAACTGTGAGAACGCAATTTATTTACTCAAGAAAGTTAAGTACACGTAGGATGTACAGTCAAGTGCACGTCTTAGTAACAATTTGATTTTGCCAGCTGGAAATGTTGGTCATTTTTAGTGTGACTGTTCCTAAAATTATCCATCTAAAAAATATATAAAGCTGCAGAGTTTGTTTGTTTACTTGAAATCGCTATCTAACACTGAAATAATTTGAAAAATTATTTCAGTGTTAGATAGCGCATTTATCGAGGAAGGCTATAGGCTACATCATCACGCTAAGACCAATATTCAGCTTGCATGATTTGTCCAAAATAAACTAACTAACATTGCAAGTTAAATAAAACTTTGTAAAAGCCTACCCATTCTACATGCATTTGACCGTACATTTGAACACAGGATGTAAAACCTGTCGTTCAAGGCGATAACTTGCGCTTGCGCAGTGCAGCCGCCCGATAATGTTTATCTTTGTATTTGTACTGTTTCAAAGGATCTTGTTAGACAGGGAAAACATATCAAGGCGGTTTGGTCTCTTTCTTTTGGTCGAGTTAGACACTCACCTGCAGGGGTCGGTCTTCAACGTAGGCGCCGATCCCACTGCACGCGGTCTAGCGGTCAGAGTTCCGAGTTCTGTGTTCCGCGTCCACTGTAATCTATGCGGTGGCATCCTACGCACACAAAAGCTGTTAGACCGCGACGGTCAAAGTGGACGCGCGTTCTGTCGGAGTTCTATTTTTTACAAAAGCTGGAAGGTCACGATAGCCGACGAGATCGAAATGTTTATTTAATTAGTGAGAGTAAAACGTTTTCTTTATGATTTGCGAGACATTTGGTTGAGTGTGACATTTGGTTTTCAGTAAAAAGAGCGTCTGACGTGTTATCACTGCTTAAGATTACTGAACGACAGATTTTTAGATCGCTTGCAGTGTGCGCTTGTGTGGACGCGGAACGGACCGTGGAACGGACCGCGCGCAGTGGGGTCGGCGCCAGCTGAAAAGTGGAATTTCCTGTTTCTTGATAGCTCTTTAAGGTTGAATGAAAAGGTAACTTCTTGGTAAGCGAGCTCCATCGTCACATGATCGCTTTTCGTCAGTTAGTTTGTGGTCCTATCAATAATAATGAAGATAAGTAACGCTGGCCAGGGATGGGTGTCCGCCCTCCCGAACATATCCGAGCCTCGGAAAGTACGTTTACGATTTTTTGCGGCTGTGATTCTTTGGCAGCCGTTACTAAGGGTCAGAACCCCGAAAATCAGATCCTCAGTCTTGCCAAGAGGTGTCGTGTTGCCCAGCCGTCATCCCATGTATAAAGCTGGTTTTCCACCAGAGATGTGCTATGCAACGTTGCTATGGATGCGTTTGATATCCACCAATCATATTCATTGGTCCACATAGCATAGCACTGGTGGAAACTGATTTAACTAAGCTACGTTTTTTATATGGCAGGATAATACGTGCTATGAATGCGAGCTTTGGATGGCGAGTTGTGTAACTATGTGCAGAGCAGTGCATGCCTCCCTATTGTCGATACGTCGCATAGCTCGAGCTGCGCATCTTCCTCGCGCAGCTTCCGTGCGGCGGCGCATGTCCATAGCACATCTTACTTGCTCCGCTACATAGCTTAGCTTCAGTGGAAACGGTCACTTAGTTTCGTAGCTTAGCTTGTGTAGCTGCATAGGACATCTATGGTGGAAAGGCACCCAAATACTGGGTTTCAAGGCGATTACTTGCGCTTAAGTAGTACAGCCACGTACAGCATCCGAATTCGATGACTAAGAAAGTGAGCTGATGCTCGTATTGCAATGCGTTGAAAAAACTGGACACCTCTCGGTGTCTGGTTGTGCCAGGCCCGTTTCTTAAGAACTATCTGATGTAATTAGTTTATACGTAGAAAGTGGGTATCTCGCTTTGCTGGAAGTTGGAATAAGACGACGACGTTGAAAAAAGTTGCAAAATCTGGTAGTGTTATTCTGGTACCAAATTTACATCTGGCTAGGTAAATTTGGTACATTTTTACCAAGCCATATGACGTCACGCGTGTCTTAAAGTCGCTGTATCTCCTTTATTTTTTGTTTACGTGAAAAAAGAAAAAATACGTGTCCAATATTTTTTGAAAATCTATCAGACGGATTAATTAGACTTTTTTAGTAAAATACCCTATTACGCTAAGCCGAATGATGATCGAATCAGATACGAAGGGATCCAAGGTTACCCAAATAGCTCGAAGAATTGCCAAGCTTAAGTGACAGTATCCCGCCACTGCCACTTAAGTTTGGCGATTCTATATCTAGGCGGTTTTCGGCTAGAATGATTGTGATAAATAATGCTAAATAACGTGCTTGTTGAGACAGATCCAGTTGTTTAGGATGTGTGAAAAACTTTTATCTTAAATTCATTAATATCTATTAATGAATTTAAGATAAATGTTTTTCAATTGCAACCCAGAGTCTAATATTGTACCCGGTTAACAGCAAGACTTTTGAGAAGCCGCTTATTTTTTTTAATGTTAGCCTATATTTTGTGTCCCACTGCTGGGCAAAGGCCTCCCCTTTCTGTCTGGGCGATGTCTGGCCAAGTTTGTCCAGCAAACATGATGGGATATCACACCACCAGCGCCGCGGTCGACTTCGACGACGACCTGTTATTCTTGTGAATTAATTACTGACGTAATGAAGATGAATGTACGATTTAGCTTTGTTGAGTTAAATTGAAGAAATTGTTAAGTGGTTAGGTGTATGTTATTTAAATAACAAATGAACCGTGCTTGGATTGTATATATTTATATGCACGCATGCCTCTAAGCCACTGTAGCCTGTCGCATGCTTTGCTAATATGAAATTCTTCTATTTAAGTACCAGGGCGAACGAACGGCCGGCGAACCAGCGGGAACACCGCGACTATCTGACCTATCTAACACTGAAAGGATTTTTCAAATCGGACTAGTAGTTCCTGAGATTAGCGCGTTCAAGTAAACAAACAAACTCTTCAGCTTTATATATTTAGTACTAGTTGACCCACGCAAGTTCGTTTGCGTCACAATATTCATTACTGCTCCGCTCCTATTGGTCTTGGCGTGATGGTATAAAGCCCTCGATAAATGGGCTATCTAACACTGAAAGAATTTATCAAATCAGACCAGTAGTTCCTGAGATTAGAGCGTTCAAGCAAACAAACAAACTCTTTAGCTTTATGTATTAGTATAGATAAGAAATATATCATCAAAAAGGAAAACATAAGGGACACAGTATAGATTAGTTATATCCTTCTTATTCAGGTCATGAAATATCTTTTAAATCAGTGCAATTTTGGAGGAGGAAACAGGCGAGAGCCAAACCTCGAAGTATGACTTTTTAAATACAAAATCGATGCAAGGGTGCCGACACATATTGCGTCCCGTACCAAAGGCCTACCCACCTTTCAAGGCAATATGCTCATGCCATCTGGGCCCCAAGTCTGCTATTACAATATTGTCAGAATGGTCGATCACTGATCTCGTAATTGTTGATTTTGACAAGTTTGGTAATCTACTAACATAATAGTGTCATTATGACTTTCCAATGATCAACCACTGACACTCCACTGAACGAAATGGCATAAAATGGTAATCTCGTACATAATGACAAATGAATGACAGACGTTTGCGGTAATCTGCTAAAATTTTGACAGTCCCATCGATCAGTGACCTACCATTTAGAACGTTGTGTGTCATTGCTTTTCCCATAGAGTAACTTACATTCCACTACGATTTCATTACGAGACCACTGACATGCCACTGACCGATCAGTGATCGACCATTATGAATTTAACAGATTACGAACTTTTAGCAAAATGACAATGGCATCGTGTTGGAATGACGAATTTATAAAAATTAGCAGACTAGGGGCCCTGGCCTCTTTCCATCGTCACGTGCTGATCAAGCTGCTTAGCAAGAACCCAATGGCTTGATTGGGTTCTAAAACAGCACGCAGCGGTGACAAGAGCCCGACGGATAATGTCATTAATGCTGGGTGTAATATGTCCTGTATCTGCGCCATGGTCGGTTCAATTTCCTTTGGCACTGCAAATGCACGCCCGGTTGGTGATTAACGTCCTTACATACTTACATACACTTCTGCCTACCTCAAATTATTATTACGTGAACTATATATTTAGTCCTTACGTATTATTGAATTTGTCCTGTCGTTATCAAGGTATTAGTTTACATAATTTTATTTTATATCCTTAAATAAATACAATAATAATATGTTGTACAACATTTCCTTACCATTATTACCTCGATCTCGGTTAAAAACTGGTGATAATCAATGACCCATTTTAAAAATTAACAGTAGGTACTTTTGTTTTTCATGAAGGTTTTTTTTTTAAATCAATCAAATGAATTCTCTCGCTCTGGGAGCGTGCGGGAGTTGTTACTGACTAAACCCATCCGTGTTACTCCCAAAGCCATTTGCGTTCCAGTGCCGCTGTCACTCTTTCGAACAATTTCGCAACCCTAGCGGGCCCAGTATAGACTGGGCCCGCTAGCCGCTAGGGCCATTAAGCTGCTATTATGCTGATCTCTATGAGGTGCGTCTGGAACGCTCCTCCAGCGACGCCCTAAGTCGATGGCCGTACCGTACCCACAAGGGTGCTCAGAGCGTGTAGTCGCTAAGTTTTAAGGCTTGTATACATGACAATAACCTTGTGCATACAAACGGAGCTAATAACTCGACCTCTACGCGCTACTCCGCTACCCGTGTTTTTAATTTTTTTAATTTAAATAGAACATATTTTTTAAAAGTAAGAAAACCGAATTATTTTCGTTTGTATTGTAAAGCAATAGATTTTTGTTTTTAGTCTTTTTTTTTTTAATGCAGGAGTAAAATGGTTTCATGTCAACGATTTGGTGAAATTTATTTGTTATTATGTGATACCGATACATAAATTCTGGCTGAACCAAATAACGTATCATATCATGTAGATTACGAACTATTTTTATTTAGATGTTCTCTGTTTTTGCTGACGAAAAGTTGCGTCATTTGCACGCTTTTTTAAGCATTTCTCGAGAGAGCAGCCTAAGTCACGGTTGGCTTTAGTTTTATATTAAGGCAGCAACAGGCAGGTCCGGTTAAGTAGCTGACAACCTAGGTTGACCAGCGAGGGGCCTCTCATTAACAAACTAAACAACCGGTCAAGGGTTAGTCGGACTGGCACACGGACGGTTCCGTACCATAAACCTTAATTTTAATTTTTGGTGTTATAGTGGCAATAGAAAGTTGGATACCTTTGGGTACGGAACCCTAAAAAAAGGTTAAAAGCCAGACTCGGACTCATTATCGATAAAGCCGAACATGAATGAGTTAGTAGTTAAGGTGGATGCTCCAGGGTAGCCCGCGAAATTCAAATATTTTTATGTTTTTTGCAATTTGCCGGTCAGTGTGAAGCTGTATGTGAACCAAATGCGTTCCGCGACCGTAACGCGTATTTATCTAAAGAATTATAACCATTTTAATCATCAATATAGCCCTCTAAGTTCATGTAGTCCGAAAGAATGATTATTTCTGAAATATTTATTCTTTCGAACTACATGAACTTAGAGGGCTATGTTGATGATTAAAATGGTTATAATTCTTTAGATAAATACGCGTTACAGTCGCGGAACGCATTTGGTCCACATACAGCTTCACACTGACCGGCAAATTGCAAAAAACATAAAAATATTTGAATTTCGCGGGTACCCTGGAGCATTCACCTTAATGTAATCAGATACATGATTGTTTGATAAGTAAACAAAGCACCGTGAAAATTTTAACTGCCTACCTATAATACAGTTCTTGATATACAGCTGTCTGATAGACAGACGGACGGAAAGACGGACTGCGGAGGCTTAGTAATAGGGTTCCATTGGTTACCCTTCGGGTACGGAACCCTAAAAAAGGCAGATGTTGAAGCACAAATGAGTTCTCCTTCCATTTCAACAATGTTTTGCGGCCTCACGATTACCTTCAAGTTTCCTCACGTTCTTTGCTATTCAATTAATAATTACGGATCAATTATTTATTCATACAATGAATCGAAAGTCAATTGTTTACCGCGCGTGGGTAGTTAGAGAAAGTGCAAGCGGAACCGAACGTTTTTATAAGTATAAGTACAGTGGGTAATGTGGCTATTATTAGTTCCGGTTTTTAAGTGGAACTCTCTGCCTGCGTCTTTGTTTCCAAACGCTTACAACCCTAATCTCTTCAAAGTTAGAGTGAACAGGCTCCTTCTGGGTAAGCTCGCTCCATCGTAGACTTTGTCTGTCATCTCTGACCTTGACTAGAGTCAAGAGCAAACGCATCACAAATAAAAAAAAAAAAACTTTTTATAATGTAAATAGCTGACTCGTGCAACTTTGTCTGCGCCACATTTTTCATGAATGCTCCGCTCCTATTGGTTGTAGCGTGATGTTATATAGCCTTCCTCAATAAATTGGCTATCCAACACTAAAATATATTTTCAATTCGAACCAGAAGTTCCTGAGATTAGCGCCTTCAAGCAAACTAAGTCTTCTGCTGTATAATATTAAAGTATAGATTTAATTGAAATAAAATGTAGTATAGGTGGTAAACGACTACAATAGACCTGTTATAGATATTGAAATAATTATCTTACTTATTAATAGGGCACATGCAATATTTTCATCTTTATCCATTTTAAAGAATTCTATGTAAAATAGACCACACATAAATAAAAAATAAAATAAAGCGCTTTAATTTATTTTCGAAATTGCGGTCTCAAACTGATAGTTTGACATTTCGTCCGAAAAAGGAAGTTGTGTCACTCCTGTCTGACACTTGTCATGAACTGTCCTAACTCAAAGATATAAGGTTGCCTTTTCGTTGTCATAACAGCAGTGACGTCACAAAACGCTGATTCTTGGTTTTAAAAAAGTCCCGTTTCATGTTTCTTATTATTTTTTTTAATCATATGAACTAAAATAAAAACGTTGCAATTGCTTTTATTTTATCATCTTTATCATTTTATTAACAGCATTCTCATAAATTCTGTATTTGCATCTTCCCTATTCAAAATTCCGTTTTATCAGTAAGCATCATTGCGCACGTATCTCAAGAACTACTAGATCTATTTCCACGACAATTTCTCCAATGTATTTTAGGAAAACTATTTCAATCCCCAGACTGTTTTAACTTTCACGCGGCAACTATATCGTTGCCAATATAATATTGAACTCTGCTGCACCCGGTCTAAATTCAACACCATTCCATAGTTTAGGGATTTCCGTGTATCCATTTGTCCTATTTGGATACTCTCCAAGCTCCATGTTGAAACGAATGAATAGAATTCATTAATTCATCAGTATACATACACCTCGTGGATAGATAAAAAAGAGCCGCACAAGTAGATCTTCAAAATTAAGCAACACTTGCCAAGGTCGGAGCTTGGATGGGTGACCATTCCTTACATACCAAGACTCCTTCCTGCCTCAGAAAGTACGTTAAACTGTTGGTCCTAACTTGTATTTGTAGATATTAGACTGTCATTACGGGTAGCTATAAGTCAGAAATTCTGATACGAGTCTTATCTAGCAATACCGTTTAAGGGAGGGGTGCAGAACAGAGAGTAAGCGGCTGTTGTGCCTGGCGGGCTACAGCCCGATAGTTGATATTCGGGCTGATGTATATGTTCAAATCGCACGGTAAACTTTGCTTGCGCGATGCAGGATTTTACTTCGCTGCTAGTTGGATAGATAGCGTCGTGGTTCTTTTTGCTGCGATGTTGATTTGCTCCGTCCGTTTTTTCTTGTGGCAGCATTGATGCCGCTACACCATGTTATCCAGTTTCTTGGTTGAGGAGATCAGTTTTCTTCAATCAGGCGTCGTGTAAAATCCATATACATTCAGTCAAAAAAGTATCGGGAATGGATGATTTGTGTATGGTTCCAAATTCAAATCTTTGTTTTTTTGTAGTTGTTAGATTGGCACAACTGTTTTCCATTTTGGCGCGGAGTTTGAGTTGCATCTGTTATTTATATTAAATACAGTGCTGGTTTTAGTAATATCATATATAGTGTCTTGCGAATTTCATAATGGACAAAAATATCGAACAAAGAGTTTGTCTTAAATTTTGCATCGCCAATGGAATTTCGTGTTCGGAGTCACTGAAAATGTTACAGAAGGCTTACGGTGAATCGACTTTATCAAAAACTCGTGCTTATGAGTGGTTTAAACCGTTCAAAAGCGGTCGAGATGTGATGGAAGATTTGCCTCACTCTGGTAGGCCGTCAACGTCTGCAACTGAAGTTAACATCGCAAAAGTGAAGGAAATAGTTACTGAAAATCCCCATTCAACTCTGAGAGAGATAGCCGCCGAACTTTCTGTATCTCACGAGTCGATCCGTACCATTTTAACTAATCATTTGGGTATGAAACATGTTGCTGCTCGGCTAGTCCCAAAAGATCTGAATTTTCTCCAAAAACTCAATCGCATGAAAGTCGCTGAGGACATGCTAGAACGAGTCAGTTCGGACCCAACATTCATGAAACGCATTGTTACTGGTGACGAGACGTGGGTTTACGAGTTTGACATGCAAACTAGTCAACAAGCTGTGTGTGTGGCACCCGTTTTCAATCGATAGAAGACATAAAGGAGAATTCGCGGCGAGAACTGAACTCAATTCCGGAAGCAGCGTTTAAAAAATGTTTTGATGAATGGATTATTTTTTGGCGCAAGTGTATCGTTTCTAAAGGAGCATACTTTGAAGGTGATAAAATAAATTTGTATGAATAACAGACATTTTGTGTATTATTGATCTTTTCCCGGTACTTTCTTTACAGAGTAGTATGTATGAATAGCTGGTGAGAATGGTAGCTGTCTCCAACATGGGGAGTGTGCAGAAACTAGGTGGCAGCACAGAAGTGTCAATGTCAAGTATTTACAAGGAAAAAGTTCCGAATGCACAACACGAGATGGTACAATCTACTATGTGAATTTTTCCCAAAAGGACCATGTAGGAGCCTTGTGGCAGCACAGATGCGTCAAATTCAAGTTTTCATAAGAAAAAAGTTCCGATTTCTTAGCAGTAGATGGCACAGTTTTCGCCTTGCACGTTCCCTATAGACGGCAATAAGTTAGGGAGATGAACTAACGCAATCATCAAAAGATCGCTTTTAGCGATAAGGCCACCCATTGGTTTATAAAGTCTATGTCAGATACGCAAAATGGAAGACACACATATTGTCAGATCGGCAGACTTATTCGCAAAATGTCAAAGTCGCAAATCGTCAGAAAATCATAATGACAAATACGCAAAATGCCATAAACGCTGAATGTCGTATTATGGGAAACCCGCCCACTATGTCACCCTATGAAATTGTTTTCTTCATCTATCTTTTCTGTGATTTAAATGGTGTACATAATAAAGAGTATTATGGGGTGTATGGGGTCCGTTGCCATCTTAAAGACCCAAGCCAACCTCACCTGCTAGCGGTGCACCCTGCTGTCCAACGGACGAGGCTCTGGCGAACCTGGTTTCCCTCTTGTAGGGTTGTGGGGGTCAGACGGCTGGTCGCCCCACGTAAAACCAACTTCAGTCATATATGAATGGAGAGAAACAAGTTAGGTAAGAGTACTCGGTCTAGGGCGTCGCCGCATAACGACGCGCAGGCACATCGCCCTAAACCTGCGATAAGTGGGCTAGGGCTACCGTGTCAAGTACGGGCACGGCTAAAGAGGATAGTACCCAAGAAGAAGTTCCGCTTTGCCACCTGGAACATTGGCTCCCTAACCGGACGTTGCCAAGAACTCGCAGACGTACTTGCGAAGCGTCGGGTCCAGTGCGCCTTCCTTCAGGAGACGCGCTGGAAGGGAAATAAGTCACGTGACATCGGGCAGGGGTACCGGCTAGTGTACACCGGATCACCAACGGGTAGGAGCGGAGTGGCCGTGGTGCTGTCTAAGGACCTTCAGGATGGAATCCTTGAAGTAGACCGATGCAGCGACCGGTTGATGCGAGTTAGGGTGTTGTTCGAAGGGTCGGTAACGAACCTAATCAGCGCCTATGCTCCTCAGACTGGTTGCTGTGAGTCTGAAAAGGAGGCCTTCTGGGATGAGTTCGAGGACGTATTACGCGCTATCCCGAATTCCGAAGGTGTTTTGGTTGGGGGGGATCTCAACGGTCACGTAGGTCAGTTTGCTGGAGAGTATGGACGTGTTCACGGTGGTTTTGGTTATGGCCAGCTAAACGCAGAGGGAGTCAATATACTTAGCACCTGCGCTGTGTCTGACCTAGCCATCGCGAACACATTCTTTCAGAAGAAGCCCCAGCATCTTATTACGTACCGTAGTGGTGCCTACTCAACCCAAATAGATTACCTGCTGGTGCGACGGTGCCACATTGGCAAGGTTACCAACTGCAAAGTCATCCCAGGCGAAAGCCTAACGGCTCAACACCGCCTCCTTGTCCTGGACTTTGCGGTTGTACCGAAGAAGAGAGTGAACGAGAAACGCAAACCCCGCACTAAGTGGTGGTTGCTTGATGGTCCTAGGCAGTCGGACTTCATCGCGGAGGTCGAGCATCTTAAGATCAGTGCTCCGCATGAGTCCGCTCAAGAGATCTGGAGTAGGATCCATTCAGCAATCACCGGTGCGGGTAAGCGCGTCCTTGGCACTTCTCGTGGTGGCCGCACCATAGGAAAGGAGACGTGGTGGTGGGATGACGGGGTGCAGGAGGCGACTCGGAAGAAGAAGGTTTTGTTTAAACAGTGGCAAGGGTCCAACTCTCCGGATGACAGGGAGGCATATGGAGCGGCTAAGCGCGCTTGCAAAAAAGCTGTAGCCAGAGCCCGCAGCAAAAGTCTGGCGCCCTTATACGACAAGCTGGAAACTGCGGAGGGGCAAAAGCTTATTTTTAAGCTGGCGCGTGGCCGGGAGAAAGCTACACGGGACATTAGCAAATGTCTTTGTGTAAGGGACGCCCAGGGTATGCTGCTCTACGATGCCCCCTCTGTTAAGGAGAGATGGTGTACATACTTCGCGGAGCTGTCTAACAAACAGCATCCCCATAACCTTCCTCCGGAACCGCCTCCTAACCTTGGGCTTATTTTCCCTATTTCCCCCGACGAAACCCGCATTGCTCTTCGCCACATGAAGAACCGGAAAGCGGTCGGGCCTGACAATGTGCCAATTGAAGTGTGGAAGGCGATGGGCCCACATGGTGTGGACCTTCTGACGGATCTTTTTAACCGCATCCTGATCACCAAGGAAATGCCGAACCAGTGGCGATTTAGCCTGATTATCCCTGTTTACAAAGGCAAAGGTAGCGTACAGGATTGTGGTAGCTACCGCGGTATCAAGATCATGTGCCACACCATGAAGCTCTTCGAGCGCATCATTGACACACGGCTCCGTAGCGAGTGTACTGTCTCTGAGTGTCAATATGGCTTCCGGGCGGGTAACAGCACCATGGACGCAGTGTTCGCCTTACGGAATCTGGCTGAGGCTTACAGACAGAGAAGGAGAGCTTTGCATATGGCCTTTTTAGACCTGCAGAAGGCCTTCGACTGTATACCTCGGCAGTCCATCTGGTGGGCACTGCGCTTCTAGGGCGTTCCCGAGGCCTATATTGACATTATCAGAGACATGTACCGCGATTCCATGTCCTCTGTCCAGACCGCTGTTGGCGAATCGAATGGCTTCCCAATATCTGTTGGCGTTCACCAAGGCTCGGCTCTTAGCCCGTTCTTGTTTAACGTAGTGCTCGATGTAGTTACGGCAAACATCCAAGATCAGCCTCCATGGCTAATGATGTATGCCGATGACATCGCCCTCGTTAATCAGAACAAAGCCCATCTTGAGCGCAAAGTCAACATTTGGAAGGACACGCTTGAAAACGGTGGTCTGAGACTAAATGTGGCGAAGACTGAGTACATGTCCTGTGGCAGCACGGATACAAACACCATCCGAATAGGTTCGGACCTGATCAGAAAGTCCGATACGTTCAGGTACCTTGGATCCGTGCTGCACGAGTCTGGCATCGTGGACGACGATGTCCAAGCACGTATTGGCGCGGCTTGGGCGAAGTGGCGCGAGGTGACGGGCGTTGTATGCGACCGCAAAATGCCTCCGAAGCTCAAGGGGCAGATATATAAATGCATCATTCGGCCTGTCCTACTGTACGGGGGCGAGTGTTGGCCAGCACTAAGCAGACACACCCAGGAGCTTCGCGTCACGGCGATGAAGATGCTGAGGTGGATGAGTGGCGTAACGCGATCCGATCGCATGCGCAACTCATACATCCGAGGTAGTCTTGGTGTCCGTGACGTGGGGGAAAAACTGCAAGAGTGTCGTCTGCGATGGTATGGCCACATCATGCGCCGCCCTATGGAGTACGTTGGTCGGAGATGCATGAATATGGCTGTTCTTGGGGCTAGGCCCCGTGGTCGCCCTCGCAAGCGCTGGCTGGACGTCGTCAAGTCCGACATGAGAGCCAATGGCCTGACTGAGAAGGATGTTGAAGATCGGGCAAAGTGGAGGAAGCTAAGTAGGAAGGCGGACCCTGGCAATAGCCGGGATTAACGCCAGGTGGAAGAAGAAGAAGAAGACATAATAAAGAGTATTCTATTCTATTCCTGCATCGGTCGCACAGCAGTATCATCTTTTCTTGCCATACCTGTTAATTTATGATCGGTGCAGTATGCTTTCTTATAACTATCTCTGGCAGTTTTGATCATATCAGTCGAAAGACGTCCACTACTGGACAAAGGCCTCCCTCAGTGTCGCCACAACAAACGGTCCTGTGCGTCTCGCATCCATCGGCTACCCGCGACTCTCACCAGGTTAACGGTCCACCTTGGGTCGCGCCAACGTTGCGTCTTCCGGTTCGCGGTCGTCACTCCGCTGTTTTCATATCAACTTTCAAATAAATATTTTCTTTGATGTTTGTTATACATTCTTGTCATCTTTATTTACCTTCGCTGTTTCCGGTTGGTCTAGCCTTCTTCCTCTCACAGAAAGGAGACTTGATTTCCAGCAGTGTACAATGCTTGGCATTGGGGATTTCCGTGTGTCCTATTTGGAGCGTCTCCAAGCATCATGCCAAAACAATTGAAGACTCCCTTTGATCTTCTTCTTTTCATTCTTGATATATGTTGTGCTTCTTTTCTGTTTGTATAAAATTCTAGTGTAGATCCCGCTGATGGCGGGATAGATGGCGTTGCGGTTCTTTTTGTTGCCGAATTATTTCGCTTCGTTAGTTTTTCTTGTGGCATTGAGGCTGCTACGGATTCTTCATATTTGGTATCTAAGAATTTTTGGGCAACCAATCCTATTGGCCGTCCGCCTCTGCATTGGGGATTTCCGCATATTCGTGCCCTATTTGGACGGTCTCCAAGCATTATGTCAAAACAATCGAAGCCTCTTTGGTCTTCTTCTATTAATTCTTGAAATGTTTTCTCTGTTGTGTCTCTTTTTTGAAAAGAGAGGATCCTTCGACCAGACAGACGGTTGTTATTTCTGGTGGGCAACTGCCCGATAGTTGATATTCAGACAGTTGTGAGGCTTGACTCCCAGACTCCCAGCAATGGGAACATTATAAACTGGTTCGATACAATGCTCCGCATTGGGGATTTCCGCATATTCCTGTCCTATTTGGATGGTCTACAAGCTTGATGTCGAAACAATAGAAGACTATTAATTTATTATGCAATTGTTATTCATCAATCTTGATCTCCATGTTAGGAGTGAAGGTTGGTCATGTAATGATACGAGTAGTTAATCAGGCTGCCTGTTTGTTACCTCATCGCGTCCTAACGACAAAACTGTGGGTCTACTCTCTAAGCCCGAAGTCCGTAGTTTCGGCCGAACTACTAAGAATGAATAACATTACGATGGTCGTAATGTTATTCATTCTTTCATTATTCTCGGTGGTCGTGGGTTCAATTTCCAAAGTATGCTTTAATTTGTAAAGTTGTTCCAATTTGGCTAGGACACTGCAGGCTTGAATCACCTGATTGTCTGATAAAAAGATAGTTCCGTGCTTCGGAAGGCACTTATAAGCCGGTGGTCCCGGCCGCCAAATGGCGGTCGTCAAAAAAACCATGTCAGAGGCCCTTGAGGCGGTTTAGAGACTCTGACACTACGGTGTGTGGGGTCGTTAGACCTTACTGCCCACACGATAAAAAGAAGAACATTACGATTTGTCAGTTACTATCGATTCGTGTTGTCATTCATTCTTAGTTCGTGTTCGAGACTAATCGTAAGTCCGTAGGTGATACGGAGTAGAAAACGCCCATCACTAAGCCCGAAACTACGGACATCGGGTTTAGAGAGTCGCCCACCTGATTTGGATGACACTTGGGCCAGAGATATACGATGTCCTGAAATAGGCCGTAGGGAACTTTTTAGGCTTCCGTATCCGAAGGGTAAAAACTGAACGGAACCCTATTACTAAGCCTTCGCTGTCCGTCGGTCAGAACCGCAATAGGTACACAGTTGAAATTTTCACAGAGTGTGTGTATTTCTATTGCCGTTAAAACAACAAATAATAAATATTACAAGGGGCATACGAGAAACGTTTTTTTTTTTCAGTGTGGAACCCTTTGTGTCCGACTCGCCCTTGGCTTGTTTTCAGGGTTCCTTACCCTAAGTGTAACCAACTGAACCCTATTATAAACCCTCCACTGTCTACGATACAAAGACACACTGGTCTGACGTACGCAACGTATGCAACGCTTTTGTATCGTATCGTATCATGCGTTGCATACAATAAGTGTGTTTCTACTGCATAGTTTTTCATATAAAATCAAGAGTCCAGATATCATAATGCGTTGCATACTGGTTGCATACGTTGCGTACGTGTAACCAGTTTGTCTCTAGCTTTACTCTCGTCGGAAAAAGTGTGGAATTGCATGCAAGCTTGCACAAAAACACATTCTTAGAAATCTTTAATTACACAAATGTAAGATGCACAATGATAAGAAAAGATTAAGGTATTCAAGAAAATGTTTTCTTAACGTTTTACATTATTTCCTTATTAAAACAGAGTTTATAATAGCATGTCTTTGTATTTGTTGTAGTTTTGGTAAGATGTTTGCAAAGTAGACCGTCTGAAAACGTATCACTGTGTTAGTTTAGGTGAAGTGAGCTGTCAATCCATGTAATCAAGGTTCAAAATGCAGTCGTTTTTTTCAAATTAGGCTGAGAGCCAGCACTTTTTAAACGATAAGTTTTACAATAGTTCCCCAAAACGCCCGCCCGTCACCACTTCCTAGTGTTTTAGCTGGGGAGAAGATGGAATGGTAGCTCATTCGTGATCACCTCACCCAAGCTTTCACTTCGACATGTTTACAGAATCGATCGGCAGTTCACTTCATGCTCACTCCATCTCTGTTATAGGGTACTAGTTGACCCGCGAACCTCGTCTGCTCCGCTCCTATTGGTCTTAGCGTGGTGATATATAGCCAATAGCCTTCCTCGATAAATGGGCTATCTAACACTGAAAGAATTTTTCAAATCGGACCAATCGTTCCTGAGATGAGCGCGTTCAAGCAAACTCTTCAGCTTTATATATGAGTATAGTACTGTAGTATGTTAGACTGGAAACCGACCCCAACATCATCATCATCATAACAGCCGAAACACGTCCACTGCTGGACATAGGCCTCCCCCAAAAGGGGGTGTTTGCCATAATCGCCACGCTTGGCAGGCGGGTTGGCGATCGCAGTGTATGGTGTTGCGTTTTACAGAGAACGCTGCTGCCCATTCTCTGGTGAATCCCTTAGTCGCCTCTTACGACACCCACGGGAAGGGATGGGATGGTATTATTCTTTTACGTCACCATAAGTCAAATTCAAAACGTTTATTCCAATTAGGCCATTAAACGGCACTTTTGAACGTCATTCACATTTCAAATAATATAAAAAATTCTAAAGTTACTCTACTGTCCATTCGGAAAGATAGATTCTTATGGATAAGAATAGACAAGAAACTCCATATGTACTCTTTTCAAATAAATCTTGTACAAAATTTGATAAGTATACAAAAATTTACTTACATGTGAGGACCATGCACCTAGGGTATGCAGAGGTAGACTTATAAATTTTCTAAATAAGTAGGTACATGATGCTCACACATTTACAAATATTGGAATCACTAATTAACAGTAAAATAGGTTAGGCCGAGTCAGCGCAAAATATTAGCCTTGGTAAATACCCCGGCCCCGACCAACGTTAAATAAGTCCGGCAATTCTTGGGCTTAGCTGGGTACTTTCGACGTTATGTCGAAGGTTACGCGACGAAAACAGCAAGTATCTCACGTTTAACTAAAAGAGATGTAAAGTTCGAATGGGGACTCGAACAGGAGACTGTTCGACAAGACCTATTAAAGAGATTAACAAATGAGCCCATACTTGCTATTTTCGATCCTAGCCTACCCACGGAGCTCCACACTGATGCTAGCAGTGCTGGATATGGCGCTAAACGAGTGGTGGCCTATTTTAGTAAAGTTACACAAGGCGCTGAAAATAGTTACCACTCCTATGAATTGGAGACGCTGGCTGTGGTCAGGGCATTGCAGCATTTCAGACATTATTTGATTGGGTTAGAGTTCAAAATCATAACTGATTGCAACGCCCTGAAATCAACCGAGCGCAAAAAAGACTTGCTTCCTCGAGTGGCACGTTGGTGGATTTACTTACAAGATTTCAACTTCACCATCGAGTATCGGAAGGGCGCACTAATGTCACATGCCGACTATTTAAGCAGGAATCCACTGGTGATGCATGTAAGTCAGGTTGAGAGACCTCGCAACTGGGCTCAGATTGCACAAAGTGCAGATAATGAGACCCAGGAGCTCATTCAAAAATTAAGTGAGGGTAGTCTGGATCCGCGGCGTTACGTCTGCCAACATGATGTTTTGTATTACCGTTTCTCGCCTACTGGTGAAGAATCTCGCCTATTGTGCTAAATCCCCAAAGGCCACAGACTAAGCCTGCTAAGGATATATCACGATGAGCATGAACACATCGGGGTAGAGAAAACATTGGATCTTATCCTTAAGCATTTTTGGTTTCCTGGACTTAAAGCTTTTGTGTGCAAATATGTTTCTCATTTTCTTACTTGTATGTCCAAAAAACGTGTACCTCGAGACCCACCTATAACATCATGGGAAAAATCAGACATTCCATTCAGCACTATACATGTCGACGCTTTGGGTCCTTTGCCAGAATCAAATGGTTACAAGTTTGTGCTAGTATTGATCGACTCTTTCACAAAATTTTGTCTGCTTTACCCCACGAGTCGACAAGACGCAGAGGAATTAAAGCGCGTGTTTAATAACGCGATCTCACTGTTTGGTGTTCTAAAATTAATAGTTTGCGACCGTGGTCGTATGTTTGAGGCATCTAGGTTTGTGAGTTTAGTTACCGAAATGGGCTGCAACATCCATTATATCACACCCGAGATGCATCATGCAAACGGCCAAGCGGAGCGTTATATTCGCACTGTGTTGAACATGATTCGCATCGAGACGAGTAATAAAAATACTAGTTGGTCTGATTTGTTATGGAAACTACAATTAGTTTTAAATATTACAAAACATAAAACCACGAAATCATCCGCTTTAAACCTGTTAATTGGCACTGAGGCGACCACACCTATAATTCGTGCGTTGGTGCGAGATTTCGCGGTGGAAGACGCTAACCCAAATCGCGAGGCTTGGCGTGAGATATGCAGGAGCCGCGCGAGTGAGCTCCTTAAAAGGAATCAGGACAAACAAGATTCTCGTGTTAATAGACACCGTAGATCTCCTAAGGGATTTAAATTAAATTATTTAGTGTTTGTAATTAAGTATTCACAGAGCACTGGAAAGTTGGACTCCGGGATGAGAGGCCCGTACAAGGTCACAAAGATCTTACCAAGTGACCGATATGAGCTCAAATTACTGACCGGTGCTCGAGGCAAGACAACCCAGGCTGCGGCGCAATATATGGTGCCGTGGAAAGGAGAATGGTGTCCTGACACCTGTTCAGCCTTTTTTGAATGTGAGTAATTGTTTGTTGGTCACAGATTGGTTCGTGTATGTGATGCTTTTCGTCGGCTGCCCTATCGGAGCTACGACGAAACGGCGCGAGTGTGAAGCTGGCAAACTACTGGCTTGATGCGTACTGCGGTGCGACTGCTCAGCCTCGCCGCCATGTGTGGTAACTGGTACTGCGGTGTTGGCTGAAAAGACCGATATGCGCTGCGGTGCTTCTGTTCTGCTTCTTATGTGTTGATGGATTAGTGCTGCGGTACTCTTCCACTAGTTTTTGGACATGCGCTGCGGTGCCTCTGTCTTGCAGACACGGCTTGTACGTGTATTATCGGATATGTGCTGCGGTATCATAATCTCGATATTGTTTAGGAATGCGCTGCGGTGCATTTGTTGCGTAAACACTTTCTAATAATGAGAATGTGTGGCGCCGGATGGTTTAGAATGATGGATGTGAGAACAATATAACTGTGGTTGACTGAAAGCGCCTTGATATCTTAGCTGGATTGTTTCATTGAAAGAGGGCCATAAATGTGTGATGAATGATTGAGTAGGCAAAAATAAGCTTTTGGGTCCTCACTAAACATGTCATGATTTCAGGCGAAGATAATGGTGTCGACACGCACGCAGGACTCTCGACTGATCCACCTGCGAGCCAAGATGAAGAGCCAGCTCAAGATGCCGCCACATCAGACGTGCCCGAGGACGGTGCACAGTCAGGAGAAGCCGTATTAGGTTAAGAATGATTTTCTGTACAGCTGTCATCTGAGACGTCACTCCAACGCCTATAAAAGCGGTTGTCAACCGAGCCGCAGCCCTTTTTTTCCTGTCAGCGCTCGCGCAGAGAGGTCGTTGGATTTCGTCTTGGATCACGGCTAAGTCTTTGTTTGGTGGTCATTTCCTTTTTATGTGCGAATATTGCCTTTTATTGTGTTTTGTTGAAGTTGGTTGTTTCCTAATAAATAGTGCGTGATTAATTGTGTTAATTAGTTAGTTTGCTATTTAAATATAAGACTATTAGTCAGTAAGAGTCTGACACTCCCTCCTGCTTCACCCAGAGCGGGAGGAGTCATTTGATGATTTCCCATCCTTAAAAAAAAAAGAAGGGAAGGGCAACCAGCCGATCGCAGCAAGGCAAAAAATATAAATCGGCACGTATAACAGACTGCGCGCAACTATGTATTCTTAGGGACCAGGAGTGGTACTTTAAATAAAAAAAAACAACTGCCAAGACAGCCTAACTTATATTTAAATAGCAAGCCAGTAGTTTGCCAGCTTCACTTTCGCGCCGTTTCGTCGTAGCTCCGATAGGGCAGCCGACGAAAAGCATCACATACACGAACCAATCTGTGACCAACAAACAATTACTCACATTCAAAAAAGGCTGAACAGGTGTCAGGACACCATTCTCCTTTCCACGGCACCATATATTGCGCCGCAGCCTGGGTTGTCTTGCCTCGAGCACCGGTCAGTAATTTGAGCTCATATCGGTCACTTGGTAAGATCTTTGTGACCTTGTACGGGCCTCTCATCCCGGAGTCCAACTTTCCAGTGCTCTGTGAATACTTAATTAAAAACACTAAATCATTTAATTTAAATCCCTTAGGAGATCTACGGTGTCTATTAACACGAGAATCTTGTTTGTCCTGATTCCTTTTAAGGAGCTCACTCGCGCGGCTCCTGCATATCTGACGCCAAGCCTCGCGATTTGGGTTAGCGTCTTCCACCGCGAAATCTCGCACCAACGCACGAATTATAGGTGTGGTCGCCTCAGTGCCAATTAACAGGTTTAAAGCGGATGATTTCGTGGTTTTATGTTTTATAATATTTAAAACTAATTGTAGTTTCCATAACAAATCAGACCAACTAGTATTTTTATTACTCGTCTCGATGCGAATCATGTTCAACACAGTGCGAATATAACGCTCCGCTTGGCCGTTTGCATGATGCATCTCGGGTGTGATATAATGGATGTTGCAGCCCATTTCGGTAACTAAACTCACAAAACTAGATGCCTCAAACATACGACCACGGTCGCAAACTATTAATTTTGGAACACCAAACAGTGAGATCGCGTTATTAAACACGCGCTTTAATTCCTCTGCGTCTTGTCGACTCGTGGGGTAAAGCAGACAAAATTTTGTGAAAGAGTCGATCAATACTAGCACAAACTTGTAACCATTTGATTCTGGCAAAGGACCCAAAGCGTCGACATGTATAGTGCTGAATGGAATGTCTGATTTTTCCCATGATGTTATAGGTTGTAATGGGTCTCGAGGTACACGTTTTTTGGACATACAAGTAAGAAAATGAGAAACATATTTGCACACAAAAGCTTTAAGTCCGGGAAACCAAAAATGCTTAAGGATAAGATCCAATGTTTTCTCTACCCCGATGTGTTCATGCTCATAGTGATATATCCTTAGCAGGCTTAGTCTGTGGCCTTTGGGGATATAGCAAAATAGGCGAGATTCTTCACCAGTAGGCGAGAAACGGTAATACAAAACATCATGTTGGCAGACGTAACGCCGCGGATCCAGACTACCCTCACTTAATTTTTGAATGAGCTCCTGGGTCTCATTATCTGCACTTTGTGCAATCTGAGCCCAGTTGCGAGGTCTCTCAACCTGACTTACATGCATCACCAGTGGATTCCTGCTTAAATAGTCGGCATGTGACATTAGTGCGCCCTTCCGATACTCGATGGTGAAGTTGAAATCTTGTAAGTAAATCCACCAACGTGCCACTCGAGGAAGCAGGTCTTTTTTGCGCTCGGTTGATTTCAGGGCGTTGCAATCAGTTATGATTTTGAACTCTAACCCAGTCAAATAATGTCTGAAATGCTGCAATGCCCTGACGACAGCCAGCATCTCCAATTCATAGGAGTGGTACCTATTTTCAGCGCCTTGTGTAACTTTACTAAAATAGGCCACCACTCGTTTAGCGTCATTGATATGGACTTGCATTAGAACGGCCCCATATCCAGCACTGCTAGCATCAGTGTGGAGCTCCGTGGGTAGGCTAGGATCGAAAATAGCAAGTATGGGCTCATTTGGATCGATAATAGCAAGTATGGGCTCATTTCTTTAATAGGTCTTGTCGAACAGTCTCCTGTTCGAGTCCCCATTCGAACTTTACATCTCTTTTAGTTAAACGTGAGATACTTGCTGTTTTCGTCGCGTAACCTTCGACATAACGTCGAAAGTACCCAGCTAAGCCCAAGAATTGCCGGACTTATTTAACGTTGGTCGGGGCCGGGGTATTTACCAAGGCTAATATTTTGCGCTGACTCGGCCTAACCTGACCATGTGATATGATGCGGCCTAGGTACTCTACTTCGGTGGTTAGAAACGAGCATTTTCAGATATTGACTGAGAAGCCGGCTTCGGTGAGTGTTTGAAGCACTTCTTGTAATAATTTTATGCCATCGGAAATAGTTTCATTTACAAGGAGCACATCGTCGACGTAAACCAGGACATTCCCGGCCTCAATCAACTTCCAAAGAGTACTGTTTATTATTCTCTGGTAAACAGTGGGGGAATTACATAAGCCAAATGGCATTTTCAAAAATTCAAAGTGGCCTTCGGGGGTAACAAAACCAGTTTTGTGGATAGAATCCTCATGAATCGGGATCTGATAAAATCCTGAGGCCATATCACGACAAGAAAAGTATTTAGAGGATCCTAGGCGATCGATATGATCGTCTATGAGAGGGAGTGGATATCGATCCTTAACGATAATCCGATTGAGAGCACGAAAATCTACGCATAATCTATCAGAGCCATCTTTCTTCTTGACCAGTAAAATAGGACTGGCATACTCAGATTTCGATTCTCTAATTATGTTTTTATCCAACAAATCTTGTATGATCTCTCTTACTTTATTTTTTTCTTGGTAGGAAAGACGGTAGGGATGACAAACTATAGGAGTCTCGCTTGTCAAACTGATATGCATCTGTCCTATTTTCACCGTAGTGGTAGCAGTGCCAGATATTAGAAACTCTAAGAACTCATTAACGCAGCAAGATGGTCTCCCTGAACGGGCGTATCTACTTTAATTCGCATATCAGTTTGAGTGGAGTTTACTTGAAAAACTTCATTTGGGGCACGGCTCAAGTACTGCTTGTGTTTTGTACGAACGTAAACAATATCGTTCCTGTTAAGAACATCCGTACCAATAATAATTGGAACATTCATGCATGAAGAGGGTATGACTACTAAGTCTACTTCGAGGGAAATGTGCTCGAACTCGATAGTGAGAGTTACGTATTCTCGAGAAATTATTTCGCTATCGCTCACCCCTTTAATAACGCAAAAAGTGGACCTACGCGGACAGGAAAATAGTTTGGCGACCTCTGAAGAGATCAAAAAAATATTAATCGCACCACTATCTATCAGTACATCTACTGGAATACCTTGAACGACAGCAGTAGATACATCACTGATACTAGAACTACCCGCGAGTTCCCTACATAGGTTAACTTTTCTTTGATTATCGTTCCGTGCCTCTGAACGCTGTTTAGCGAAACAGTCTACTTCCTTACGCCCAATCTTCTTACAAAACGAGCAGAAAGACTTTCTGAGAATTTTGGCGCACCTTCCGAAGGTTTCTGATTTTTCGGACACTTGTAGCTTCTATGTCCGGTCTGACCGCAAGAAAAGCATTTATCATTAGAAGAAATATGGCGCCTTTTTCTTGCGTTAGAGAAAGATACACGTGCGTCATATTTGGTACGGGCAGGCTTGACATAAATTGCTAAAAACGATACCAAATTATCAATTGTTAAGTCATCACGCATTCGCGGCCGCTGCACGAACATGTGGGTCGGTAATACCACGTACTACGATCTGCACCATTAACTCATTACTCAGACCTTTAACAATACGCAACCGTAACAGCGAACGCCGGGCATATTCTGCATAAGTCGAATATTTATCTGAAGTAGAATTCATAACCTCAAACAAAATATTGGCATAGTCGAGTTTGCGGGGACACAAAGGTTTAAATTCCAATTTAAAATTAGACCAGCAACGGTCATTGGTATTCCACTCACTAAGCCAGGATTTTGCATCGCCTTTAAGGCAGTTAGACACTCGCGAAAGACATTCGTAATCATTCCAATGATTTGATACTTTAGCGCGTCCCACCTCTTCACACCACACCTTAATGTCATGATAGCGGGATCAAAATTGAATACGTAATAACAATGTGACTTTGCAGGATTTAACATGTTTAGTCTTCCACCTCTTCTTCCACCTGGCGTTAATCCCGGCTATTGCCAGGGTCCGCCTTCCTACTTAGCTTCCTCCACTTTGCCCGATCTTCAACATCCTTCTCAGTCAGGCCATTGGCTCTCATGTCGGACTTGACGACGTCCAGCCAGCGCTTGCGAGGGCGACCACGGGGCCTAGCCCCAAGAACAGCCATATTCATGCATCTCCGACCAACGTACTCCATAGGGCGGCGCATGATGTGGCCATACCATCGCAGACGACACTCTTGCAGTTTTTCCCCCACGTCACGGACACCAAGACTACCTCGGATGTAAGAGTTGCGCATGCGATCGGATCGCGTTACGCCACTCATCCACCTCAGCATCTTCATCTCCGTGACGCGAAGCTCCTGGGTGTGTCTGCTTAGTGCTGGCCAACACTCGCCCCCGTACAGTAGGACAGGCCGAATGATGCATTTATATATCTGCCCCTTGAGCTTCGGAGGCATTTTGCGGTCGCATACAACGCCCGTCACCTCGCGCCACTTCGCCCAAGCCGCGCCAATACGTGCTTGGACATCGTCGTCCACGATGCCAGACTCGTGCAGCACGGATCCAAGGTACCTGAACGTATCGGACTTTCTGATCAGGTCCGAACCTATTCGGATGGTGTTTGTATCCGTGCTGCCACAGGACATGTACTCAGTCTTCGCCACATTTAGTCTCAGACCACCGTTTTCAAGCGTGTCCTTCCAAATGTTGACTTTGCGCTCAAGATGGGCTTTGTTCTGATTAACGAGGGCGATATCATCGGCATACATCATTAGCCATGGAGGCTGATCTTGGATGTTTGCCGTAACTACATCGAGCACTACGTTAAACAAGAACGGGCTAAGAGCCGAGCCTTGGTGAACGCCAACAGATATTGGGAAGCCATTCGATTCGCCAACAGCGGTCTGGACAGAGGACACGGAATCGCGGTACATGTCTCTGATAATGTCAATATAGGCCTCGGGAACGCCCTTGAAGCGCAGTGCCCACCAGATGGACTGCCGAGGTATACAGTCGAAGGCCTTCTGCAGGTCTAAAAAGGCCATATGCAAAGCTCTCCTTCTCTCTCTGTAAGCCTCAGCCAGATTCCGTAAGGCGAACACTGCGTCCATGGTGCTGTTACCCCCGCCCGGAAGCCATATTGACACTCAGAGACAGTACACTCGCTACGGAGCCGTGTGTCAATGATGCGCTCGAAGAGCTTCATGGTGTGGCACATGATCTTGATACCGCGGTAGCTACCACAATCCTGTACGCTACCTTTGCCTTTGTAAACAGGGATAATCAGGCTAAATCGCCACTGGTTCGGCATTTCCTTGGTGATCAGGATGCGGTTAAAAAGATCAGTCAGAAGGTCCACACCATGTGGGCCCATCGCCTTCCACACTTCAATTGGCACATTGTCAGGCCCGACCGCTTTCCGGTTCTTCATGTGGCGAAGAGCAATGCGGGTTTTGTCGGGGGAAATAGGGGAAATAAGCCCAAGGTTAGGAGGCGGTTCCGGAGGAAGGTTATGGGGATGCTGTTTGTTAGACAGCTCCGCGAAGTATGTACACCATCTCTCCTTAACAGAGGGGGCATCGTAGAGCAGCTTACCCTGGGCGTCCCTTACACAGAGACATTTGCTAATGTCCCGTGTAGCTTTCTCCCGGCCACGCGCCAGCTTAAAAATAAGCTTTTGCCCCTCCGCAGTTTCCAGCTTGTCGTATAAGGGCGCCAGACTTTTGCTGCGGGCTCTGGCTACAGCTTTTTTGCAAGCGCGCTTAGCCGCTCCATATGCCTCCCTGTCATCCGGAGAGTTGGACCCTTGCCACTGTTTAAACAAAACCTTCTTCTTCCGAGTCGCCTCCTGCACCCCGTCATCCCACCACCACGTCTCCTTTCCTATGGTGCGGCCACCACGAGAAGTGCCAAGGACGCGCTTACCCGCACCGGTGATTGCTGAATGGATCCTACTCCAGATCTCTTGAGCGGACTCATGCGGAGCACTGATCTTAAGATGCTCGACCTCCGCGATGAAGTCCGACTGCCTAGGACCATCAAGCAACCACCACTTAGTGCGGGGTTTGCGTTTCTCGTTCACTCTCTTCTTCGGTACAACCGCAAAGTCCAGGACAAGGAGGCGGTGTTGAGCCGTTAGGCTTTCGCCTGGGATGACTTTGCAGTTGGTAACCTTGCCAATGTGGCACCGTCGCACCAGCAGGTAATCTATTTGGGTTGAGTAGGCACCACTACGGTACGTAATAAGATGCTGGGGCTTCTTCTGAAAGAATGTGTTCGCGATGGCTAGGTCAGACACAGCGCAGGTGCTAAGTATATTGACTCCCTCTGCGTTTAGCTGGCCATAACCAAAACCACCGTGAACACATCCATACTCTCCAGCAAACTGACCTACGTGACCGTTGAGATCCCCCCCAACCAAAACACCTTCGGAATTCGGGATAGCGCGTAATACGTCCTCGAACTCATCCCAGAAGGCCTCCTTTTCAGACTCACAGCAACCAGTCTGAGGAGCATAGGCGCTGATTAGGTTCGTTACCGACCCTTCGAACAGCACCCTAACTCGCATCAACCGGTCGCTGCATCGGTCTACTTCAAGGAGTCCATCCTGAAGGTCCTTAGACAGCACCACGGCCACTCCGCTTCTACCCGTTGGTGATCCGGTGTACACTAGCCGGTACCCCTGCCCGATGTCACGTGACTTATTTCCCTTCCAGCGCGTCTCCTGAAGGAAGGCGCACTGGACCCGACGCTTCGCAAGTACGTCTGCGAGTTCTTGGCAACGTCCGGTTAGGGAGCCAATGTTCCAGGTGGCAAAGCGGAACTTCTTCTTGGGTACTATCCTCTTTAGCCGTGCCCGTACTTGACACGGTAGCCCTAGCCCACTTATCGCAGGTTTAGGGCGATGTGCCTGCGCGTCGTTATGCGGCGACGCCCTAGACCGACCTAACTTGTTTCTCTCCATACATATATGACTGAAGTTGGTTTTACGTGGGGCGACCAGCCGTCTGACCCCCACAACCCTACAAGAGGGAAACCAGGTTCGCCAGAGCCTCGTCCGTTGGACAGCAGGGTGCACCGCTAGCAGGTGAGGTTGGCTTGGGTCTTTAAGATGGCAACGGACCCCATACACCCCATTTAACATGCTTAGTATCTCCGTTAATGTTTGTGTCGTTGAGGGTACACTGACATTTTGAGACGTGCTGTGACCAGCGGGTCGCGGTGGAGTTTGAGGTACGCTTGCAGAACTTTCCTCGATTGCATTCAAACGTGAGACGATCGTTTGCAATGCCTGTTTTACGGAGCTTTCCCGACTACGAGATCTTCGGTTCGATCGTTCACGCGACTTATGATAAGCTCGCGAACGTGAAACGTGGCGAGGATGAGAACGGGACCAATCGCGAGAACGAGAACGGGAACGGGTTCGATCACGGGAGCGGGAACGGTGCTGTTTACGTTTATGTATGCGTTCCTGTGGGTAGTTCGATTCGGACGACACAGTACGCAATCTTGATCGAAGCATTTTTTCAAAACACCGATTGAAGTTGATTGTTTCCTAGTGTAAATCAAATTAAGTGGGCCAGAGCCAAACCCACTTCTGATCTTAGGGACCAGGAGTGGTACTTTAAATAAAAAAAAAACAACTGCCAAGACAGCCTAACTTATATTTAAATAGCAAACTAACTAATTAACACAATTAATCACGCACTATTTATTAGGAAACAACCAACTTCAACAAAACACAATAAAAGGCAATATTTGCACATAAAAAGGAAATGACCACCAAACAAAGACTTAGCTGTGATCCAAGACGAAATCCAACGACCTCTCTGCGCTAGCGCTGACAGGAAAAAAAGGGCTGCGGCTCGGTTGACAACCGCTTTTATAGGCGTTGGAGTGACGTCTCAGATGACAGCTGTACAGAAAATCATTCTTAACCTAATAGTATATACTAAATAGATTCTATCATAAAAAATACTATATTGTATACTGAGGAGGTCGTGGCTAGATAATAACAGCCGCATGGGTCGATCTTCAAGGTTAAGCAACGCTTGCCAAGGTTGGTCTGTGGATGGGTGACCATCTTAAAATACCGAGTTTCCTCCGTGCCTCGGAAAGCACGTTAAGCCGTTGGTCCCGGCTGCCAATTGTAGATCTTTGGCAGTCGTTACGGATAGTCAGAAGTCAGTTAATCTGACTCCAGTCTTGCTATGAAGTACCGTGTTACCCAGTTAATGGGTTGTAGAGGTCTGGTAGGCAGTCGCTCCGCGTAAAACACTGGTATTCAGTTAAATCCGGTTTGACTGGAATCCAACCCCAATATAGTTGGGAAAAGGCTAGGCAGATGATGTATACTGATCTTTACCTACTGTTAAGTTTACCTACTTTTAAGAAGTACCAGTGTGTATTTTTAGTAAGTATTAGTTGCTTCAGTAGATCGAACAGGGTTTCGTCAGAAAAAAGGTTTATGGTACGGAACCCTTCGTGTGCGAGTCCGTGTCGCACTTGGCCGGTTTTTATTATTTGTGGTTATAACGGCAATAGAAATAGCTATAGGAACAAACATGACTGTTCCAAATTGAATATCTGACAGTAAATTACCCAAAGATCAGTCATAACACCCAGAACGCAGCATCAATAACCCAAATCCTGTCACTTTCACAGTGACACAGACAAATAAACACACAGACAATTCAAAAAGTCATCAAAACTAATTAATTGGTGATATTAGTTAACAATGGTACTCTCACTTGGGTCAGTTATTTGTCATTTTGACGGTAGTTAGAAAGTTTTTTTTGTGTTAAATTAGTTATTGGAAATCTGTGAATTGGCATTTACTTTTTAAGGTTCTGAACCCAAAGGGTATCCAACGGAACTCTATTACTAAGCCTCCGCTGTCTGTCCGTCCGTCCGTCCGTCCGTCTGTCCGTCCGTCCGTCCATCTGTCTGTCAGCGGGCTGTATCTCAAGAACCGTAATTGGTAGACAGTTGAAATTTTCACAGATTGTGTATATCTATAGCCGCTATAAGAACAAATAATAAAAACTAAGGTTTATGGTACGGAACCCTTCGTGTGCGAGTCTGACTCGCACTTGGCCGGTTTTCTTTTTCACAAAGTCCTCTAATAAAATTTTGGAATTCAGCTAATCATCTTGGTTCGGTTTCGTTTACATTATTGAAACAATGGAATATTTTACAAAAAAAAACTAACTAGTCCGTCTGATAGATATTCAAAAAATATTGGACACGTATTTTTTCTTTTTCCACGTAAACAAAAAATAAAGAGGATACAGCGAGTTGAAGACACGCCCGACGTCATCTGGCTTGGTAAAAATGTACGAAATTTACCAAGCCAGATGACGTCACGCGTCTCAATGTACAATAATTATAATTCTATTCATTTAAAATGGAAGCCAACCCCAACATACATATCTGGGAAAAGGTTCCAGCTAATAACACCACAATAGGTATGTTTCCTAAGTAACAAAATATGCAAAAATATTGGATAGATACGTATTTTTTGTTTTATCAAATCAATCAAAATTGACGAAGATAAAACGCATCAAAGGTCAGGAGAGGGGCTTGTGATGTCACTAACCGGTAAAAAGTGTATCGGAAAGTGACGTCACAAGAGTTCTCAACGCACTGTATCGTCTACATTTATTGTTAACTTGTAATAAGAAAAAAAACGTGTTTAATATTTTTTTAAATCTATCTGACTAATTACAGTTTTTTAATTAACTACCCTATAGCTTTTTTTTTTACAATTGATAGGCACGCGCTTGACCACCATCTCACCTGATGGTAAGCGATGATGAGGTTGAAGATGGAGCACGCTTGCCTAGAAGTAACCTATTCACTCTTGACTTAAAGACTCCCAGGTTGTGGCTATCAAGAAACACAGACTCCGACAGGGAATTCCACTCCTTAACTGTGCACATTATGAATGTGTTCCCAAATCGTTTTAAGCGTGTGGGTGTGATGTCCAACATGTACCGGTGGCGCATCGCCGTTCGTCTTGTGGTCCGATGATGGAACGGGCTTGGCGGAATTAAATTATGCAATTCCGTCGCACATTCCCCAAAATGCAACCGGTAGAAAACCGACAAGCTAGCAACTCGTCGTCGATGCTCAAGACTTTGGAGCTTCGTTGCAACGAGCCTCTCATTGCCAATGATCCTCTTGGCTCGTTTCTCAATTGACTTAAGGACATCAAGCTAAAACCTTAATTAACGATATGAATGATAACAGCTCCAAGCTAATGCAATCAGTACATGATCGCTTGATAAGTAAACAAAGCATGCGCGCAACACCGTTGACACGCATTCTAGCTCAAACTCATAGGCATGTGGGTTTAGGAGTTAGGCCCGACATTGTTAGAATGTAAGGCTGTATTAGAAACTAGTAATTATTTATTTATTTATTATATACTTTATTGTACACCTCATAACAAGCACAGTAAAAACGCTTATAAAAACTAGTGTACAATGGGCGGTCTTATCGCACAGACAACCTTTGGATGGATGGATGAACTAAAGAAGTTAGATTTAGGGCGGTCAGTGTACAAACATCATAAATATAATATTAATAGACAGACATATAACATAATAATATAAAACAAATACAAACAATATTAAGTAATATACTAATAGATATCAAATATATAACAGGGAAAGGAGACAAAAAGTTATAGTGAGAGGTAATGTTCCTTCACCAATTTTTTAAACGTTGGTAGCGTTTGAGCGCGCCTCACTTCTATTGTATATGACGGAGAAAGAATCTCCATAGTGTTTTTAAAAAGTGTGACGTCAGCATTGCTGACGTCACAATTGTTGTTTTCATGATGATCACTCATTTTCGGTTTCTCAAGGAAAACTTCAGTTACACTTTGTAAACTTGTTTATTCAACGGGCAGCGTAATGACATCACAGAGAGGTCCGTACTGTACGGCGGTCCGAGTGCGACCGCCTAAGCGCGCTCTGCGCGGCCGTATTTATAGTGTGGCGAGCACGTGTTCATAATTTCTAGGTTAAGTATTGAAATTACAATGTTGGCATTAATTTTACATCGTAATAAACTCAAAGTAATCAACTGATGATTTATAAACTAATATTAGGACAATAAAATGATTAAACTTGGTGTGGTTGCGCCGATACGGTCATACTGACAGGCGGTGCGCGCTCTGCACCAGCCTCGTTGCTTCTCGTAGATTTTTGTGGGTTCTCGTAGATCTGAAAGAATAGAAATAATTTCCTCTGAGTAGCGCATCTGTAAGCAACTGGCGTTGCTTTGCCTTTGAGAATATTAATGCTGTTAAGGTTATTAGGTTCTCGGAGATTTTATTGAAGGGTTCTCGGAGGTTCTCGTAGAGTTCTCGGAGGTTCTCGTAGAGTTCTCGGAGGTTCTCGTAGAGTTCTCGGAGGTTCTCGTAGAGTTCTCGGAGGTTCTCGTAAAGTTCTCGAAAGTTAATTTAGAACCTTTGAATGGAGATACTTACTATTTATTCTGATGGGTCGTGGTTTGGCTGTACTTGCAGCTGTTCTCGTGAGGACGACGGGATTGGCTCGTTTGGTTCTGCAGCAGGATCTCGGTGAGTAGGCGATTCTTTTCCCGCCGATACGGTCAACTGATCACCAGGTTGTGGAGCGCAGCGCAGCTGATCTTGGGCAACCTTTGGACGTAGTCCTCTACCGATAACTTTCTTTACCAAACATTGGTCATTTTCCAGTATTCTACAGACTTCATACGGTTCGCTGAATTTAAGGTCAAACGAGGTTTGGTTGCGAGGATTATTCTTAACCAATACGTAATCTCCTCTTTTGGAAATGGTGGATTTTGGCGTTATGTAGGTTGAAGCGTTGTCTGTCTTGTTCGCTTGAACGAATCATTTTTTTGTTGCACCTGTTGAGTAAGCGCTTCAATATAAACGGTTTCGTTGTCAATATCCACCAAGTTGAGAAGTTCAGGGGGTACACTGTGTTTTAGTTGTGTAATATGAGTTGCGTTTGCGTTTTTGAGGGTTGCAATGACCCTTTCAACTTGGCCCTTCGCTCGGCTGACTCCTGGAGCGATAGCATGAATATTTATTCCGATGTTGTCACAGTACTCTTTGAAATCGCCAAGGAACTCTCTTCCTCCATCGACTATCATTTGGACCGGTGCGCCAAATAGATGCACAGCACGTTTTAGAGCAGCCAATGTACTGTGTGGGTTTTTATTGGTACTGAAGTACAGTAAAACGTACTGCTGATCATCTGGATCTGTTTGAGACTGGAAAGGTGCCGAAGGCTTGGAAGCAAGCTAACGTGCAACCCGTGCCCAAGAAGGGTAGTCGAGCTGACCCGTCGAATTATAGACCCATCTCGGTAACGTCCATACTCTGTAAGACTATGGAACGCGTGCTGAATCATAAGCTCCTGGCGTACCTAGAAGGAAATGATATCCTTAGTGACCGACAATACGGGTTCCGCCGAAATCGGTCAACTGGGGATCTTCTAGCGTATGCCATTCACATCTGGAGTGAAGCCATAGAAAAGCACGGGGAGGCACTAGCGGTCTCCCTTGACATCTCGAAGGCTTTCGACAGGGTCTGGCACGATAGCCTTATTAGTAAGCTTCCTTCCTTCGGTCTGCCCGCCGGTTTGTGTGATTGGATTGCAGATTTCCTGAGGGATCGGTCTATCCGAGTGGTCATAGATGGCTGCTCGTCTGGGCTGCTGGATATTGATGCCGGGGTTCCTCAGGGGTCGGTGCTTTCGGCAACACTGTTCTTGCTGCATATAAATGATCATCTTAAACCCGGTACCTTTGGATATGCAGACGACAGCACTGTTGCTGAGAGATACGTGTCCGACGCACGAGCTGGTGGGTCGCAGATCCGGTCTCTTCGGGAGGCTATGGTTGAGCGCTTGAATGTGTCCTTACAGGCTGTCTCTGAATGGGGCGATGCCAATCTGGTCAAGTTCAATGCTGCTAAGACCCAAGCGTGTCTATTTTCCGCCAAAAGGAGCCAATTCCACCCAGCTCTATCTGTCCGAGGTGCAACCGTGCCGATAACCGACCAACTTGAGCTTCTTGGGGTTACATTAACATCTACTCTCAATTTTGGCCCTTATATAGAGGCAAAAGCTCAAGTGGCTGCAAAGAAGTTGGGGATCCTATCAAAGGTGAGACGGTACTTCACGCCGGAACAGCTGCTCAAACTCTATCAAGCGCAAGTTCGATCGTGTATGGAATACTGCTCTCATCTTTGGGACGGATCTGCGAGATACCAGCTTGATGCCCTTGAGTCAATTGAGAAACGAGCCAAGAGGATCATTGGCAATGAGAGGCTCGTCGCGACGAAGCTCCAAAGTCTTGAGCATCGACGACGAGTTGCTAGCCTGTCGGTTTTCTACCGGTTGCATTTTGGGGAATGTGCGACGGAATTGCATAATTTAATTCCGCCAAGCCCGTTCCATCATCGGACCACAAGACGAACGGCGATGCGCCACCGGTACATGGTGGACATCCCACCCACACGCACAAAACGTTTTGGGAACAAATTTATAATGCGTACAGCTAAGGAGTGGAATTCCCTGTCGGAGTCTGTGTTTCCCGATAGCTACAACCTGGGAGTCTTTAAGTCAAGAGTGAATAGGTTGCTTCTAGGCAGGCGTGCTCCATCTTCGACCACATCATCGCTTACCATCAGGTGAGATGGTGGTCAAGCGCGTGCCTATTATTAGTAAAAAAAAAAAAAAAGAGAGACCGGATCTGCGACCCACCAGCTCGTGCGTCGGACACGTATCTCTCAACAACAGTGCTGTCGTCTGCATACCCAAAGGTACCGGGTTTAAGAAGATCATTTATATGCAGCAAGAACAGTGTTGCCGAAAGCACCGACCCCTGAGGAACCCCGGCATTAATATCCAGCAGTCCAGACGAGCAGCCATCTATGACCACTCGGATAGACCGATCTCTCAGGAAATCTGCAATCCAATCACACAAACCGGCGGGCAGACCGAAGGAAGGAAGCTTACTAATAAGGCTATCGTGCCAGACCCTGTCGAAAGCCTTCGAGATGTCAAGGGAGACCGCTAGTGCCTCCCCGTGCTTTTCTATGGCTTCACTCCAGATGTGAATGGCATACGCTAGAAGATCCCCAGTTGACCGATTTCGGCGGAACCCGTATTGTGGGTCACTAAGGATATCATTTCCTTCTAGGTACGCCAGGAGCTTATGATTCAGCACGCGTTCCATAGTCTTACAGAGTATGGACGTTACCGAGATGGGTCTATAATTCGACGGGTCAGCTCGACTACCCTTCTTGGGCACGGGTTGCACGTTAGCTTGCTTCCAAGCCTTCGGCACCTTTCCAGTCTCAAACGAAAGGCGAAATAGGCGTGTCAAGATCGGAGACAACTCAGGCGCACAAGTTTTCAGAACAATTGCCGGTATCCCGTCGGGGCCACTAGCCTTGTTCACGTCTAGGTTACGCAGCACCCTACGGACGTCCTTCTGATGAATGCGAATGTTCGACATGCTCGACTCGCATCCACCAGAAGCAGGGAGCCTCGCGCCACCGGGATCCAGACGCTAAGATTGCGCAAACAAGGAAGCAAACAAGTTCGCTTTCTCCTCAGCGGAGTGGGCCAGCGTCCCGTCGGGTCTCAGCAGTGGTGGTAGTGAGGGGCGGCAGAAGTTCGATTCGACCGACTTAGCCAGGGACCAAAAAGCCTTACTACCTGCTGGGTATGAAGCAAGTTTGTTCCCTATTCGGCTGATGTGGTCAAACCGTGCCCTCCGCAACACCTTCTTGCAGGACTTGGCAGCCCTGTTGAAGGCTCTCTTCTTCCGAGTCACGTCGCTTGCATTGCACGTGCGAGCGTCGACCCATGCCAGATAAGCCGCGTGCTTAAGCGCATCAGCGCGATTGCACTCGGCACTAAACCATGGACGAGCTTCGCCAGACATAGTTATGTCAGAGAACGGAATGTAGTACTCCATTCCCCTCCGCAACACATCCGTTACGGCGTCTGCGCACGGCGAAGCAACAGTCGAAGAAAAGCAAGTAGGCTGCCAAGGATAACATGCGAAGAATGATCGCATGCCATCCCAATCTGTTGACTTGTACCGCCATACCCGCCGTGTGCCTCTTGGGCTAGGATCGGGCGGGGAGTAAACGGACACAGACTTCACCAGACAGTGGTCGGAACTACCCAGTGGTGAAGAAATCGACACCGAATAGCGGTCTGGATCCGTTGTCAGCAAAAGGTCCAAGCAATTGGCAGTGTGCGAATCAACATCCGGCACCCTCGTTGCCTCCTGGACCAGCTGGGTAAGATTCAGCGCTAGGGCTAGCTTTCTCGTTTCTCGTCCAGCATGGTCTGTACACTGGTATGGGAATAGCCACTCCTGATGGTGGGCGTTGAAGTCCCCCAGTAACACCAATTGGGCAGAAGGGTACCGTTGCTGAGCCGCATCCGCCGCCTCACTCAGGTGCTGTGTGAGCTTAGTTGTCTCCAAATCACCGCTGTGCGAACGGTAGACACAAGCGTAGACAATTTTATCCAGGCCTGTGTCCACTAAAACCCACAGCGTTGAGAACCTGGAGTCCTCAAGATTACGGAGACGCCGATAACAGATGTCGTCACGGGCGTACATACATACGCCCGCACGTGGTTTGAAATGGTGCTCCAGGGTAAACCCTGGGTACGAAAGGTAAGACACGTCTGACGGACACCTGATCTGCGTCTCGGAAAGGAACAGGAGTGCTGGTTTCTCAGTCTCCAGGTGGTGATGGACTGCGGCGAGATTTGAGTGCAGACCTCGAATATTGCTGAGGTGCACTTTGTGGGGGAGGAAGTGCTGCCGCTGTACAGCTTTTTTTATTTTGTTCCTTTTCGTCATGTTGAGAGTGAAGGTTGTTGAGGAGAAGGAAGTGAAATGAGGTTCCAAGCTGCTACCCTCAGGCACGCTCTGACAGGACGATATCATTGGGGGACTAGTCTGGAGACTGCGGGGACGCCCGAGCCCCCCCGGGAATGTCCATCGGGTCCTCCCCATCTGGTCGCCAGCCAGCACGATGGCGCACCCCAGGATTTTTCGTCAGTTGGCGGGGCAGCCTTTCATGTGTGGCTAGCACACTACTTGGGCCCCCAACTAACTGCGGTCGGCCAGCGGCGCACCGTGCCTCGGATCCCGCTACCCTCCGCGACTAGTCTCCCGATACGCCCATATCAACGCGAGCCTGGTCGGTCTGCCTGCATTGGAACAACTATTTCGACCCAACTCCTCTGTATTGGCTACACTGGGCATCGTACCGGAACACGGCTAGGCCGTTTGGCGGTACGCCTTTGCCCAGTGGGTGGTCACAAGCCATCGGCCGAAGCCTACCACCAGTTAGTGTCACCTGATTAGCACCACTCGGGGGCCACGTGTAGGGTCTAGCATTGGGTATTCTCCTACGGACGCGGGTGACTCGGCCTCCAACTTGTTCATCGGAAACTACGTTCTCGAGGTATTTGATGGACTGTTTGAAGAAAGCGCACTTGTCTGCGTTGATAGAAAACCGCAGTGCAGTCTTGCAGTGCTAAGAGGATTCGTTCCAGGTGTGAGATTCCCTCAGGGAAATCTGTACATCTACGTAGACTTGTGCAGCTGCTCCCTGCAATGATGTCAAAGCTCAACAGGTTGATGCATCGTTGGTAAACCAACAAGCATTGCTCAAACCAAAAGGCATGGTGAGGTATTCATAAAGGCCATCTGGTGTGACGAACGCGGTCTTCTCTATGGAGGTCTCACCAATGGGAATCTGGTAGAAACCAGCCGCCATATCAAGGTTTGTATAGAAATTACCATTTGCCAATTGGTCAATCTGATCAGAGATCAACGGGAGTGGATAATGGTCACGTAGAGTATTTGAATTAAGTTTTCAAAAGTCCACACAAAGCCGATCGTCACCATTCTTTTTCTTGACCAGGATGATGGGACTTGAGTAGTTCTTGGATTATGGTGCGAACCTTCTCTCGTTCCACTGGGCTGAGGCGATATGGTCTTGTTTCCACGAATTTATCAGGGTTTTCATTCTGATTTCTAGCTCGCCCGTGTTCACCCGAGTTTTGAGATATCCACGGATAAACAGGTGTTTGTATTTGTTCAGAAGTCGTCGTAGTTGCATAACTTCATCTTCATTAGTTAGATCACAGTCCAAGTTGTTGAAGAGACAAGAACTTGTACTTACATGATTGATAACTGTTTCACGAATTAGCTTCCAACGGGAGTTGGATGTGATTATCACACTAAGATTAGTGTCATGGATCAGGTTCATGCCCACTAAAATGTCCGTTGACATTTCATAGTCCGGCAATAAGTAAAACTCAAGCTCAACACTGATGGTATCTATGACGCATACAGTCGTATGTTTGGTTAACGATAGTGCGGGGAACTGACCAACCCCTTTCAAATAATTGACTACCGGTCTCCTTTGACCAGGTAAGTTTGTAGCAACCGATTCTCTGACAATTGAGCACTTCGCCCCGCTGTCAAAGATGGCTTGCAAAGTCCTTTCACCTATTTTGATGGTGATAGGGGCCATTTTATGGCTTGCTACGCAGTTCACGTTTGAAGTCAACGAACGTTCACGTTTGAAGCAAGTTTCTTAAGTGTGGCCTGGTCTCTTGCAATAGGTACAAGAAGTTGTTTCGTTTCGTTATTCGTTCGTCGTGTTTGTGGCTGCTGTTTTCGAATCCTTATTGCTAGCTTCAGGTCTAGGCTCCGAAGGTTTGAATCTGCAGTCGTTAGTGGAGTGGTTTGTCTTCTTAAATATACGGCAGCTTGTTGTTGATGGTGTATTGTCCGAAAAACGTGGACGTTTGTTGTATGTTGTGGAACTAGAGCTCGGATGACTCCGCTTCTTCCGTATGGATGTTGCAATTGAGATGAGCTCAGAGACAGTGGTTGCCCTGGCATTCATCAGTTCAATGCGTAAGCGCTCGTCATTAACACATATAATCACAGCTTCCATGGCGTGTTCGTCTCCAAGTTTGTCTTTGGTGACTCTTCGCCACAAGATCCAGGCACGTGATAAAAACTCCGCAATGTCTTTTGTTGCATCATAAACATGTTCTCTAAACATGATGATGTCCCGGGAGTATCTATTTTCAGGTTCAAACGTGGTGATCAGATTTTTCCGCAACTCTTCCCACGTTGTAGTAGTCACCATCCAATCATCAATTCACATTTTTGCTCGCCCCTTTAACAGGTTGCAGACTTTCATGCGGACATCGAAATCATCAAGCTTATATGCTTCAACCGCTGGATCTATATGTTGGCACCATTCTCGTACACCGATGTGGGTGTCCGGATCGAATGATGGTAAATAGACGTCCTTGATCCTTATTTTTGCTTCGGCAGGTAGAGCACATAAGCGCTCCGACATTTTCTACATCGTCTCCATCATTTGCATCAGGAATTGTGGTGGTATCCCTCCCAACTGCATTCCATGGCGAGGGTGCTCTTGTGGTCTTGATTCCAGTACGGTTTCCATTGGTGCATTGGTAACCAACACAGGTTCTTGATGCTGTATGTTGGTTTGTTCCAGTTGATCAGGTGGAGGAGCTGATGAGGAAGCGTCTTGGGTAGGAGCTTCTTGCAAACACACTTCTGATGACGGAGAAAGAATCTCCATAGTGTTTTTAAAAAAGTGTGATGTCAGCATTGCTGACGTCACAATTGTTGTTTTCATGATGATCACTCAGATCAAATTTCCAAATTAAAATTTTCGGTTTCTCAAGGAAAACCTCAGTTACACTTTATAAACTTGTTTATTCAACGGGCAGCGTAATGACGTCACAGAGAGGTCCGTACTGTACGGCGGTCCGAGTGCGACCGCCTGAGCGCGCTCTGCGCGGCCGTATTTATAGTGTGGCGAGCACGTGTTCATAATTTCTAGGTTAAGTATTGAAATTACAATGTTGGCATTAATTTTACATCGTAATAAACTCAAAGTAATTAACTGATGATTTATAAACTAATTTTTGGACAATAAAATAATTAAACTTGGTGTGGTTGCGCCGATATATATATTGTATATGTATAGTATAATAACCAGCACGAGTCGTGAGCACACTCTCCATTGGTCGGTTTGTCGTCGACAGCTCTGACGCTTCACGTTATTGGTTCGTCAGTCAATGCTCATCGACTATTGCGCTTGCAAGTGTCGTTTGCCCACCGTACATTGGCGAGATCACCCTGCTGCATTCATCTGTGCTCACGACTCGTGCTGCGGTGCCGGCTACGATAATATAAATTTTATATTTTTTTTTATAACGTATCATAACAGACTGTCAACGAAGTAAAAAATAAACTTTCTTCGTTTTCAAGGCCTAAAGATCATACTCTTAAAACAAAGTAAGTATAAATAAAACATAGCTTTAATGCTGCACCGCACGCGAAAGTGTAACCGTACCGTTATCACGAGGACTCGTTAGGCAACGCTGGTTTACTTCGTTTTATTTATGTTTCCTTTGGGTAAAAACTTTAAGTTTATGCTTGATAGCATGGATACAGAGCTTGCGAAACAGTCGCGCTCTGTAGTATGTGAAGCAGCGAAGAATGTGTATACACATACAAGGTAACTTTTAATTCGACGTATATTCGTCAGGTGCTGATAGGGGGCCCAACATGCAACAAATTGAACCCCCCATATGTATGGCCGAAATTCAATCGTTTTCGAGATTTTTGTTTTAATTATTTATACGATTACGTTCATAGTAATTTATTGAACGAGACGAAGCGTGTAGTAAATGTTGGGAAGATTTGTTATTGTTATTTTTGTTACTATTGATAGGCACGCGTTTGACCACTATCTCACCTGATGGTAAGATATATTATTCTTAAATCACTCATCATTTTGTAGAATTAAGTACTTTTAATTATATTCATAGCTTAATTGAAGTGTACAATATCGTATTCTATTGGTACCCATTCAATAATCTAGTTCTCTTTTTATTTGAAAGAAAAGAAAGAAAAATGTTTATTTGGGACTCGCACAAAACAAACAGATTTAGATTTAATTAAAACTAACAGTAAAACAAAACAGTACTAGTAACTTTGTTGTCTGCATTTACCGCACACCAAATTCAAACATTAAATTATTTTTAGAAAATTTAAACCTCCTCTTAAGAAAACTTATAAAAAATAAAAATAAAAGCATCATATTATGTGGTGACTGGAACCTAGACGCAATTAAAGCAGATAAACATTTCAAAGAGCTAGAATCAATTTTAAATAACTATAATATAAATAATCATATTACCAATCCCACAAGAAAACTCTCTTGCATTGACCTAATTACGAGTAATATACCAAATGTTAAGCCCCAAATACACTACCTAGCTCTATCTGATCACGAAACAGGACAATCTATATGTTTTGAGGTAACGGTAGACGCCACGAATATTAAAAGACCATTTTATTTTGAACTAAGACGCGATTTTAATCAAGAAAATATAGATAAGTTTGTTAAATGTCTATCTTCACTGTCCTTCTCGGATATTTACCAGACTGAAGATACTGACATTGCATTTAATTATTTCCATGACATTTTACTATTATTTTATAATTTATGTTTCCCCAAAATCAAGTTTAAGATAACTATTAAGCCCGTAAAACATAATTGGATGACGAAAGGCATAAAAAAATGTTGTATAAACAAACGGCGTCTATATCTAAAATATCGTCTGTCAACAGCAAATAAAAAACGTCATAAAAATACCTACTGTAAATATACTGCTATTCTAAAAAGGTGCATGTTTTAGGCAAAAAAAGGCGAGAACACGCGTTATTTATCTCAATCCAGTAACAAATGCAAGGCTTCCTGGAAGGTAATAAAAAGTAATACTGGCGAAAAACAAAATACTCATGACATCAATCAAATTCAATTGGACAATCAAATTTACACTCAACCAGAAAAGATAGCTGACATATTTAACAATTTTTTTATTGATATGACGAATGACACCATTAACCCATCTATTGACTACACACCACCGATGACTTACCATCCTAATACTATGTATTTGACCCCAACTAATGACACTGATGTACATAAAATAATAAATTCTTTAAAATCAACCAACTCAACAGGCTACGATGACATTAATACAAAAATCCTTAAATTATGCTCCCCATTTTTATCAACTCATATTAGCCATATTATTAACTTGTCATTTATGCAAGGTTTATTCCCTTCACGGTTGAAGTTTTCAATTGTTAAACCAATTCACAAGAAAGGTGACAGAAGTGATATGAAGAACCGCCCCATAACACTCATACCAATATTATCAAAGGTATTTGAAAAGGCCATGCAGGAAAGACTCTCCGGTTTTTTATCCAAATACAAAATTTGAAGTGAAGATCAATTTGGTTTCTGGAAAAATAAATCGACCACAACAGCTTGTTTTGCTCTATCGAAATTAATAACAAAATGCCTTAATAGTAAACTACCAATTGTCTCTATCTTTCTAGATATGTCCAAGGCATTTGATTTCGTGAACCACACTTTATTAATTTATAAATTAGATCGATATGGCATAAGGGGAAACGCGTTGAAATGGCTCGAAAGCTACCTTACACATCGACAGCAATGTGTTGAGATTTCGGGACAAACAGGAAATGAAAAGCTCGCATATAGGTCTCAATTTCGCGAAAACAACTGTGGTGTCCCCCAAGGGACCATACTAGGGCCACCATTATTCTTGATCTATGTTAATGACTTGCCTAGTGTAACACCCCACAATTGCATACTATACGCTGACGATACGACCCTTAGTATTATAAATCAAAATGACGACATTGTTGAGTACCAAAACGAAATAAATATGACATTAAATAAAATTATTACATGGCTTGAACAAAATAATCTTCATATTAACATTAATAAAACAAAAATGATACAATTCCAGACATATAACAGTACGCGTCCACGGCTTAAAATACAATATGGAAATGAGACTATAGAAGAGGTTGATTACGCAAAATTCTTGGGGATAATAATTGATAAAAATTGTAACTGGAAATCTCACATTGATGATCTATGTAAAAAGATAGATAGATTTGTTTTCGTTTTATATAGACTAACACGTGTGGCTAGTGTTGAGGCAGCACTATGTGCATATCATGGCTATGTCTCATCAATCTTGCGCTATGGTATTATAATATGGGGTAATTCGGTTGAACTTCAAAGAGTGTTTCGAGCTCAGAAAAAATGTGTACGCTCAATTTGTGGAGCGCACCCACTGGACAGTTGTGTTCCATTGTTTAAAAAACATAAAATATTACCACTTCCAGCACTATACATTTTTGAAATTTGTATCTTTGTTCACCAAAACAGACATGAATTTGAATTGTATAATGATGTTGTATCTAGACCCAGTCGAAGAGTGCATATGCTTAATGTTCCTAGGCGTAGAATTAAATTGTTTTCTAATAATGTATACTGCATGTCCATTACTGTCTACAACAAATTACCTGATGGCTTCAAAACTCTCAGCCTCAGAATATTTAAACGTAGATTATTTGATTTCCTTTTAAGCAAATGTTATTATTCTACTGAAGATTTTATAAACGAAAAATTACCTAAATAATAATTGACATTAATGTTTTATCTCCTTGACTTCATTGAATTTTGACTTATATAATCTCTTTCCAAACTATTATTCAATTTTTGTTGTAATTCCTATTATTAATAACTTTATGTACCTCTTAACGTAATGATGACCCATAATTTTTATCAACTATATTTGTACGCCGGAAACGGCAGAATATTTTGGACGTAATACGTAATAACGCACATAACAGCTTTGTACAATATTTTGACAAATAAATGCATTCTATTCTATTCTTTAGTAAATGTCAAATTTTGGGTATATATCGAAAAAACCTATAAATGCAAATATCTCGAGAACGACTAAATTTCGGCCATACATATGGAGGTTCAATTTGTTGTATGTTGGCCCCCCTGTCAGCACCTGATGGATATACGTCGAATTACAAGTAACCCTTTGGAGAGGTTCGCCACGGTACGAATACGACACATAAACACGCTAGTGACCATTCGTATGCCGTCCGGTAGGGCACTGGCCCTAGCCGAAGACATACGAATAGGGCCTGGCAGGCGAGTTGCGGAATTTGCACGAAAGAGTTACCGCAGCCCTGGGCCTCAAGTCTGCCATTACAATAGTGTCAGAATGGTCTATCATTGATTTCATAATTGTTGATTTTGACAAGTTTGAATATGACTTTCCAATGGTCAACCACTGACACTCCATTGAAAGAAATGGCAAAGAATGGTAATCTCGTACATAATGACAAATGAATAAATAATATGTAAAAACATATATAAGTAAAAGAAATCTGGCATAACTTATTGTTCAAAGGCGAATGCCCATTTGAGGCCCTCAGTGGACAATAGACTAGAGAAAAAATACTTTATGCATTAATTTTGCCATAAAAAAATATGTGTTTACTTTCTTCCAAATGAGCACCACTACAATCTACAACAATTCCTTAAAAAAAGTAATTTTAATGAACAAACAAGAAGTTTTTTGATTTTGACGCTGGCAAAATGTTGCCAGAGTCAAAATCATACATAAATCAATCGATTTGAATCGAGTTATAAACATTTACAATAACCTTAACGATATACCCACGGGACTTTACTGGTATTGTAATTTAAAATCGACCTAAAACATAACTTAAATAGAAGCTAATAATTTTTTTAACCAGTTTACTGGTTAAAAAAAGAATAAGACAAATAAATCAACAATCGGTTACTTAAAAAAGTAATCGATGAATTGATTTAATGTTTATATATTTTCGTGAAAGTGACAACACTGAATTTAATCTGACAGTTCTGACTACTGACACTTCGCTTGTTGCTTACGCTCAATGTGGATGTGTTTTGATTTTTCTTCGATTTCTTTTACTGCGACCTGGCTTTGTTTTATGGACTTGACTCGGATTTTGTCAATAATACATGAAAGAATGGATATCCATAATACGTTAGGAGATTATGTAAATGAATTACCACACAACAACAATTAACAATGGATGAATTAATATTAATTGCATGTGGTACCTACCAAATAAAACAAGCTAGGTCATATTATGGAGAACATATTATCAGAGCCAACGGTATGTATAGTATTGAAATATGCAGAGAACAAAATAGCAACCTACCAAGCGAATTAATCAATGAAAACTGCTGGCTATTGCGTGCCAAAATACAAAGTAGACATATAAGTCGTAAGGTATATTTTGTGTACATTAAAATAAATAATAACTATGCTGGCAGAGAGGCAATTGATGCATACTATTGTAATTGCATAATAGGAAAACGCACGGTAGGTTGTTGTGCACATACCATGACTGTGCTTTGGTATATATGCTGGGCAAGATATGAATCGAATATATGCCCTCCTGCGCCATTTTTAGATGATTGGTTAATTGTTTACGACACTGAAGATAATATAGACATTTAAAATATTAAATGTTTCTTTTATGCCCTAATTACTACAATTGGATAAAAATATATTAGAAACCCCTTCCTATCATAATATCAATAATCAAGCATTGAAAAACAAATTATTCTTGAATTATCTCAGTTCTACACTTTTTCGTATAGAAAATTAACCTCAAAACATTTTTGTTTAATTTATATTTCTAAAATAGTGGCGTCAATTTGAATATATTTTATAGATATCCAATACTATCAAGATTTAAAAAAGCTCCATATTTATAGTCATATTTGATGTCCATCTTGGGCCTGGGATACTATGGAGACTAGGCATTCCCCTTTAGTAGTAGTTTTTTGAAAATCATTACTACTAACGGGTTTTATAATAATGGTAATACGAAAATTTATTTCTACCACGATTCTATTACGAGGCCATTGACCAACCAGTCGTCGACCATTATGAGTTAGCAGATTACGAACTTTTAGCAAAATGACAATGGTATTGGGATTGTGTTGGAATGACGAATTTATAAAAAATAGCAAACGGCCTTGGAACGTAAATGACATTAGGAGCATCTGGTGGGTTTTAGGTACTCAATGAGAGTCTGACACTCCCTTGCGCTCCACCCAGACCAATAATTAGATGATTTTCCATAGAAAAAAAACAGATTGCATTTTTTCATACAGATGAACGGATGTTTTGTCTGCCAATTAACAACAAAATAATTAAGTACCTAATACATTAAAAAAAAACTTGCAAGTATTCGGAATCGGAACCTAAACGGCTGGCAAAAAAACACAAAATTTAAAATGCCAACATAGTAAATTTCAATATATGGTAAAGGTTCTAGACATACACTGAGAAATGATGACTGGTTCAATAAAAAAAAAACAACGGGTAGTACTCTGGGAGTGCCGGCAGAAGTGAAAACTTGAATACGTGCTTCTCTCCCTCCGTCTTACGAATTTTCGATCAGGTCACGTGTCCTGACGCGAGTTTAACATTTTTTAAACATCACAAAAATGTGCACAACGCCGCTGAAGAAGTTTGCAGGTCACGTGACCGTCTTACGAATTTTCGATCAGGTCTCGTGTCCTGACGAACATTTTTTACCCTTAACAAAAAAGTACACAACGCCGCTAAAGAAGTTTGCAGGACACGTGACCGTCTTACGAATTTTCGATCAGGGTCACGTGTCTTGACGCGAGTTTAACATTTTTTACACAACACAAAAAAATAGCACAACGCCGCTAAAGAAGTTTTCACTTCAAAAACTTGTTTACAAAAACATCATCAGATTCTGACTTGGTGACAATGGGACCAATCGGAAAGTATATGTATCCTTTCAGATAAAACAAGATTTTTTCAAATCGGTTCATAAATGACGGAGTTATGAGGAAACAAACATAAAAAAAATATTGACGAATTGAGAACCTCCTCCTTTTTTTGAAATCGGTTAAAAAGGTGAATCGTAATGCTTATTATTAACTTTTGGGCAAAACCAGCTGCAAACTGCAAGCAGAAAAAACCCAGCATTAGTCACAAACCAAATAAATCTGAAATTTCACTAAAAAAGCATAGACTTGGAGAATGGAATGAACACTGAAAAGTACAGTCACAAAATTGACCGCTCTGTAGAAAGAGACGAATTTATTATGCGGCATATACTTGTCTCTTTTATGTAGTTCGTAGTGACGAAGTTGACAATGCAAGCCTGTGTCGTGGGCCAATGAGGATTCTAGAAAAAGACTGCAAATGGCTGTGCCATTGGTTTTTTTTTTCTCTTTCTCATTTTCTGATAGACGGAAGGCTTAGCTCAGTTTTAAACGTCTATTGCCCGGTTCTGAGGTACTTTATCGACCGTTTATGTGTTCGTTAACAACTAACTAATGACGTTATGACAAATAGCGTTAACAGACAGATAAAGACCCATAAAGTTCCTCAGAATCCGGGGTATAAAAAAGAAACAATCAACTTTTAAAATCGTTTTCCTGAGTGTTCTCACTGAGCAGATTTTTTTACTGCAAGAAAAAAGACTTGGAAATTTAAATTTTTGGGGAAAATGGGAAGCAGAAATTAATTCTTTGAAGTCAGAAACATGAATTTTTTATCATACGCGGACGAAGTCGCAGGCAACAGCTAGTAATATCTAGAATTCCTCCGATGAAGTGTGAAAGTCTTGCAATACCATACGACATAATACACGTTTGCTCTGAGGTAATTCAACATTGTTACCTTCGTTTCCTTTCCTTCACCACAAACAATACAAATAGAGAAAACAATTTCTGCATTTCTCGAAAATTTACAATCTTCCAATCACACGCAGACAGAATGTCGCTTAGTCGCTTACAGACATACTCATCATCTGCTTAATAGCTCGTAGCTAAATAATAAGCAACGCTTGCCGAGATTGATCTGTGGATAGGTGACCATCTTAACATACCGAGACTCTTCCGTGCCTCGGAAAGCACGTTAAGCCATTGGTCCCAGCCACAGAAATATTAAAAACAGGAGAAGTGGCAAGGAGGCGTGTCGGTGTCCGCGTGACATGCCGAAGTTAATCATTTAATACACAAATGTCCGTCTCCGTGAACTAGTGCGCTTTCGACCGCGATCGTGAAATTTTATAAGAATACCGTGTTGTTCAGTGGTTTCTTGTAAAAACCGAAGCACAAACCAAAACTTTGTTAGTCATGGAATCACTTATCATAATTATGTAAGTACAAGTATTTTACTATATTTGTCTTTAAAATCAACAAAAACAACAAATCGTAAAACATTTCTGTCTCTTACTATGTTATGTTTGTTTCCAAATATCACAGCGACTGTATTATTTTTGCAACAAATACATTGCTCTTTAACCACTACCTAAGTTTGTCGCTAAGTGACTGGACGAGCAATGTAAAAATCACAAAAAGATACTGTATTAAGGGCCCCTTATCCGAAATTTACGTTTCTAGATCGAGTTGTTTTCAGAGAAATCACCATATATAAATTCATAAAAAAAATATATAGTATAGATACATGTGAGATCGTCACGATGGGACGTCACGGACGCCTTACGGTGCACATCAGCTGTTCGTGTTTTTACTCAAATTAAATAGCAAACCGAAGTTAAATTGTGTAAAGCTTGTATTTTAAACTGCGTAATAGTGGGACTTACGTGCTAGTTCGTTTGCAAGATAAATAAAAGTGATTCGGCAGTGTAAACCCTTTAAAAACTACTTAACATTTTCGATTTTTCTTTCCAAAACAAGCTACTTGTACATTTTGTGTTGTGCCTGGTACCTCCAAAAAGTGTAACTTTACAACAAAGGAAAAAAAAAGTGTTGCTAGTATTGAACCAGATTTTTCTTTTCAATCAATTTTTTGCGGAGTAGGCGCCATCTAGTGTCACCAAGGTGATAACTGCGCTGGACGTGTGCGCCATCTAGCTGCTAATAGCCGTACCACGTGCAGCCATGGCCAAGTGTGCAGCGTGCGGAAAGTTCCTCTCAGCAAAAGGGGGCGCTACGTGCGGCAACACTGCCTGTCATAACAGGTTCCATGTAGCTTGTCTACCTGATGCATCGCAGATAAACAGCGACTGGTTGTGCCCTGAGTGCAAAAGTAAAGTGCCAAAGGGTGATAATAGCGACACACCCGTCAGGAGCCTAGGAAGTGGTACTCCTGCAACGCGAGCGGTTACAGCGGGCTCAGTAGCGTCGGCGGCCGTGATTGCTGCACCAGACCAGGGCGCTACCAACAGGTCACCGTCAAAAGGAGCCCAAGGTCAGAACTCCTTAGCCAAGCCCCCCATTGCAGTACCTAAGGGAATATCCCGGGTTGGGAGCGAGCAGGGCACTGATGGGGAGCCTTCGCCTGACACGCAACTCACCCTCCGCGACGAAATTAGACTATTCAGGTCTGAGTTGCGGGAGGTACGAGATGAAATGCGGGAGTTTCGTCGGGAGATGGCTGGCCTGCACTCGGCAATGGGAGCCTGTACCCAACGAGTTGATAGCCTGGAGGCCAGAATTGAGGCTCTGGAGAGCAAGCAAAGTGTGGAATTGACTGACAGCAAAATCAGCCAACTTGAGCATATCGTTGGGCAGCTGCAACTGGAGCTCAATGATCGAGAACAAGATTTGCTTGGCGCCGACTTGGAGATATCAAATATCCCGGACATACCTGGCGAAAATGTGGTGCACACAGTCGGCCTGGTGGCGGCAAAACTTGGGGTGAGCCTGGAAGATCGAGACATTGTGTTTGCTCAGCGCGTGGGTCTGCGAGTGGAGCGCGAGCCGGCGGCGGGCGCAGCGAGTCCAGCGGGGGCAGCGGGGGCGGCGGCGCGCGGGCGGCGGATCGTGGTGCGTCTGACGCGCCGCGCTGTGCGTGACGAGCTCTTGCAGGGCGCGCGTGTGCGCCGCGGAGCTACCACGGCGGACTTTGGTTTTTCGGCGCCCCCGCGTCGGTTCTTTTTGAACGAGAGGCTCACGCGAACTAACAAGCACCTATTTTACCGTGTGCGTGAGGCTGGCAGTCGTCTTGGGTGGCGATGGCGATACACTTGGACGAAGAACGGTCGTATCCTTGCCAAGCAAGGTGACGGCAAGCCGACTCACTGCATCCGCACGATGGAGGATCTGAATCGTGTTTTTGGCCAGGATGTATCTGCAGAGAAGGCTGTCTAGGTTTATGGTGAACACTATGTTTTATGTGGGTTTAATTTTAAGTTCTACTGTTTTTGAATTTGTTTTATGTTTTTTCAAATTTGTTAGTGTGCTCTGTGCGAGGTCAGCAGTTTTCCTGTTTCAGCACTTCATTATTTCATTCTTTAGACCGGCTGCCCGAGCATTGGCTAAATACACATACACACATTATTTATTTGTAAAACTATTATGCTTATGCTACACTATTATTATAATTATGACTACTATACAGCTACACTATACTTTACTAACTAAATTACACATTTCATCACCATCACACACTATTTACATCTTATACATTATATACTCTACCCAACATGTCAATGGCTAAGACCAAATACCTTAAGGTAGGTTTGTTTAATGCGGGGTCGCTAGGTTCTCGGCATGACGAGTTTATTGTAGCCATGAAAAACACTGCGGTGGACATTATGGCGATAAACGAGACCTGGCTCCGTGCGGGCGAGGAGGGCCGCGCGCCCACTGTGCCGGGCTACCGGCTGCGGCACGTGCCGCGCGCGCGCTCCGTGCGCGGCGGCCGCGGGGGCGGCGTGGGCTTCTACGTGCGGCGCGGAGTGCGCGCGCGCGCCGTGCCGCACCCATCCGCGCCCCAGGTCGAGCAGATGTGGCTCCGACTGAACGTCAACTCGCACTCGGTTATCGTTGGCACTGCGTACAGGCCACCGTGGCTAGATGTCAATGTTTTCCTAGATGCGGTTACCGACTCTCTTTTCTCTTTCACAGCAGATAAAGTTATTTTGTTGGGTGACTTCAATATTAATATGTTAAGCAAATCAGAAAATAAAACCAAGCTACTCAACAACTTCTTAGTCTCCTGCAAATTAAATCAAATAGTTACTGAGCCAACACATTTTACAGATCACAGTGAGACACTAATTGATGTTGTATGCACTGATGCCCGTGTACGTGAAGTCTCTGTATCTCACATACCAGAGCTCGGCCAACATGCAGTTATATCTGCTGAATTTAATTTTAAGATTGAGAAGCCTTCCCCGCACTGGGTCACCTACAGGCCCCTTAAAGATATACTGCTAGACCAATTTAATAAGGATTTGAAAAGGATGGATTGGAAGTATATTGAAAGCCTGGAGGATGTTAATACTATGGTAGAGACTTTCAATAATTATATTTTGAATTTATTTAATTTACATGCGCCCCTTAAAAGAGTTCTAATTAAAGATAAGTCTTTGCCATGGATAACAGACACTGTTAGGGAAATGATGAAGCTGCGAGACAGGAGTCATAATAAGGCAAAAGCTACAAAAGCATTAAAACATGTTGAATCATATAGAGAGCTTAAATGTCTTGTTAAGGCTGCTGTCGAAAGTGAAAAACGTGCATATTTTAAGACCAACATAACCCAAAACCTTAAACAGCCTAAGGAGTTATGGAGTCACTTGAAATCCTCCATAGCTATCTCTAAAAAGCCAGAGCCCACCTTGCCGCACTTTTGTAGTGATCCGGAACAAATTAATGAACACTTTTAGATGTGCCTGGTAGTGGAAAAGTTGCTACAGCCGACTTATCATATTTTGAACACCATAGATTTAGCAATTGTCATTTCCAACTTGAGCCCGTCCAGGAGGATGAGGTGCTACGGTTGCTGTATGGCCTGAAGTCCAATGCTCAGGGGTCTGACTCTATCTCCCTTGAGATGCTGATGATGACTCTTCCTTGTTCTCTTGCAGCCATAACAGCCATTATCAATCGTTCCATCACCACCTCCTCGGGTGGCCACATACGAGGACTCTCCAATCTTGGTGGTAAGCTCCTTGTTACTGCGGACCATGATCACCCTAGATCGTGCATCTATGTCACAGGTAACCTTAAAACACAGCTATTAAACGACTTCTGTTGCAGAGATGTCTCTGCTGCTAGGCTGAACATACAGCGGGGAGCCACTAAGTTGGCTATCGTCTTCGCCTCGGTATATATGCCTGAGGCGGAGGAACCGCCCCCACACGACCTGGTCCGCCTCATCACGCACTGTGAAAACAGCAGGGATGAGATTGTCATTGGGACCGACGCAAACGCACACCATCCACTGTGGGGGATGGAGACGCAAAACGCAAGGGGTAAGACATTAGTTGATTATCTGTTCACTACTAACCTATCCCTACTAAACACGGGTTCGGAACCAACCTTCGTGACCAGACGCAGTCGTACTATCATAGACCTGACTCTGGCTACGGAGGGAGCAGCGGAACTAATCACTGGGTGGCAAGTCTCGAATGAGGCTTCCTGCTCAGACCACAGGTGGATCCGCTTCGACATCCAGGTCTGTATACCACCCAAACAACCTACGCGTAATCCTCGCAACACGGATATATCGGTGTACACACGCAACCTTACCTCAAGGCTTGTACCATCATGCGATTCGGAGTTGCTTGCGGACACGGCACAGATCGATGCGCAAGTAACACTACTCACCGAATCGCTGATAAACAGCTACCGAATCGCCTGCCCAGAAACGATTCCGCGCGACACACCGGGTAAACAACCTTGGTGGGGTGCAGACCTGGAGCGCAAACGCGGTAAGGTAAGAAAGGCTCTTAACAGAGCCATGAACACATGTAGTGATGAGGACTGGGACGCTTATTACGCGGCCAAATCGAGCTACAAGAGATGCATCAGATTCAGAAGAACTACAGGGTGGCGTAAATTCTGTGGTAACATTGAATCATGCCAACAAGCAAACAGGGTAAGGAAAATACTGGCGCAACAGAACAAACCTGAGATCGCCACACTCCGGAAACCCGATAACACGTTGACCACGACACCTGAAGAAGCGCAACGTCTCCTAGTAGAAACTCACTTCCCAGGCAGCGTATTCGCGCAGGTAAATGAATGGCTTGACGTTATCCAAACACCATCAGATGATGACTGGCTTTATGCAGAAAAGATGATTACGCTGGAAAAACTTCAGTGGGCCATCAAAAGCTTCCAACCTTTCAAGGCACCAGGTCCCGACGGCGTGTTTCCTGCCTTACTACAGTGGGGAGGTACCGCTGTTGCAACAAAACTGGTGCTCTTAATGCGAGCGTGCCTGGCCTTTAGATACGTTCCTAAAGGATGGAGGGAAGTGAAAGTCATATTCATTCCGAAGCCAGGTAAAAGTGACTACACAAACGCTAAATCCTATCGACCTATTAGTCTGACCTCGTTTTTACTAAAGACAATGGAAAGACTGTGTGAAAGGGAACTACGTGATGGCGTTTTAAAAACAATACCACTGCATGGTAACCAACACGCATACAGCTCGGGTAAGTCGACAGAGTCCGCTCTTCATCTGGTGGTGAACCAGATTGAGGAAGCGATTCACCAGAAAGGGTCCTGCCTGGGCACATTCATAGACATCGAAGGAGCCTTCGACAAGACAAACTTTTCCAGCATTAGTGCCGCTCTCTCCAAACACGGCGTGGAACAGGTACTAAATGACTGGATAACTATTATGTTAAGCAAACGAGTGGTTCGCCTTGAGGAAGAGCAGCAGTTGGCTCTGATAGCCAGAGGCTGCCCGCAGGGGGGTGTACTCTCCCCTCTTCTGTGGAATCTGGTAATTGATGACCTGATCACTAAACTCAACGCACATCGTTACTACACAATAGGTTATGCTGACGACCTCGCAATCCTAGTGTCAGGGAAAGTGACTGGAACGATCTGCAACCTTACTCAACAAGCACTACGCATCGTGGAAAGATGGTGCGACGAATATGATCTGTCGGTAAACCCCACGAAAACTGAATTAGTCATGTTCACTCAAAAGCGAGCACTAGGCCACTACCGGCTACCTATGCTCTTCAATACAGAGCTCCAGCTGTCTAACGAGGTAAAGTATCTAGGCGTCATCCTAGACAGTAAGTTAAGCTGGAGTAATCACCTAGACTACAAACTAAACAGGGCCTGCATTACCTTCTGGCAATGCAGGAAAATGATAGGGAAGAAGTGGGGCCTATCTCCCAAAATAATACTATGGCTGTACAGCGCAGTAATTCGGCCCATGGTAACCTACGGGGCCGTGGTGTGGTGGCCACGCTCAAAGCTAGCTACAGCCGTAAACAAGTTACAACACATGCAAAGGCTGGCCTGCATGGCAACGACGGGCTGCATGAGGACTACTCCAACTGCGGCGCTGGAAGCCATGCTGGGGCTCCCTCCGCTACACTTGTTTATACAACAGGAAGCGACGATGGCAGCAGTACGCCTTAAAACATTAGGTCTCTGGAGTAAGAGAGACACACGACACACCGCTCTGCTCGAGGAGCTCAACAATGAACTCCCCATAACAAAGGCAATCAATGACCGGGTGCCCAAGCAATTTATCTTCGATAAAAAATACAAAATCCAATTGCATGAGGATCATCGGTGCGAGGGGCTCTGCCCCGCCGAGCTGCGGATCTTCACAGATGGATCAAAAACAGGTACAGGTACTGGTGCGGGAATCTTCTCAGAGGATCTCAATATCCACATAGCCACACCATTGGGGGTCCACAACACAGTGTTCCAGGCTGAATGCATGGGCATTTCTCTGGCGGCAGCAGCCATCTTAACCAGGGAAGTTAAGGACCACTCAATACGCATACTCTCGGACAGCATGGCTGTCCTGCAAGCTCTGAACAGCCACACAGTGAACTCTGGGTTGATTCTCGAGTGTCACCAACGTCTAAACCAGGTTGGTAGACACAACAAAGTAACCATTCAATGGATCAAGGGACACAGTGAATCTCGAGGCAACGACGCTGCGGATGAACTCGCCCGAAGGGGGTCTAGTTTGTCAGCAATGGGACCTGAGCCCATCGTGCCGCTGCCTTTCGGGTACTTACGCAATCTGGTAAGGAAACGCACCGGAGATAAACATCACAAGCTATGGGCTGACCATAGTGAGTGTAGGCAGGCCAAGGAGGCACTTCCCTCTATAAATGGCCGTTTCACAAAACAAGCCCTAAGACTGACTAAACAACAGTTGCGTTCAGTCACAGCCGTAACAACTGGCCATGGGTCTTTTAATAAACACCTCTATGCTATAGGAGTCACTGACAGCCCGCTATGCAGAGCCTGCATGGAGGAGAATGAGACAGCAGCACACCTGCTTCTAAGCTGCCCGGTGGTTGCGGATTACAGGGCAAAGTACTTCGGAAACCCAGGTACCCTCTGCGAGATAGTTAGTAACACCAAGGCGTTGCTGGCCTTCCTTGGGGAGCTGGGGTGGATCGAATGACGCATTTGTCCCACCTACACGCAAAATACGCGCTTAGTCGTGGAGTTGCGGAAACCAGCCCGATTTACATACATACATACATACATACATACACCACCTCCTCGTTCCCTGATCTGTGGAAATTGGCTATAGTTAGACCTATTCCTAAGGTACTTAATCCTACCAGTGTAAAAGATCTTCGCCCTATTAGTCTTTTGCCATGTCTCTCCAAGGTCCTGGAGAAGGTTGTCTCCAATCAGCTTCGGGCATACCTTGAGGAGCACAATATACTGCCGCTTGTTCAGTCAGGTTTTCGTAAGGGTCACAGCACAGCCACAGCCCTTCTTGATGTGGTAGGAAATACTCTTGAAGCCAGAGACAAGGGCATGGGTACCATGCTTATCCTACTGGATTTTTCACGTGCCTTTGACTCTATCAATACTTCACTTCTCCTCTCCAAACTGTCATACTATGGATGCCAACCTGAGACAGTTAAATGGTTTAAAAGTTACTTAACTCACCGATCTCAATTAGTCCGGGTTATAGGCGATGTTGACGGAGTCATAAAGTCCTCTGATCCTAAATGTGTAAACAGGGGTGTGCCACAAGGATCAATCCTAGGCCCGCTGCTTTTCATCCTGTACAGTGCTGACATTACGAACTGTCTGCTCAATGCAAAGTTCCACCTGTACGCTGATGATTTGCAGATGTACTTGGCATTTCAACCTCAGCAGGCTGTTGCCACTGTAAATAAAATGAATGAGGATTTGAATAGGGTCTCAGTCTGGTCAAGGAGAAATTCTCTGGTTTTGAACCCACTTAAATCTAAGTTTATGCTTTTAGGAACTAGAGATTTTTTAACTAAAATGAATAATGTCAGCTTGGACTTGAAAATTGACGGATGTTCCATTGAAAGGGTGCAGGAAGCCCGTAATCTTGGGTTGGTATTTGATGAGCAATTGCATTTTGAGACTCACGTTATGGAGGCTGTGCGCAACTGCTTCTACCGCCTCAAACTCTTATACCGTGTTCGTCCCTACATTAGTGTGGATATGCGTGTCATGCTCTGTGAGTCACTTATTTTATCCAAGCTGAACTATGCTGACACTGTGTATGGGGCGTGCATTCTTGGGAGGAGCGAAAGGTTGATCCAGCGGGTACAGAATGCTTGTGCAAGATTTTGTTTTAATGTCCCTCCTAGATCTCACATAACTCCATTTTTAAACAAGGGTAATTTGATGAGAATGTCAGAGCGGAGAAAGCTTCATCTGGCCACCCTGTTATTTGGCATAATTCTCACAAAAAAACCAGGCTATCTGTATAGTAAGTTAACCTGGTCGCGAGATGTGAACAAGGTCAAAACAAGAGCATCTGCTTACCTCCTATTAACATTGCCCCATAGGACTGCTGCATTCCGGGGAAGTTTTAAATTCGCGGCTTCTCGTTGTTGGAACGACCTGCCGCCACCGTTCCGTGCTATAAAAACAGTTGGTACTTTTAGCGCAAATTTCAAGCAACACCTACTGCGCTTTCAAAAAGAAATTACATGAACTTACCCAGGCTATGCACGCAGCTAGTATTGGCGATTTGGTCCCATGTTTTCAGTAAGTATAACACTTTTTATGATATAATACTACACACAGTCTTCAACTATTATTATTAATAATATTATTTACTATAGTTTGCCTATTCTAGATGCTACACTCTATTAGGCTTTTGTTTTATTTTATAGTCTTTTGGTTACATTGCACTGTTATTTTGTGTTTGATGTGTTTCTGACATTATTTTGACAACCAACCATAGCCTCCCACAGTGCGCCCGCGCGTTCCGTCACTTGTCAATGACACTGACAAATGATACTGGAGTACTGGGCCTTTGGGGTTTGGTTAATTTTTAGATTATTTATTGTTTCTACGTATTCCACAGGTTATTTTAATTTTTAATCAAACTTTCACACTCATTATTTTATTTGTTTTTATCTATTACTGGTGTGTTTCGTATGTGTATCCGTGACATCACATCGGGCCCTGTCATAAGACCAGCGCTGTGATATTTATTTATTTTTTAAATATCGCAGCATTTATGCTGAGACAGGGACCTTTTTGGCCTCGCACATTTTAATTTTATGTTAACGTATTTTCTTTATGACTGTTTTACTTCATTTTATGTGTCTTGTGCGAGTCCCAAATAAACATTTTTCTTTCTTTCTTTCTTTCTTTTAGATCTAGTGACTTTTTTGGTTAAAAACACGATATTTAACATTTTGATCGATAAAAAAAAAGACGTGTGGCACTCGGAGACTGCCGCGGTAAAGCTATTGCATAGCATTTTTTATCAACTTATGCAATTATAATTATATATTTATTTTATTTATGCAGTATTTTTTTTTTCTTTGTTTTTTTTTTCTTTGATATTAATTCAAGTTACACTTTGAGCTAAAAAAAAGTAAAACTAAAAAGTATCACCGCTGTGCCGGTTGGAGTGGGGGGTGTTAGGTTTTTTACGTTACGGAATTTCTGGATTCGGTCTCCACGCTCAAGGCCCGCGATAGAAGCTATGCAATAGCTTAAAATCAGGAAGTAAAGTCGATTTTGAAAGTATTTTAAGTTGTATGAGACTTGTGGGAACGCAATTTTTATGAAAATTTAACATTTCATTTACAAATCGGGTTTGACAGGGATATTATTGGATAGATTTATGCTAATATGGCACTTATTTTTTTTATATTAAATAAATACGTGAAAAACGGCTCGCGCGCACCGCGCTAGTGTCCTGCCGGGAAAAGGGAAAAGGTGCTGTCAGGAAAAGGGGCCCTTAAGCGGTTGATTCGCGTAGTACGGCCGCTGCACCTTGCGATGAGTTAGTGGTGTGCGTGTGCAGATCCACTAACGTAGGCTATCGAAAACAATGTCGATTGACGAATGAAATTTTGCAATTATAGTTTATTTATAATTTTTTTTTAACCCGGTTGTAAGATCGATGTGAAGTAAGTTTTTTTACGTATTTTGATTTTTTACAGTGGAGTACAGAAATGTAAACTTTCGTAAAGTAAGTCAATTAAAATCTTAGGTTAATATGTAATCGGTGGAGTGTTTTTGGCTTTGAAGTATCGTATATTATGTCTTTTCCTCGTGCCGCACTTTTTTATGGTTTTTGTATTTGACTTCCGATAGAGCTTCGAATGCGTTATGGTAATCGGCATGTTGTTGTTGTTTGTTTGGTTGTGTTTGTTTTGTTTTTGTTTTTGTTTTAACTTTTGCTTTTGATAAGTTAATTAACATATTCACGTTATTTGTTTGTTATGCATGGGTGTGTGTTTTTTTGTCAAATAATTACAAAAGTTTCTTTACTAACTAGGGTTTATTTTATAACAAAAACATGCGGGGTAATAGGGAATATGCATGAAAAACATATTTATCATCCATACAGTTTATCTATTAAAATATACAAAAATATAATACTAACAGTGAAAATAAAATCAAAATTACTCGAAAAACGAAGGAGATATAATTATTTTAAACAAATATATCTGTCCCTCTCGCGAAAACGCTGTTTTCTATGGCAGCTGTATAGGCGTCATAGACGATGACGTAAAAATTTACATCGGACTTTTCTTTCTAATTGTAATCTTTGAAGCTTTATAACTTCATCACTGATGAAGGTATTTAAAAAATAATTTTATGATTGTTTACTAAAGCTAATAAGTATTTCATTTTGCAAATAAAAAAATCGCATGCATATTCTCTATTGTTGTTTAATTTTTTGAGCTGACCAAGTTTTCGCACAAATGAAGCAATATGTTTCAAAGTCATTCAGATCTAGATTGAAAGTGTGTTACGCAATTAGGGTGCTGCCTCATGGTGAGGTTTAGAAGTAGTTTAGGATAGATGTAAATGATAAATAAGTTGTTTTTAGCTTTTCCTAAAGATGCGAATTTAAAAAAGGAATGGATTGATGCCACAGGCAGGCCACCTAATTGGTTTCCAACAAAAAGTAGTACTGTATGTTCAGTTCACTTACGAAAACCGCATTAAAATCCGTTGAGTAGTTTAAAAGATATAAGCCTACAAACGGAAAAAGCGACGCTGTTTTATGTTGTTACTAGTTGACCCGAGCAACTTCGTCTGCGCTCTGCTACTATTGGTCCGAGCGTGATGATATTGTATAGTCTATAGCCTTTCTCGATAAATAGGCTATCTGACACTGAAAGATTTTTTCAAATCGGACCAGTAGTTCCTGAGATTAGCGCGTGAAAGCAAGCAAACTCTTCAGCTTTATGTATTAGTATAGATAATAAAGAAGATATTTTTTTAGCTACATTTGTTTATTTTCATTCTATTATTTTCTGAACATGCTGTTTTTTTATTTCGTTTTCGTGACCCCAATAATAAAATTGAAGATTCGATAACTTTCCGGTTTAGTCAATCACTAGCGTATATGAGAAATAAATTGCTTTTGCACAGTACAACGATAGCAGCCGTTGTTTTAGTGTGCGTGAGTTGTACGGTGAACGGTAAATACACGCTGTGTTTGATGGGATAAGGTTTATAATTGATTGTGTAGTACACTCTGATTTAAGAAATGCGGGTGTGTGCGCGACTGCGTATCTATTGCTTTTACAGACGTGCATGTGAGGTAGTTTACTTGTGGAAGGGATTTATTGGGGACACAGGGTTCCGATATATTATCGTCTAAAGGACATATCTCCTTGTTTCTTATATCTATGGTCCCAGCTGTCATTTGTAAATCAGATCTTTACCCAGTTAATGGATTGTGGAGGTCTGGTAGGCAGCCGCTTCTCGTAAAATACGGGAATAGGCCACCATCAATAAATTGCAAATCTATTTAGTCCGTCTGTTAGAGTATTGAATAATAATTGACACGTATTTTTTATAAATCAATGAACTTTGACAGAGATAAAACGCATCAAAACTCGGAAGTGAGGGTTCGTGACGTCAGATCACACTAAAAATTATACCACGGCGTGACGTATTGAGAATTTGAAAAGCGTCGTAACTTCGTCAATTTTGGTTTACGTAACAAAAGAAAACGTGTCGGATATTTTTTGAAAATCTTTCTGATGGTCTAATTAGATTTTTTTAGTCCACTACCCTATTCAGCTGAATCCGGTTTCACTGGAAGCTGACCCCAATATAGTTGGGAAAAAGGCTAGGCAGATAATGATGGTTGTGCCACCCAGTCAATGATCTTTAGTTAACTGCATCCGTTGCTCCATGCGTTGATTTACTTGGTGTAGTATTTCCCAGTGTTTACAATTGCTTCAAATTGTTTAGAACAACACCATTCCATTCCATTCCATTCCATTCCATTCCATTCCATTCCATTCCATTCCATTCCATTCCATTCCATTCCATTCCATTCCATTCCATTCCATTCCATTCCATTCCATTCCATTCCATTCCATTCCATTCCATTCCATTCCATTCCATTCCATTCCATTCCATTCCATTCCATTCCATTCCATTCCATTCCATTCCATTCCATTCCATTCCATTCCATTCCATTCCATTCCATTCCATTCCATTCCATTCCATTCCATTCCATTCCATTCCATCCCATTCCATCCCATTCCATTCCATTCCATTCCATTCCATTCGCACAGCTTACAATAGCTTACTATGGCAAAAAGTGTCGTGACAACTTTTCGTAAGATTTTTTTCCGTCTTCGTTCCAAAAACGCATTCTCTGTAGCGCCGTGTTTGCGCCAGCCCGAACATCATCCTTAGAATGCTGGTTGATAGGTGGGACTCTCCAATCTTGGGGCGGTGAATACGACTGCATGCAGTCAAGTAGACATTCCCCAGGATCGGCGTGCCTCATGCAGGCTCATAATGCAAATTTAATAAATTACTAACACTAGTTCATAAGTTCACATTGTTACTAACAAATTATGGAAGAGATTCTGCAATAAATGTTTTTTTTTTTAACTGGGCGCGGTGGTGATAGGTGGAGTAAGGCAGTGACGGAGTAGCGTCCGTGGATTGGAAGAAGTGTTGGTTGGCCGGCGGCGAGAAGGACGGACGACATTGTTGCCATCGCAGGTAGAACCTGGGTGAGGCTGGCACAGGAGTGTGGGATTTGCACAAGACAAGAGAGGCTTATGCTCAGCAGTGGGCTGTGGATGATGTTGATGAAGCATATTTTTGCTCTGTGTACGTGTGTGTGTGTGTATTTACAATTGAAATTACGCTAAACTTTTGGAGGTCAGACGGGCAGTTGCTCTAAGAAAAATACTGGTATTTAGCTGAATCCGATTTGACTGGAAGCCGACCCCAATACAGTTGGGAAAAGCTCGGCAGATGACGAATTTCGCAAAATCTTGTGTTATTTTTTTTATTTAGTACTAGATGACCCGTGCCCACTTAGTTGGGCGGTATTTTAGGTTATATAATAGGTCTTTACCTATAAAATTGATCAAACAAACAAATCTTTCCTCTTTATAATATAAAGTGTAAATTATTATTGTGTTCTCTTTTAATAAAAATTTCGCACAGAACCTCGTATCAGGGCCCCAAGACTGCTATTTTTTTATAAATTCGTCATTCAAACACGATCCCATTGTCATTTTGCTAAAAGTTCGTAATCTGCTAAATCCATAATGGTCGATCACTGGTCGGTCAATGGTCTCGTAATAATAGGTCTTTACCTATGAAATTGCCGTTTTGTATGAAAAAATTTAAACGAATTTTTTTCATATATTTTTTATTTGTATTCATCGAAGTAATCACCCATGCAATCAATGCATCTTTGCCAACGCAGTGGCAGTTTATTAATGCCCTTCTTAAAGAAATCAGCTGGACGGGAGGCAACAAATTCTTCAAAGGCATTTTGTACTGCCTCTCGGGTATTGAATTTTTTTCCCGCCAAGAAGTTATCCAAATTCTGGAAAACGTAGTAGTCTGTAGGCGCAAGGTCTGGTGAGTAGGGCGGATGACGGAGAGCTTCCAACCCCAGTTCTTGCAACTTGGAGACCGTCTGCTGTGCAGTATGAGGTCGCGCGTTGTCGTGCAGGAGCAGCGGAGACGAGCGATTGACCAATGCTGGTTGGAGATGTGCCAGCTTCTTCATCATTGTGTTCAGTTCTTCACAGTACACATCTGCAGTAATGCTCACCCCGTTTGGTAAGAAGCTGTGATGAATCACACCGGCGCTAGACCACCAAACAGTGACCATCACTTTTCTAGGGGTAAGTTTTCGTTTAGGGCATTGTTTAGGTGCTGAACCAGGATCCAACCAACTTGCTGAGCGCTTGCGGTTATCAAACAGAATCCATTTTTCATCGCAGGTAACAATGCGGTTCAAAATTCCTTCATTTGTGTGTCTGTTGAGCAGTGCAAGGCACGTCTCGACGCGTACTTTGCGCAGGCGATCATTAAGTTCGTGGGGCACCCATTTGTCAAGCTTTTTTACCTTGCCAATTTGACGCAAATGGACCAATATTGTTTTGACGCTAACGTCGAAAGCTGCTGCTAATTCAGCCGTAGATTGTGTATCATCAGCTTCCACAATCGCCTTTAATTCGTCATTGTCGACCAAAGTCTTCGGATGACCGCGAGGTTCATTTTTTAGGTCGGAATTTCCAGAACGGAAGCGAACAAACCAATAACAGGTGGTGCGTTGGTTTGTAGTGTTAGCTCCGTAAACGTCGTTGATGTTGCGTGCCGCTTGTGCCGCGTTGCTGCCACGACGGTATTCATATTCCATAATTACTCGAATTTTTAACGTATCCATGATGACGAAAAAGATTGAAATCCGATGAAAATGTAACACTAATCAATAAACAAATGACTACTTTTGGAAAAAAAAACCATGTTTTTAAAATAAAATTAATTTGAAATTAGAATTCTTAGCCAAACAAAAATTATTTTGATTTGAAATGGCCAGTACTGCAGAACGGCAATTTCATAGGTAAAGACCTAATATTTGCAGGTTAAAATTCAGCCGACCCCAATGTAGTTGGGAAAAAGCTAGGCAGATGATGATGATATTTGCAGGTTAAAATATAGCCTTTGACACTTACAAATAACGTGGTTTTCTATTGGTGAAAGAATTTTCAAAATCGGTTCAGTAGATCCAGAGATTACCCCTACAACCTTACAAACCCACAAACTTTACCTCTCTATAATATTCGTATAGATAGTATGCGTCTTATTGGCACAAAACACTTTCCATTCTTTCCATTTTCTTTTCCTCAATCACCATAACCCAAAAATTATGATGTAAACCATCTAATTATCAAAAATTAACCAGGGCTTATTACGAATGTTCCCTGCCTACCCACCTATTACAAGCCATGATTGCTCTGATGCAATCGGCGCCAACCGTATCGGGGCTGCAGCTTCCGGTGCCTTTGTTTTTAAGATATACATATACTGTAAGTACTGTTCAACTGGAGTTTTATAACAGGTTTTATTGATGATTTGGTTATTGGGACTTGCCAAAATTGGGATGGTTATTTCTGTAAGTACACTTAGGAGATGGACGGCTACGGTGGATGGGCATCACCCATCCACCGTATCCATCCATCTTTGTTGCATTTGAAGATTAAAAGCAATTATTTCAAATAAACCATTTACTTTTGAATTGTCACGGTCGGTCATCTAAAAACATGAAGCTATCTGCACGTTCCCAAGTGTAGATTTATATTGAGAAGAATAATTAACTCCACCACTTCTAAACAGAAAGTTTAAGTAAATAAATCATCAATGATTAATGCACATACTGACTCCTTCATACCTCGAAAAGCACATTGATCTCGGCTGTCATTTGTAGATCTTTAACATTGCTTACGGAGAGGCCAGAAAATCTGACACCACGGGGGTTACTCTCTAAGCCCGAATAATACGCCCGCAATAAGCTCAAAATTACGGACTTCGCTCCATGTTAAATACTGGCATTCAGCTGCATCCGGATAGACTTAAAGCCGACCCAGGAAGTCTGCCAGATCGATTGAAAGGGCACTAGGAGGAACACGGATGGGTTTTAGTCAGTAAGAGTCTGACACTCCCTTCGCCTAGAGCAGGAGTTATTTGATGATTTCCCTTGCATAAAAAAAATATTGATCTAAGTACTCTTTTTTTATTTTTTATTTGTAATGGGTTTGCTCTTGACTCTAGTCTATGTCAGGGATGACAGAAACAAAGTCTGCGATGGAGCGAGCCTACCCAGAATGAGCCTGTTCACTCTAACTTTGAAGAGATTAGGGTTGTAAGCGTTTGGAAACACAGACGCAAGCAGAGAGTTCCACTCCTTTGCTGTACTCTACTTGAAAAGAAGAGAACACAATGACAATACCGTAATGATGCTGATAGCATGAAGTTACTGCCCAACTGAACCAAGACTGTCGTGTGCAACAACGCTTGACCTTGCAGATCAATCAATTTTCACGGTACTGTTTCATAATCTGTAGACGCTCTTGTGAAATTACATGAATTGATGGAATTCGTAGGTAAGTAATTTCCAGCACTTAAGTGGACGTGGGATTCAGACATTGGAAGTTACTTGGTTTTTATTACAACGTTTATCAAGGATTTTTCGGTTTATTTCGAGTCGAGTAGACAAGACGAAAGGGGTTCGAACATTTTCTATGGGACATAGCCTGCAGCCGCCATTTTGATTTATCTCTACCCATATGGGTAGAGGAAACGTACACAAAAAAAAATTAGGAAAATGGTGCCCCGAAATGTCACGTTGCCGAGATATTTTGAGAAAATCTGTCAAGAAGGCTGAATCTAAATTTTCCTTTAAACGTAAAATCCGAAAACAGTACTTGAAAGCCTGATTCTTAGTTTGGTCTTCGTCATTATTATTATGAGTTCTCTCAATCAAAAAGATAATTATAAATCATCATATTTATTAGTTTATTATTTTAGCAATATATGTGTATTTTATTGGTAATATATATTTAGTTATTTCTTTTTTACGAAAAATATTCTATTTTGAATTTTATTTATTTGCTGTACACCTACCACAGTGTGTTTCTTTTTAACCCATAGGTTGACTGGTAGAGAATGCCTTGTCGCCTATGTACCACTATATGAAATCGCCAAAATGGCGGCGGGGGGGGGGGGGTTGGCTAGCTATGCCACAATAAGTTCTATCCCTTTTTCTAGTATCTCTTGTTAAGACCAAAATACGTTTGAAATGTTCCTCTTTGAATGAAATTTGTTCATCATTGTTATTTCGAACTTGCTACACCGGCCATATTTTATGTCGATATCTGGTGATAAACAATAGACAATCGTGACGTTGATATTATTGTATTATTACGAAATGATAGAAATACAGCCAGGTTTACTAAAGAACCTGTCTAGAAAGAACTTGTTTGTTTATTATTAATTCAGTTTGGGAATAAGCGAGCTGCGAAAACAGGTAGAATATGCATGCATGGCAAGTTTTAATATCAACTTTTAATTGTATTTAGCAAACCTGTCCATAGTCAATGTCAAGATTCGAGTTATTATAACTTTAACTTAATAATTAGAATTATTATAGATATTAACTTCTAACCAATAGGGTATTTTACTAAAAAAAATCTAACTAATAATACTTATTAAGGCTTGTATATTTGCCAATGACCTTGTGCATACAAACGGAGCTAACTACACCTCGGCGCGCCGCTCCGATACACGTGTTTTTAATTTTTTATAATAAAACAAATACATATTTTAAAAAAGTAACAAAACCAAGTTATTTTTGTTCGTATTGCACAGCAGTAGATATATTTTTTTAGTCTTTTGTTAAAAAATGAAGGAGTAAAATGGTTTCATCTCAACGATTTGGAGTTGATTTGGTGATTTTTTTTCCTATTATGTCATACGAAAACATAAATTCTGGCTAAACCAAGTTACGTGCAATATCATGTAGATTACTACCTATTTTTTTCAGATGTAATTTCTCAGTAAATGCCGACGAAAAACTGCTTCATCTGCACGCTATTTTTAAGCCTTTTCGAGAGAGCACCCTTAATAATAGTTTATTGGTCCATTGTTACAAAAGAGTAATATATGACAAATTGTGGAAATACTTAAAAAATATGCTTACAGTAACAACGATAAATAATTAGCATAGTCATTTAACGATGGCCCCATGGTCCCCAAACTAGGCAGCGCCTGTGTCTTGGGGGGCTGGTCGCGTGAATTTACATTTCAAAACAGTTTTTCTAGCCGGTCAGAAAGATTTTCTAAAAATATTTTTTTGACAAGTTTTTTTTCTTTTTTCACGTAAACAAAAAATTAAGAGGATACAGCGAGTTGAAGACACGCGTGACGTCATGTGGCTTGGTAAATTTCGTACAATTTTACCAAGCCATCATGTGGCTTGGTAAACGTCACGCGTCCAATGTTTTTTGAAAATCTTTATAACGGACAATTTTTTTTTTTTTTTACTAACATACCCTATTGTGCTACATCGTCAACCACATCATCGCTTTCCATCAGGGGGGCTAATCTCTAACTCCGAAGTCCATAGTTTCGGGCGTATTCTACTCCATATCACCTACGGACTAACGGTTAGTCCCGAACCTGAACTGAGAATGAAAGAACACGATTTGAGAGTAACTGTCAAAATCATGTTTTGGTTAGCTGAAAGGTGCCGATACACGCGTCATGATCGTGAACGGGCGCCGTCGGTTGAGACTGGTCATCTCTTAACTGCCATTGGCTTATTTTAATCTTTATATTTTAAATTCTTATAATAAGCTTTTTTTTTCCTTGCCTTGTCCTCACATGCAGAAGCAACAAGTATATGTAACTTAGAATTTTTTAAAACAGAACATGATTTAAAAGAGTATCTGTGGAGTTTCTTGCACGTTCTTCTCCATAGAGATCTAAGCTTTGGAACGTGCAAATAGCTTCAATGTTTTTGACCGGTCAGTCCTTGACGTTTCAAATGCTTTGAATCTTTTTTTGAATCATGTTGTCATTAATTCTTAGTGGTTAGGTGATCCGGAGTAGCATACGCCCGCAACTAAGCCCGAAACTAAGGACTTCGGGCTTAGAAAGTGACACTATCTCACCTAGGAGTCAAATGATTTTGTCAAATAAAATAATTGCATATTTTTTTTTTAGCCAAAAACTAAATAAAAAGAAAGAAATGCGTAACAAAGAAAGAAAATTATTTAATTATGTCACATACAAGAATCCTCCTACTACACAATTAATTAAAGACACCCACAAAAAGGGAACAGCTGACCTTATCAATTGTCCGGAACGACACGATAACCGTAATGATAACGCTAGATACGAAATTATTCATAACACGCAATCAGCATGCTGAAGTGGATGTGGGCCGGCCATATCTGTAGACGGACAGACGGTCGATGGAGCAGACATGTGTTAGAGTGGAGACCGCGTATGGACAAACGTGGTGTGGGACGCCCTGCGGCACGATGGATCGATGAAATGAAGAAGGCTGGCGGCGGATGGATGCGGACTGCTCAAGACCGGGATGTTTGGCGCTCTTTACGTTCACTGCTGAAATGATGACGTAATTTGTGTATTGAGAACACCCACATTTGACTAACCATGTTTCTAGTTTCATTGAATAGAGAGTGAGACCATCAAGCTCTTCGTCGTGCAGACAAAGTGGAGAGCACCAGAGAGCGAAGAAGTTCGTCCATCTCTTTTTTTCCCTCTAAACGGAGCGGAGGGAGTGTCAGACCCTTACTGACTAATACCTACCCGTGTTCCTTTCCGTTAATATATAATCCGTGGTGCCTGGCAACTGGGGTTAACCCAGTTGTATATGTCCCTTGGTGTCTATGGGCCTAGCTCTGTTCTGTCTCCTGCTTGATAAGGAAGGAAGTGGTAATTATTTTCTTTTTCCTACTCCTCCGCTGTACTTTCCTGATTAATTTCGTAACGGTATCCAAGACAGTTGTATCGTTTCTCCGGGACTCGTCGGGTTTCATTGGCTCGGCGTTTTGGTGGTCACCACTGTTGAATCTGGCTTTGTTGGAAATGTGTGGCGGGCTTGCCCAAAACAAATGTTCCTGCGTTCCAGGGGGGCTACTCTCTAAGCCCGACGTCCGAAGTTTCGGGCTTAGTTGCGGGCGTATTTACTCTGCATCACCTAACCACTAAGAATTAATGACAACACGATTCGACAGTTACTATAAAATCGTGTTGTCATTCATTCTTAGTTCGGGTTCGGGACTAATCGTAAGTCCGTGAGTGAAACGGAGTGGAATACGCCCGCAAATAAGCCCTAAACTACGGACGTCTGACTTAGAGAGTAGCCCCCTAGGGACACGGTAGTCTTTCTAATAATTCCGCGACATATTTTAGAGATTTTCCTGAAAGATTTAAAAGAGACCGAGAGAAATTGAGATCCGTCCTAAGGGGAAATAGCGTGAGGGTATATATTTATATCGTCTGTAACTATGGTAACTGAAGGTACGGCCACACTTATTGTAAAAGATGTATTATCAAGGCACATCGGTTGAATAGACAATAGCGGGTCTGCGGGTCTAAAAAGGCCACTTTAGCAAAATCATAATATTAACCACACAACAATCTGTCGAATTTAATTTTCATCTTTATCGCTAACGCATTAGGTTTAAGGTTGATTGGGAAAATTTTACAGTGACGCGCTTTCTGATTTTGCTAAAGTGGCCTTTTAGACTTCCTGAAACCCACATAACCCTGCTTTCATCGTAGACGAAATATACATACGAGAATTTACCACAAGGACTTCCCCACGAGGAAAAATCAGTAAGCAACGAGCATTAATTTATACAATACATAAAATTAATTAAAAGTGTTATGCGTGATTTTAGAGAGATCATCCATCATTATTTAAGAGTAGAGGAAAATGTAGCCGCATTATGCACCTTGGAAATAACATTTAGGTTATGAATTGATCATCATCTGCCTAGCCTTTTCCCAACTATATTGGGGTCGGCTCCCAGTCAAACTGGATTCAGCTGAATACCAGTATTTTACGTGGATCGGCTGCCTACCAGACCTCCACAACCCATTAATTGGGTAACACGGTACTTCATAGCAAGTCTGGAGTCTGAAAGATCTACAAATGACAGCCGGAACTAATGGCTTAACGTCCTTTCCGAGGCACGGAAGAAACTCGGTATGTTAAGATGGTCACCCATCCACAGACCAACCTTGGCAAGTGTTGCTTAACCTTGAAGATCGACCTGTGCGGCTGTTATTATCTAGCCACGAGCTCCTATAATGGTTCCGTTTTTTCCTTTTTAGGTACGGAACTTTAAAAATATAAAAATGGCGATATGTGTATCATGTCTTTTAGAGTCAGAGTGAGAATACAGCCATGATTTTAACTACTAAAGATTTACAACTTCTCGTGCCCCAAATAGTTTCTAGTTCTGAGAACAAAATATTACATCTAAAACATTCTTTTGGACACGTCATTCGACACCAGAAGAAGACAAAAGCCGGTGTGAACTAGGTTCAATTTTAACACAATGGTTAATGTATTGCGGTTAACTACGTAATTTAGGGCTGATAGTACCAGGTTTTAATTAAAACTAGCTTCTGCCAGCGGCTCCACTCGCGTGTAATTTGGAATTTTTCCTAAGGGAGCGTACTGTGAATCCGACTTATATTGCTCGCAGAACAGATGGTCGATGGAGCCGAAAAGTTCACTCTCTAAGCTCGAAGTCCGTAGATTCGGGCTTAGTTGCGTGCGTATTCTACTCCGTATCACCTAACCACTAAGAATTAATGACAACAGAATTTGTCGGTTACTGTAATGTCGTGTTGTCATTAATTTTTAGTTCGGGTTCGGGACTTATCGTTATTCCGTAGGTGATATGGAGTAGAATACGCCCGCAACTAAGCCCGAAACTATGGAATTTGGGCTTAGAGAGTAGCCCCCCCTGGAGTGGGGACCGCGTACCGGAAGACGCAACGTTGGAAGGCCTCCCACAAGGTGGACCGATGACCTGGTGAGGGTCTCGGACTCGGATAGCCGATGGATGTGAGACGCGCAGGACCGGTCGTTGTGACGACGCGCGCGGGGAGGCCTATTAGTCCAGTCCAGTAACTTTATATATCAAAGCTTGCGTCAAGTCCGGTAATTCTGATTTTTTGCAGATTTTTTTATGATGTTGGCCCATTGAATAATCTGAGTTTGAGACGCCGACGTAGCTTTGTCAAAAATCGCAAAATCCGGATTTTCTTCACATTTTGACGATTATAACTCTAAAATAATAGAATCCGCTGTTCGTCCGTCCGTCCGTCAGTCTGTCAGTGGGCTATATCTCAAAAACCGTAATAGATAGACAATTGAAATTTTCACAGATTGTGTATTTCTTTTCTTTTATTTAAATAAAAAAAAAATATGGTTTATAGTACGGAACCCTTCGTGTGCGAGTACGACTCGCACTTGGCCGGTTTTTGATAGCACCTTTTCAGGCTTATTTTAAAGTAAAGTAGACTAAATTTGCTACAACCTTAGACTAGAATTGTCTTTTAGACTCAATAGTTTCCGAGATAAAACTTTTCAAAATTCATAAGTTTTTCGAACTTCGCAATTTTTCGATATTCGACAAAATTGCGTTCGGCGCTCGAGGTCACAAACTTAAATTATTCATTGGGCCAACATCTTAAACAAGTCTGCAAAAAAACAGAACTACCGCAACTGACGCAAAGTACCCAATCATTTCGGGCGACAAGGTTACTGGACTTTAAGTCCAGTAGTGGACGTATTCCGGCTGATATGATGATGATTAAATGTTAGTAGATATTCCAATATGCACTCTCCTTAGACCTACATCCTGTATAATTTCAGTTTTTCTCTCACCATACAAGGACCTAGTATTCCATAGTTTTTATTCTAAACATCTGTTCAAACAAACTCTTGAAAAAACCTACTTCTTCGTCATAATACTCATAATCCTACCACTTGTTTCAACATACTGTAATCTGAGTCACATTGTGTGCAACAATTTCGCCATTCTGGAGGCAGTTCGCTTAGACTCTTGTCTAAGCGAACTGCCTCCAGAGTGGCGAAATTAGTTCGAAAGAGTCACCGCGGTCCTGGAACACAAAAGGGCATTAGGAGGAACACGGATGGGTTTTAGTCAGTAGGAGTCCGACACTCCCTCCCGCTCCGCCCAGAGCAGAAGAAGACATTTGATGAACAGGGAATATGCATGCAGACCCAACCAAGATCTATACAGTTTATCTAAAAAATACAAAAACATAATACTAACAGTGCAAATAGATGCAAAATTACTGGAAAAACGAAGGAGATATCATTATTTTAAACAAATATATCTGTCCCTCTCGCGAAAAATCTTATTTCTATGGCAGCTGTATAGGCGTCATAGACGATGACGTCAAAGTTTACATCGGACTTCTCTTTCTAATTGTAATCTTTAAAGCTTTATACGAGTAACTTCGTCGCTGATCACGTTATTTAAAAAATAACGTGACACATTTCATGATTGTTTACTAGAGCTTATAAGTATTTCATTTTGCAAATAAACCCCCCCCCCCCCAAAAAGGATGGAGTCTCGTTTCGCTACGGTAACTCTTTGAAATGATTCCGTAACCATGGCAGAAAGTATCGATCCCCGTGAGGAACTGGCATTAATACCCAATTGTCAGGACAAGCAGATATCGACAGTGAGAACCTTCTCTTATCGTGTGGGCAGTAAGTTCTAACGACCCACTAACCCTAGTGTCAGAGTTTCTAAACCGCCTCAAGGGACTCTGACATGATTTACTTGACGACCGCCATTCGGCGGCCGGGACCACCGGCTTAATACGTGCCTTCCGAAGCACGGAATCATCTTTTTATCAGACAATCAGGTGATTCAAGCCTGCAATGTCCTAGACAAACTGGAAACAACTTTACAAAGTATGCTTCCCGTGGGAAACGAACCCGACCACGACCACCAGGTCACAAGGCAAACGCCTGAACCACTCGACCACGTAAGAACCTAAGTATACTGTATGTTGCATCTAGATAATATATATTAAACAAGGTATGTTGTGTCAACCTGCGGTAATCTGAGTCACATAATGACAAGTTTAAAAACTAACTGAGTCAGCCCTGTGTTTCTCTCTGCTATTGTTAGATATTATCTTAGTGGGTTAAAATGCTAAAGCGGCAAGTCGGAAGGTTTTGAAGAGGTAATCTACGTGATTTAACGCGAAATACGCAATAGGAAATCGGAAGAAAAGTGCTGCAAACTTTGAAATTGGCAGGAAGATGATAATTATGAAGTTTTCAGTAAGAAATTAATATTTCAGAAATAAATCACGAGGGAGTTTTAAGCTCTTAAATTGGACAGTACTTCACTCCTTTAGAAAGAGGTGGCGAGATGACTTCGGCGCTGACCATGAGGAGTGGTAGAGCTGGTATGAGGTATCGCGGGAAAAGAATTCCAGGACGGACTTACGATGACGGCTAATACACAAAAGTGGGTGCTAAAAATGGCTATTGCTGCCTTATTGCGTCTTTCAAGTCTACTTCAAACATGATTAGATCAGGAACATAGTTGTTCTGGATTTATATAAAAACCTGATAGATGAGACTTGCATAAAGATGAAGAAGCAAAATCAGGCAAGGCAGTATCCCCGAGATTGGTCTCGATGTGCAAAAGATGTGCAATGAGCATTCTGGGTATAATAATAACCGGCACGAGTCGTGAGCACACTCTCCATTGGTCGGTTTGAGTACGTAAGCTGTGACTATTGCGCTTGCCCACCGTACATTAGAGAGATCACCCTGCTACATTCATCTGTGCTCACGACTCGTGGCGGCTACTATATAATCCTACAAATTAGAATAACAACAAATTAAGTAAAAAAAAAAATCGATAACTCCATTCACCCAACACTAGCAACACGTTGGTCCAGAGACAGGTTGGCACCAGGCACCGCTGTCCCAAGATAACCGAACCAAAGATATCAGCGCAAAAAACCGGCCAAGGGCAACCGGTTCGCTGATAAGGTCTGTATTCGTTAATAATTTTATTTATAGAAAATTCTGGAAGATGTGCGTTTCCGGGTTCATTTTTTTTACTATTAATAGGCACACGTTTGACCAAAATCTCACCTGATGGTAAGCGATGATGTGGTCGAAGATGGAGCACGTTTGTCTAGAAGCAACCTATTCACCCTTGTCTTATAGTCTCCCAGGTTGTAGCTATCTGGAAACACAGACTCTGGCAGGGAATCCCACTCCTTAGCTGTACACACTATGAATGTGTTCCCAAAACGTTTTGTGCGTGTGGATCATTTTTGCTACTGCTATCAAGCACCCATCTTCTACAAGTGTCAGCGACACGTCTTCGACGACACATCTTCTACAAGTGTCAGCGAAGATGGGGACGCAGGTCCAGTAAGGTCCAAAACATTTCCAAATCTACGGCATCGTTGGCGGTAGCGCATAGGTCACTTTAGTTGCATGTTTTGTGGTACAGAGAGCAGGAAAAGAGGAGGAGCACAGTGTGTGACTCGGCTCCACATCCACACTCTGCTGCTGATCCGCCAAACCCCAGTTTGCGAAGTTTACGGTGAGAGGACACAATCACACTTAGAATTTTGTGCGAGTTTTACCGTGTGTCAGGGTTCCGTTTTTTCATATGGACGTACCCTGAGAATCCTTTCCCTCCCCTTTATCCTGTCTAAATTCGACACGATATACATAATAATAAAGAGTTCATGCCGTGGTAGCAACTGTAGCAAGCCAGCAAACTGGTAATGAAAGACACTGCGCCCTAAAAGTAACACTCAATGATGTTATTTTTAACCAACCCACAGTTTACTCCTGCCCCCTTTCGAATGGAAACAAATCAAATCAATTAGTACAAGTTACAATGTCAAAGATAACACAGTTCAAGGGCTACTCTCAGATTAAAACCTAGACCTTTTTGACTTATATCTACATTTTATGACTGATCAGCCAATAGATGGAATTCAAATCTGATTAGGGGACATAAGACTGCTTGTTGCTGAATAGAAAAATCTGGGAGAAACCCAGTGGCATTGAATGGGTTTGCCCGTTTGTGGAGTTTACTGGGTTTTTTTTTTCACTTTTTGGGTTACCGTATCCAACGGGTAACGAACGGGTCCGTCCGTCTGTCTGTCTGTCACCCTTCGGGTATGGCACCCTAAAAAGGAAGGACGTGTCTATTGAAATTATGGTGAATGAATGAATGAAAAAGACATGCTGCGCTGACCCCAAATAAATTGAGATAGGTGCACGAGGACGATATTTTGAGGTCGCATTCCAACCTGAACAGATCCATACGACTTAAAAACGAAGTATGTACAGCAAACACACAAACACCCCAACCACGTGTATTATATACACAACACGATAACAAATTAATAAGACTATCTTTTTGCATTAGCACTAACTATTTACAGCAAGTAATTATGTAGATAACGTTTCTGCTAGTAAAAGGGGAGAACTCTCTATCAGCATCTGTTTCCGAATACATTCAACCGTAATCTCTTCAAAGTCAGAGCGAACAGGCTTCTTCTGGGTAAGCTCGCTCCATCGTAGACTTTGTCTCTGACCTAGACAAGACTCAAGAACAAACCCATTTCAAATAAAAAGGAAGCCCCATTATCTCGTGCCCAACGCCTCCATTAAGCAAAAGGAGGCCCTGGCTACAAGAGTTTGTATGGGAACTTCGAAACCTGAGTCAAACTCGCACCTAGCAGGGTTTACTTCACGATATTTCACTTTACCGTTTTGAGAGCAATGATGGTCTCGGATCAAACTTACGTCGTGGGTAACCACTTTTGAGGGTCTACTCTCTAAGCCCGAAGCAGTTGCGGGCGTTTTCTGCTCCTTATCACCTGAAAAAATGAATAACAACACGATTTGACAGTGACTGCCAAATCGTGTTGTCATTCATTTTTAGATCGGATTCGAGACTAATCGTAAGTCCGTATGGCCGGAACTACGGTCTTCGGTCTTAAAGAGTAGACCCCTGAACAAATCTATGCTCCGAGAAAATACTGAGAATTTATTGATGGGAAACATGAATTTGTTTAATTCACAAGCGCAGGATTATTAGTTTCTGATCAGTAAATAAATGGAAGAAAGAAGTTCTCAAAACATAGCAAAACAATGAGGGTGGTAGAGATATGTATTTAAATACTTGACCATCACTGTTACCATAATATTTTGATATTATTATGTGACAACAGTTCAGGGCCTCGAGTCTGCTATTTCAATAGTGTCAGAAATGTTGATTTTGACAAGTTGGTAATCTACGAATATAAAAGTGTCATTATGACTTTCCAATGGTCAACCACTGACACTCCATTGAAAGAAAGGGTAAAGAATGGTAATCTCGTACATAATGACAAATTAATAAATAATATGTAAATATATACATATATAAAAGAAATCTGGCATAAATTAATGTTCAAATTTAGTAGTTGATTTTTGACTAATGGGCTTTATAATAATGGCAATACGAAAATGTCTTTCTACCACGATTCTATTAGGTCTTTCTTTACCTATGAAATTGTCGTTCTGCAGTACTGGCCATTTTAAATCAAAATAATTTTTGTTTGGCTAAGAATTCTAATTTCAAATTAATTTTATTTTAAAAACATGGTTTTTTTTTCCAAAAGTAGTCATTTGTTTATTGATTAGTGTTACATTTTCATCGGATTTCAATCTTTTTCGTCATCATGGATACGTTAAAAATTCGAGTAATTATGGAATATGAATACCGTCGTGGCAGCAACGCGGCACAAGCGGCACGCAACATCAACGACATTTACGGAGCTAACACTACAAACCAACGCACCACCTGTTATTGGTTTGCTCGTTTCCGTTCTGGAAATTTCGACCTGAAAAATAAACCTCGCGGTCGTCCGAAGACTTTGGTCGACAATGACGAATTAAAGGCGATTGTGGAAGCTGATGATACACAATCTACGGCTGAATTAGCAGCAGCTTTTGACGTTAGCGTCAAAACAATATTGGTCCATTTGCGTCAAATTGGCAAGGTAAAAAAGCTTGACAAATGGGTGCCCCACGAACTCAATGATCGCCAGCGCGAAGTACGCGTCGAGACGTGCCTTGCACTGCTCAACAGACACACAAATGAAGGAATTTTGAACCGCATTGTTACCTGCGATGAAAAATGGATTCTGTTTGATAACCGCAAGCGCTCAGCAAGTTGGTTGGATCCTGGTTCAGCACCTAAACAATGCCCTAAACGAAAACTTACCCCTAGAAAAGTGATGGTCACTGTTTGGTGGTCTAGCGCCGGTGTGATTCATCACAGCTTCTTACCAAACGGGGTGAGCATTACTGCAGATGTATACTGTGAAGATCTGAACACAATGATGGAGAAGCTGTCACATCTCCAACCAGCATTGGTCAATCGCTCGTCTCCGCTGCTCCTGCACGACAACGCGCGACCTCATACTGCACAGCAGACGGTCTCCAAGTTGCAAGAACTGGGGTTGGAAGCTCTCCGTCATCCACCCTACTCACCAGACCTTGCGCTTACAGACTACTACTTTTTCCAGATTTGGATAACTTCTTGGCGGGAAAAAAATTCAACACCCGAGAGGCAGTACAAAATGCCTTTGAAGAATTTGTTGCCTCCCGTCCAGCTGATTTCTTTAAGAAGGGCATCAATAAACTGCCACTGCGTTGGCAAAGATGTATTGATTGCATGGGTGATTACTTCGATGAATACAAATAAAAAATACATGAAAAAAATTCGTTTAAATTTTTTCATACAAAACGGCAATTTCATAGGTAAAGACCTATTATTACGAGACCATTGACCGACCAGTGATCGACCATTATGGATTTAGCAGATTACGAACTTTTAGCAAAATGACAATGGGATCGTGTTTGAATGACGAATTTATAAAAAAATAGCAGTCTTGGGGCCCTGATACGAGGTTATGTGCGAAAGTTTTATTAAAAGAGAACACAATAATAATCTACACTTTATATTATAAAGAGGAAAGATTTGTTTGTTTGAATTGAATAGGCTCAGAAACTACTGGATCGATTTGAAAAATTCTTTCACCATTAGAATCCTAGATTATCCCTGATGAACATGGGCATTAGAATATTTTAAAAAAAGTTAGGGATCCGTATGAAAACTTCGATAATGTAACCCAATGTGTGAGAAATACCAAAAAAAAACCTTATATCGCGTACGCTGCGGAAACTATGGACATTAGAGCAAAGTGATGTACTACAGTTTTATAGAGGACATCAACCTACAAAAAAGTCCGCGAGGGTTTCTAACTATCATGGTTAAGTCACAATGACCGCTATTTGTTCAAATTATTCAATCAAAACCCGGGTGAAATGGAATAGTGGTGATTTTGGTATCATGATAGTAATCCTTATCCATTTAAATAGTTTGATAATTAAGGTTGGTTATGTACATGTAAATTACATTTTAAATTATTAAAATCGGACCTTTCGTTTAAAAGTTACGACGGGTATAACAATACTCTCATCTGCCTAGCCTTTTCCCAACTATATTGGGGTCGGCTTCTAGTCAAACCGGATTTAGCTGAATACTAGTATTTTACGCGGAGCGGCTTCCTACCAGACCTCCACAACCCATTAACTGGGTAACACTGTACTTCATGGCAAGACTGGAGTCAGATTAACAGGCTTCTGACTATCCGTAACGACTGACAAAGGTCTACAAATGACGGCCGGGACCAACGGCTTAACGTGCTTTCCGAGGCACGGCGGAAACTCGGTATTTTAAGATGGTCCATCCACAGATTAACCTTGGCAAGCGTTGCTTAACCTTTGGGATCGATCCGTGCGGCTAGTAGTCTTTAGCCACGAGCTCAACGAAAAAAAAAAAATAGCATTACTGCAGCCAAATATCTCGCTGAAATGTCATTGCAAAAGTTGCTAGCATCTTTATCAAACAAATCGTCGATTTGGCAGCGTTACTCGTTCCCATGCGTTGTTGGAACCTTCCAAATATTAATAAAAATAAGAATTCGCACACTGTTTTTTTCCCGTGTCTAAGGAATTTCGGGAAATCCTCTCTCAGTGCAGCTCCCCTACACTCCTGAAGGAACCATGTAGGTTCCTTCAGGAGTCAAATTTCATCTTTCTACGTCCAGCAGTTTCGGCTATGCGTTGCCTGTTGTCGAGTCGAAGCTCCAAAGTCTAGAGCATCGACGCCAAGTTGCTAGCCTGTCCGTTTTCTACCGGTTGCCTTCTGGGGAGTGTGTGACGGAATTGCATAATTTAATTCCGCCAAGCTTGTTCCATCATTGGACCACAAGACGTACATGCGCCACCGGTACAAGGTGGACATCCCACCGACACGCACAAAACGTTTTGGGAACACATTCATTGTGCATAAAGCTGAGGAGTGATATTCCCTGCTGGAGTCTGTGTTTCCTGATAGCTACAACCTGGGAGTCTGAATAGGTTACTTCTAGGCAAGCGTGCCATCTTCGACCACATCATCGCTTACCAACAGGTGAGATAGTGGTCATAGTAAAAAAAAAAACTATAAGTTAATTGCAGTACTTAACCGCCTTCAACATACCTTTCAAATAATAACGTAACAACAATGAATTTAAAATGTTCGGTTTAATTACAAATTACAACATACAATATAAATACCTGCATAATAAAGATTTTTAAAATACGCACTTTCACTTGATTTTGTTTATGTAAAACTACAGAACAATTTAGTTAATTTGGTTCAGTCGTTTCGGAGACATTTCAATAAACATACTGGCATTATGATCTGTTAAAAGCTACCACATATTTTAGCTGTACATACGTAAGTGATGAACAAAAAGTATTTCAGTGTATGTAAGCGTTTCCAAGAGTCTTTTATAATGCGCACAACAAAGAAATGGATCTCTCTGCCTGCGTCTGTGTTTCCGAACGCTTACAACCCTAATCTCTTCAAAGTTAGAGTGAACAGGCTCCTTCTGGGTAGGCTCGCTTCATCGTAGACTTTGTCTCTGTCATCTCTGACCTAGACTAGAGTAAAGAGCAAACCCATCTCAAACAAAAAAAACCGGCCAAGTGCAAGTCGCACTCGCACACGAAGGGTTCCTTACCAAAAACCTTATTATTCTCATTTATTGTTATAGCGGCTATACACAATGTGTGTAAATTTCTACTGTCGACGGACCTTTTTGGATGCGGTACCCTAAAAAAGCACATTTTACATAAATACAGAGGTGTTTCCATTGTGAGAAGGTTCAGAATTCAATGAACCTGCCCTGCCTAATTTCCCAATGACATAACTAAATAATGTTCGGGTCAGCTTCCAGTCTGGTAGCGGAGTTTGTTCGAAAGAGTCACCGCAGCCCTGGAACGCAAAGGGCACTAGGAGGAACACGGATGGGTTTTAGTCAGTAAGAGTCTGACACTCCCTTCTGCTCCGCCCAGAGTGGAAGGAGTCATTTGATGATTTCCCATCCTTAAAAAAAAAACCTATAGTAATTTGGTAATACGATACGCCATTGCAAGACTGTTGGTCTTTGTCTCGTCAATCAGTGTTCCTTCAAACCAATTATCTTTTCTATTCATAATTACGTTTCAAAATAACCAAACGGTAGTCCCCTTCAGTTAAAAATAACCAGACTTCTTCTAAATATAGTTCAAGAGGGAAGAAACGTCAAAAACATATGGTTCGAATCTTTTTGTGTTATTTTTAGATAAGATGTTCGAAGAGTGTTGCTGTGTTCAAGTGGTTTTAGGAAGGAAGTAGTGTCTTAAAAAAACTGTTTACTTTATGAAAGTTTTTGTGTGAGGAATTTGCGGAGCGAAAACTGACACTAAAAGAACTTGAGATCCATTTTAGAGAAAGTGAAGCTGAATTTCTTTTTTTTTCTTCCTGCTTTGGAAATATACCTACCTTAAGTTATTGGCCCTCTCGGTCGTAACTATGGCTTTGACAAGGGGGGGGAAGAAGTTCAGAATGTATTAAGATTACTAGTTTTTGCCCGGGCTGTTGCGGTTTTTGCTTTCGCAGAATAGACAGAATTCATTCGGCATTTTGTTTCGCGAACTTGGCTGACACACTGCCAAGTGTCTAGATTAAAAACCGCTAATACCGCGTATGATCTTCTTACCTCTTCATCAATCAGAATTCAAGCAGAATTCCAACGCAAATTCATTCGAAGTCATCATCATCTTCCTGCCCTTATCCCATGTTATTTGGGGTCGGCGCAACACTTTTTATTCTTCCATTTTATTCTATCAGTCGTCACTCTATCATTAACTATTTTTTTTACTATTGATAGGCACGCGTTTGACCACTATCTCACCTGATGGTAAGCGTTGATGTGGTCGAAGATAGAGAACGCTTGCCTAGAAGTAACCTATTCACTCTTGACTTAAAGACTCCCAGGTTGTAGCTATCAGGAAACATAGACTCCGGCAGGGAATTCCACTCCTTAGCTGTACGCACTATGAATGTGTTCCCAAAACGTTTTGTGCGTGTGGGTGGGATGTCCACCATGTACCGGTGGCGCATCGCCGTTCGTCTTGTTCTCATCACTCCCTTTTTTTCATATCGCTCCTCACATAATCCATCCATCTTTTCTTTGGCCTTCCTCTCCCTCTCCATCCATCCACATCCACGCAAATTCATTCGAAGTGATAGTAACTAATGGTATGTTTTAATCCGTTCCGTTATTTATTTGCGATTTATTTGTCGTATGCTAAGGGGGGTCCGGACCCCTGAACACTCCCTTATATATGCCCATGTCCGGCTTGGATGCCATAACACACATATTTATCAGTTGTAACGGTGTCGGTGTAACATCCCATTAGACTGAACGCCGATCCTAAAACAACTGAGAAAGTCAGCGTCGTAGTTCAGTTATGATTACGTAAGAGACAACAACAATATATATCTTGGCATGTACGATAATGCTATAAATAGAAATACTATTTAACATGTATGTGTGAAATACCATACTTGGTATGGAAACTTTAGCATTTGAACAGAATGGCATATTTATTAATTGAAACACTTAATGGTAAGTACAACACAAATGTAAAAGAAAGCCAAGTCTTTTTTACGGCTGCGCCGATAAAAGAAGTCGGTCTAAGTTCACTGGAATTTTTAAAATCATAGCTTTGTCATGCACAACGTTCTTCATTTGCTTTAAAATAAATATTGTTATGATCTATGCCACTCCATAGTGAAAGTTTCTATCCACCAACTATAATCTTTTAGTTTCGGTATCTACAATTTAGTCAAGTGTATGCTAACTTGTGTGGAGCCTGGATGAGGGAGGCACAGGAAAAGAGCCTATGCCCAGCAGTGGGCGAAGTCGAACTGTTTGTTGATGAATGATGGCTCAGTTACATATGGTCGTTTTGAAGGATTCGGTTGCAGTCCGTATTCAGTCACTGACTAGTTTAAAAGGGGTTTTCGGTTAGCCGTATTCGACCACAGCCCGTATTCGGTCACTTACTATATAATAGTAGATGACTGAATACGGGCTGTGGTCGGCCAAGTCGATTCATCAATTCGGTTAAACCGAATGCGCTCCTGTCGCATTCGGTGACAGACTTAATGTAAACGCGCCAAGATGTATCCATCATCATCATCATCATGTATCAGCTTACTGAAGCTCATTGTAGGGAGAATGGATGTGGATTGCCACTTCATGGAGCATTGGACAAAGTTACATGTACGGGTAGTGCGGACCTGATCCAATGTCTCCAATGTTGTGTGTTTGTTTTGTTTGTTTCCCTTGTTGTGTTTGTGTCTAGTGATATTTTATTTTAATTGCTATGGATGTTTATAATTTGTAATTATTATGATTGTAATCTATCTGAAATAAATTGAATTGAATTGAATTGTATCCACTCGCCAAGTCGCGCTATTGACGTTATTATAATTGTCGAATGGTTCCTATCCACCCACGGCCTACGTCGCCTTTTTGCGAACTTGGCTGACACACTGTCGAGTCTCTATATTAAAAACCGCTAATCTGACGTATGTTCTTCTCACCTCTTGAACAATCAGAGCATGAAGATACTGCTACTAAGAGTAATAATATAGGTGTTGTATAACGGCTAACATAACAGATTTTTAATTAGTCTGACAGCATAAATAATTCAGAACTAAGCGAGAAAAATACTTGACTTAAGTAATCTTTTTTTTCGGACATCCAGACGCACTGCAAGTTACCATCCCTACCTTGGTGCTATTCTACCAATTCGCACTAAGCGTTTTCAAACGTGTTTTATAATGCGCACAGCAAAGGAGTGGAACCCTCTGCCTGCGTCAGTGTTTCCGAACGCTTGCAACCCTAATCTCTTCAAACTTAGAGTGAACAGGCTCCTTCGGGGTAAGCTCGCTCCATCGTAGATTTTGTCTCTGTCATCTATGACATAGACTAGAGTCAAGAGCAAACCCAAGAGCAAAAGATGCAGTGCGTCTGGATGTCCGATGCTAGAAGGGGGCCGGTGGGATGAGGTTATCATCCTGTTCTTACTTTTATTATCATAAGTTTGGATGAATGAATGGACGTTTTTTACTCAATCACATTCATCATTGAGGTCGATTATAGTCTGGAACGACACATAGGCTACTTTTTATCCCGGGAGTCTGTTCCCTTGGGGACGGGCGAAGCCTCTGGCGGAAACTAGTTTTACATAAGAGATTACATAAACACCATTCAATATACCACTCACGCAAAGCCATATAGCTCACTTTTACCTGCCATTCATTTACAAATGAGGTTTTGATTGCATTTTCACTTTTATATTCGTGTTTGTAACTAAATTGAGGGCAAGCACACTGTATCGTAACGAGATGGTGTCCAATTTAATATGTCACCAATTTATATCATGTAGATGTGTATTTTCGGAAATTGCCAAATTTGTTCGAAAGAGTTTTAGCCAGTAAGACACTCTCTCCCACTCCGTCCAGAGCGGGAGAAGGAATTTGATGATCTCCCATCCACAAAAAAAAAATATAATTAAGGTCAACGACAAACGAGAGACCTCAGGAGAAACCGATGGAAATTGATGTTCATGAGTTTGATAACACTAAAGTCCAAGCGGAGATATGAACAGGGTGCAAAATCCCGCAAACCTCCATTGAAAAGGGAGGATCCTGCGACCTGACAGTTGTTGTGTCCGGTGGGCAACTGCCCGATGGCTGATATTTGGACTGTTGTATATGTTCAAATTAAACTAAAAACTATAGAATTTGTTTAACGTAGTTTGTTGCTATAGATGGCGCTGCGCTAGTTTTTGTGGAGGTATAGATTCCGCTACAGTAACATAACATGTGCAATACTATCGTACATTACATTGTTAATGTTTACTTTTACTTGACTTTCAAAATTAATGAGATTTTGATTACGTTCTCACTTTGTAGATTTGTGAGTTGATTAGTAGCCTCTGGCAAGGTTTAATTGCCTAGCCTTTTCCCTGCTATGTTGGGGTTTTAACGTATGGTGTCAGCCGTTATCGTATATCAAACTGGTTGCTTTATGTAATACTAGCTGACCCGCGCGGCTTCGCTCCCGTCAACTGGCTACCCTAGCTACCCTACCTACCCTACCCTACCTACCCTACTCTACCCTACACTACCCTACAAAAAAAAAAAAAAAACTGAATATGCACACAAAATTTCATAAGAATCGGTCAAGCCGTTTCGGAGGAGTGCGGTAACTAAAACTGTGACATGGAAATTTTATATATAAGATGCATTAACTTTATGGATGTTCTGTTTCTATTTGTGTTTGTATTTTACTGTTAATTAGTGATTCCAATATTTGTAAATGTGTGAGCATCATGTACCTACTTATTTAGAAAATTTATAAGTCTACCTCTGCATACCCTAGGTGCATGGTCCTCACATGTAAGTAAATTTTTGTATACTTATCAAATTTTGTACAAGATTTATTTGAAAAGAGTACATATGGAGTTTCTTGTCTATTCTTATCCATAAGAATCTATCTTTCCGAATGGACAGTAGAGTAACTTTAGAATTTTTGATATTATTTGAAATGTGAATGACGTTCAAAAGTGCCGTTTAATGGCCTAATTGGAATAAACGTTTTGAATTTGACTTTATGGTGACGTAAAAGAATAATACCATCTCATCCCTTCCCGTGGGTGTCGTAAGAGGTGACTAAGGGATTCACCAGAGAATGGGCAGCAGCGTTCTCTGTAAAACGCAACACCATACACTGCGATCGCCAACCCGCCTGCCAAGCGTGGCGATTATGGCAAACACCCCCTTTTGGGGGAGGCCTATGTCCAGCAGTGGACGTGTTTCGGCTGTTATGATGATGATGATGTTGGGGTCGGTTTCCAGTCTAACATACTACAGTACTATACTCATATATAAAGCTGAAGAGTTTGCTTGAACGCGCTCATCTCAGGAACGATTGGTCCGATTTGAAAAATTCTTTCAGTGTTAGATAGCCCATTTATCGAGGAAGGCTATTGGCTATATATCATCACGCTAAGATCAATAGGAGCGGAGCAGACGAGGTTCGCGGGTCAACTAGTACCCTATAACAGAGATGGAGTGAGCATGAAGTGAACTGCCGATCGATTCTGTAAACATGTCGAAGTGAAAGCTTGGGTGAGGTGATCACGAATGAGCTACCATTCCATCTTCTCCCCAGCTAAAACACTAGGAAGTGGTGACGGGCGGGCGTTTTGGGGAACTATTGTAAAACTTATCGTTTAAAAAGTGCTGGCTCTCAGCCTAATTTGAAAAAAACGACTGCATTTTGAACCTTGATTACATGGATTGACAGCTCACTTCACCTAAACTAACACAGTGATACGTTTTCAGACGGTCTACTTTGCAAACATCTTACCAAAACTACAACAAATACAAAGACATGCTATTATAAACTCTGTTTTAATAAGGAAATAATGTAAAACGTTAAGAAAACATTTTCTTGAATACCTTAATCTTTTCTTATCATTGTGCATCTTACATTTGTGTAATTAAAGATTTCTAAGAATGTGTTTTTGTGCAAGCTTGCATGCAATTCCACACTTTTTCCGACGAGAGTAAAGCTAGAGACAAACTGGTTACACGTACGCAACGTATGCAACCAGTATGCAACGCATTATGATATCTGGACTCTTGATTTTATATGAAAAACTATGCAGTAGAAACACACTTATTGTATGCAACGCATGATACGATACGATACAAAAGCGTTGCATACGTTGCGTACGTCAGACCAGTGTGTCTTTGTATCGTAGACAGTGGAGGGTTTATAATAGGGTTCAGTTGGTTACACTTAGGGTAAGAAACCCTGAAAACAAGCCAAGGGCGAGTCGGACACAAAGGGTTCCACACCGAAAAAAAAAAACGTTTCTCGTATGGCCCCTGTAATATTTATTATTTGTTGTTTTAACGGCAATAGAAATACACACACTCTGTGAAAATTTCAACTGTGTACCTATTGCGGTTCTGACCGACGGACAGCGAAGGCTTAGTAATAGGGTTCCGTTCAGTTTTTACCCTTCGGATACGGAAGCCTAAAAAGTTCCCTACGGCCTATTTCAGGACATCGTATATCTCTGGCCCAAGTGTCATCCAAATCAGGTGGGCGACTCTCTAAACCCGATGTCCGTAGTTTCGGGCTTAGTGATGGGCGTTTTCTACTCCGTATCACCTACGGACTTACGATTAGTCTCGAACACGAACTAAGAATGAATGACAACACGAATCGATAGTAACTGACAAATCGTAATGTTCTTCTTTTTATCGTGTGGGCAGTAAGGTCTAACGACCCCACACACCGTAGTGTCAGAGTCTCTAAACCGCCTCAAGGGCCTCTGACATGGTTTATTTGACGACCGCCATTTGGCGGCCGGGACCACCGGCTTATAAGTGCCTTCCGAAGCACGGAACTATCTTTTTATCAGACAATCAGGTGATTCAAGCCTGCAGTGTCCTAGCCAAATTGGAACAACTTTACAAATTAAAGCATACTTTGGAAATTGAACCCACGACCACCGAGAATAATGAAAGAATGAATAACATTACGATCATCGTAATGTTATTCATTCTTAGTAGTTCGGCCGAAACTACGGACTTCGGGCTTAGAGAGTAGACCCACAGTTTTGTCGTTAGGACGCGATGAGGTAACAAACAGGCAGCCTGATTAACTACTCGTATCATTACATGACCAACCTTCACTCCTAACATGGAGATCAAGATTGATGAATAACAATTGCATAATAAATTAATAGTCTTCTATTGTTTCGACATCAAGCTTGGAGACCATCCAAATAGGACAGGAATATGCGGAAATCCCCAATGCGGAGCATTGTATCGAACCAGTTTATAATGTTCCCATTGCTGGGAGTCTGGGAGTCAAGCCTCACAACTGTCTGAATATCAACTATCGGGCAGTTGCCCACCAGAAATAACAACCGTCTGTCTGGTCGAAGGATCCTCTCTTTTCAAAAAAGAGACACAACAGAGAAAACATTTCAAGAATTAATAGAAGAAGACCAAAGAGGCTTCGATTGTTTTGACATAATGCTTGGAGACCGTCCAAATAGGGCACGAATATGCGGAAATCCCCAATGCAGAGGCGGACGGCCAATAGGATTGGTTGCCCAAAAATTCTTAGATACCAAATATGAAGAATCCGTAGCAGCCTCAATGCCACAAGAAAAACTAACGAAGCGAAATAATTCGGCAACAAAAAGAACCGCAACGCCATCTATCCCGCCATCAGCGGGATCTACAATAGAATTTTATACAAACAGAAAAGAAGCACAACATATATCAAGACTGAAAAGAAGAAGATCAAAGGGAGTCTTCAATTGTTTTGGCATGATGCTTGGAGACGCTCCAAATAGGACACACGGAAATCCCCAATGCCAAGCATTGTACACTGCTGGAAATCAAGTCTTCTTTCTGTGAGAGGAAGAAGGCTAGACCAAGCGGAAACAGCGAAGGTAAATAAAGATGATAAGAATGTATAACAAACATCAAAGAAAATATTTATTTGAAAGATGATATGAAAACAGCGGAGTGACGACCGCGAACCGGAAGACGCAACGTTGGCGCGACCCAAGGTGGACCGTTAACCTGGTGAGAGTCGCGGGTAGCCGATGGATGCGAGACGCACAGGACCGTTTGTTGTGGCGACACTGAGGGAGGCCTTTGTCCAGTAGTGGACGTCTTTCGACTGATATGATCAAAACTGCCAGAGATAGCTATAAGAAAGCATACTGCACCGATCATAAATTAACAGGTATGGCAAGAAAAGATGATACTGCTGTGCGACCGATGCAGGAATAGAATAGAATACTCTTTGTTATGTACACCATTTAAATCACAGAAAAGATAGATGAAGAAAACAATTCCATAGGGTGACATAGTGGGCGGGTTTCCCATAATACGACATTCAGCGTTTATGGCATTTTGCGTATTTGTCATTATGATTTTCTGACGATTTGCGACTTTGACATTTTGCGAATAAGTCTGCCGATCTGACAATATGTGTGTCTTCCATTTTGCGTATCTGACATAGACTTTATAAACCAATGGGTGGCCTTATCGCTAAAAGCGATCTTTTGATGATTGCGTTAGTTCATCTCCCTAACTTATTGCCGTCTATAGGGAACGTGCAAGGCGAAAACTGTGCCATCTACTGTTAAGAAATCGGAACTTTTTTCTTATGAAAACTTGAATTTGACGCATCTGTGCTGCCACAAGGCTCCTACATGGTCCTTTTGGGAAAAATTCACATAGTAGATTGTACCATCTCGTGTTGTGCATTCGGAACTTTTTCCTTGTAAATACTTGACATTGACACTTCTGTGCTGCCACCTAGTTTCTGCACACTCCCCATGTTGGAGACAGCTACCATTCTCACCAGCTATTCATACATATATGGATTTTACACGACGCCTGATTGAAGAAAACTGATCTCCTCAACCAAGAAACTGGATAACATGGTGTAGCGGCATCAATGCTGCCACAAGAAAAAACGGACGGAGCAAATCAACATCGCAGCAAAAAGAACCACGACGCTATCTATCCAACTAGCAGCGAAGTAAAATCCTGCATCGCGCAAGCAAAGTTTACCGTGCGATTTGAACATATACATCAGCCCGAATATCAACTATCGGGCTGTAGCCCGCCAGGCACAACAGCCGCTTACTCGTTCTGCACCCCTCCCTTAAACGGTATTGCTAGATAAGATTCGTATCAGAATTTCTGACTTATAGCTACCCGTAATGACAGTCTAATATCTACAAATACAAGTTAGGACCAACAGTTTAACGTACTTTCTGAGGCAGGAAGGAGTCTTGGTATGTAAGGAATGGTCACCCATCCAAGCTCCGACCTTGGCAAGTGTTGCTTAATTTTGAAGATCTACTTGTGCGGCTCTTTTTTATCTATCCACGAGGTGTATGTATACTGATGAATTAATGAATTCTATTCATTCGTTTCAACATGGAGCTTGGAGAGTATCCAAATAGGACAAATGGATACACGGAAATCCCTAAACTATGGAATGGTGTTGAATTTAGACCGGGTGCAGCAGAGTTCAATATTATATTGGCAACGATATAGTTGCCGCGTGAAAGTTAAAACAGTCTGGGGATTGAAATAGTTTTCCTAAAATACATTGGAGAAATTGTCGTGGAAATAGATCTAGTAGTTCTTGAGATACGTGCGCAATGATGCTTACTGATAAAACGGAATTTTGAATAGGGAAGACGCAAATACAGAATTTATGAGAATGCTGTTAATAAAATGATAAAGATGATAAAATAAAAGCAATTGCAACGTTTTTATTTTAGTTCATATGATTAAAAAAAATAATAAGAAACATGAAACGGGACTTTTTTAAAACCAAGAATCAGCGTTTTGTGACGTCACTGCTGTTATGACAACGAAAAGGCAACCTTATATCTTTGAGTTAGGACAGTTCATGACAAGTGTCAGACAGGAGTGACACAACTTCCTTTTTCGGACGAAATGTCAAACTATCAGTTTGAGACCGCAATTTCGAAAATAAATTAAAGCGCTTTATTTTTTTTTTTATTTATGTGTGGTCTATTTTACATAGAATTCTTTAAAATGGATAAAGATGAAAATATTGCATGTGCCCTATTAATAAGTAAGATAATTATTTCAATATCTATAACAGGTCTATTGTAGTCGTTTACCACCTATACTACATTTTATTTCAATTAAATCTATACTTTAATATTATACAGCAGAAGACTTAGTTTGCTTGAAGGCGCTAATCTCAGGAACTTCTGGTTCGAATTGAAAATATATTTTAGTGTTGGATAGCCAATTTATTGAGGAAGGCTATATAACGTCACGCTACAACCAATAGGAGCGGAGCATTCATGAAAAATGTGGCGCAGACAAAGTTGCACGAGTCAGCTATTTACATTATAAAAAGTTTTTTTTTTTTTTATTTGTGATGCGTTTGCTCTTGACTCTAGTCAAGGTCAGAGATGACAGACAAAGTCTACGATGGAGCGAGCTTACCCAGAAGGAGCCTGTTCACTCTAACTTTGAAGAGATTAGGGTTGTAAGCGTTTGGAAACAAAGACGCAGGCAGAGAGTTCCACTTAAAAACCGGAACTAATAATAGCCACATTACCCACTGTACTTATACTTATAAAAACGTTCGGTTCCGCTTGCACTTTCTCTAACTACCCACGCGCGATAAACAATTGACTTTCGATTCATTGTATGAATAAATAATTGATCCGTAATTATTAATTGAATAGCAAAGAACGTGAGGAAACTTGGAGGTAATCGTGAGGCCGCAAAACATTGTTGAAATGGAAGGAGAACTCATTTGTGCTTCAACATCTGCCTTTTTTAGGGTTCCGTACCCGAAGGGTAACCAATGGAACCCTATTACTAAGCCTCCGCAGTCCATCTTTCCGTCCGTCTGTCTATCAGACAGCTGTATATCAAGAACTGTATTATAGGTAGGCAGTTAAATCAATCAAATGAATTCTCTCGCTCTGGGAGCGTGCGGGAGTTGTTACTGACTAAACCCATCCGTGTTACTCCCAAAGCCATTTGCGTTCCAGTGCCGCTGTCACTCTTTCGAACAATTTCGCAACCCTAGCGGGCCCAGTATAGACTGGGCCCGCTAGCCGCTAGGGCCATTAAGCTGCTATTATGCTGATCTTTATGAGGTGCGTCTGGAACGCTCCTCCAGCGACGCCCTAAGTCGATGGCCGTACCGTACCCCACAAGGGTGCTCAGAGCGTGTAGTCGCTAAGTTTTAAGGCTTGTATACATGACAATAACCTTGTGCATACAAACGGAGCTAATAACTCGACCTCTACGCGCTACTCCGCTACCCGTGTTTTTAATTTTTTTAAATTAAATAGAACATATTTTTTAAAAGTAAGAAAACCGAATTATTTTCGTTTGTATTGTAAAGCAATAGATTTTTGTTTTTAGTTTTTTTTTTTTTAATGCAGGAGTAAAATGGTTTCATGTCAACGATTTGGTGAAATTTATTTCTTATTATGTGATACCGATACATAAATTCTGGCTGAACCAAATAACGTATCATATCATGTAGATTACGAACTATTTTTATTTAGATGTTCTCTGTTTTTGCTGACGAAAAGTTGCGTCATTTGCACGATTTTTTAAGCATTTCTCGAGAGAGCAGCCTAAGTCACGGTTGGCTTTAGTTTTATATTAAGGCAGCAACAGGCAGGTCCGGTTAAGTAGCTGACAACCTAGGTTGACCAGCGAGGGGCCTCTCATTAACAAACTAAACAACCGGTCAAGGGTTAGTCGGACTGGCACACGGACGGTTCCGTACCATAAACCTTAATTTTAATTTTTGGTGTTATAGTGGCAATAGAAAGTTGGATACCTTTGGGTACGGAACCCTAAAAAAAGGTTAAAAGCCAGACTCGGACTCATTATCGATAAAGCCGAACATGAATGAGTTAGTAGTTAATGTAATCAGAAACATGATTGTTTGATAAGTAAACAAAGCACCGTGAAAATTTTAACTGCCTACCTATAATACAGTTCTTGATATACAGCTGTCTGATAGACAGACGGACGGAAAGACGGACTGCGGAGGCTTAGTAATAGGGTTCCATTGGTTACCCTTCGGGTACGGAACCCTAAAAAAGGCAGATGTTGAAGCACAAATGAGTTCTCCTTCCATTTCAACAATGTTTTGCGGCCTCACGATTACCTCCAAGTTTCCTCACGTTCTTTGCTATTCAATTAATAATTACGGATCAATTATTTATTCATACAATGAATCGAAAGTCAATTGTTTATCGCGCGTGGGTAGTTAGAGAAAGTGCAAGCGGAACCGAACGTTTTTATAAGTATAAGTACAGTGGGTAATGTGGCTATTATTAGTTCCGGTTTTTAAGTGGAACTCTCTGCCTGCGTCTTTGTTTCCAAACGCTTACAACCCTAATCTCTTCAAAGTTAGAGTGAACAGGCTCCTTTTGGGTAAGCTCGCTCCATTCTAGACTTTGTCTGTCATCTCTGACCTTGACTAGAGTCAAGAGCAAACGCATCACAAATAAAAAAAAAAAACTTTTTATAATGTAAATAGCTGACTCGTGCAACTTTGTCTGCGCCACATTTTTCATGAATGCTCCGCTCCTATTGGTTGTAGCGTGACGTTAAATAGCCTTCCTCAATAAATTGGCTATCCAACACTAAAATATATTTTCAATTCGAACCAGAAGTTCCTGAGATTAGCGCCTTCAAGCAAACTAAGTCTTCTGCTGTATAATATTAAAGTATAGATTTAATTGAAATAAAATGTAGTATAGGTGGTAAACGACTACAATAGACCTATTATAGATATTGAAATAATTATCTTACTTATTAATAGGGAACATGCAATATTTTCATCTTTATCCATTTTAAAGAATTCTATGTAAAATAGACCATACATAAATAAAAAAAAAATAAGGCGCTTTAATTTATTTTCGAAATTGCGGTCTCAAACTGATAGTTTGACATTTCATCCGAAAAAGGAAGTTGTGTCACTCCTGTCTGACACTTGTCATGAACTGTCCTAACTCAAAGATATAAGGTTGCCTTTTCGTTGTCATAACAGCAGTGACGTCACAAAACGCTGATTCTTTGTTTTAAAAAAGTTCCGTTTCATGTTTCTTATTATTTTTTTTAATCATATGAACTAAAATAAAAACGTTGCAATTGCTTTTATTTTATAATCTTTATCATTTTATTAACAGCATTCTCATAAATTCTGTATTTGCGTCTTCCCTATTCAAAATTCCGTTTTATCAGTAAGCATCATTGCGCACGTATCTCAAAAACTACTAGATCTATTTCCACGACAATTTCTCCAATGTATTTTAGGAAAACTATTTCAATCCCCAGACTGTTTTAACTTTCACGCGGCAACTATATCGTTGCCAATATAATATTGAACTCTGCTGCACCCGGTCTAAATTCAACACCATTCCATAGTTTAGGGATTTCCGTGTATCCATTTGTCCTATTTGGATACTCTCCAAGCTCCATGTTGAAACGAATGAATAGAATTCATTAATTCATCAGTATACATACACCTCGTGGATAGATAAAAAAGAGCCGCACAAGTAGATCTTCAAAATTAAGCCTACCAGACCTCCACAACCCATTAACTGGGTAACACGGTACTTCATGGCAAGACTGGAGTCAGATTTACTGGCTTCTGACTATCTGTGACGACTGCCAATGATCTACAAATGACAGCCGGGACCAACGGCTTAACGTGCTTTCCGAGAAACGACTAGGCAGAAGATGATCATCATCTGCCTAGCCTTTTCCCAACTATATTGGGGTCGGCTTCCAGTCAAACCGGATTCTGCTGAATACCAGCATTTTACGTTTGTCTACCAGACCTGCACAACCCAGGAACTGTGTAACATGGTACTTACTTTTTGGCAAGACTGGAGTCAGATTTTTTTATTTATTTAAACTTCATGTACAATAGTGTTACATAGGCGGACTTAATGCAACAAGGCATTAAGCAAGGCAAACTGTTATGACTGCCAAAGATCTACAAAATGTCATTCTGACCGGTGTCAATATGAATATCGACCATTAAGGGATATTTTGGAGGACTATTTTGCAGCAGATCTGGAGTCAATGCCTTGGATGCAAATAGGCTCACTGCCTGATGTGAATAGTATGGTAGATTGTTTCAACTCCCTTACTACCCAATTATTTGACTTGCATGCCCCCATAAAGAGAAGGATAGTTAGGGACCGTCCCAGACCTTGGATAACAGACAATATAAAATTAATGTTTAAGTTAAGAGACAAGGCAAAGAAAAACTATGATAAGAGCAAACAAGACACTAAAAAAAAATATTATTTAGACTTTAAAAAACATGCTTCTGCTGCTCTGTTGCGAGAAAAGAAGGCATACTTTGATGGGCACATTAATAATCAGTTGAAAAACCCCAAAAAACTATGGAAAAATCTCAAGTCCGATGTTCTTTCAGAACATAGTGATAGCACGCTCCCCGGACAATTTAATGACCCATATGAGATTAACAGGGCTTTTCTTAATGTGCCCGGTCAGTGCACTTTGTCCCCATCACAGCTGTTATATTTTGACACTAACCGATATGGGGATGCACATTTCAAACTGCGACTCGTTAATGAGGATGATGTTGGAAAAATTCTTAAGAGCTTGGGGTCGAATGCTAAGGGAACGGATGGCCTGAGTCTCGATATGATTTTGCTCACCTTACCCACCACCTTCTAGGCCATCACCACTATAGTAAATAAGTCAATCGAAACAAACACTTTCCCTGACTTATGGAAATGTGCTATAGTGCGTCCATTGCCAAAAATCAGCAACCCAAGCTCTTTTAAAGACCTGCGCCCTGTAAGTATTTTGCCTTGTTTGTCTAAGGTTTTAGAGAGAGTAGTTTACAATCAAATGCTAGAGTACCTGGAAGTTAACAACATGCTCCCAGACCTTCAGTCCGGTTTTAGGAAGGGTCGTGGGACGGCCACAGCTCTTTCTGATGTAGTGGGAAATATCCTGGAAGCACGAGATAGGGGGGAGGGAACAATCCTTGCACTTCTTGATTTTTCATGGGCCTTCGATGCGATCAACACCACTCTATTACTTTCCAAATTAGCCTATTATGGTTCTACTACGGAAACAGTAGAGTGGTTCGCTAGCTACATACAAAAAAGGTCACAGCTCATGGAAGTACAGAGGGATGATGGATCAACTATGTTATCCTCTCCTCGTCAGGTGTCACGTGGTGTGCCCCAGGGATCGATTTTGGGACCCCTTTTGTATATTATTTATAGTGCAGATATTGTTGAATCCTTCCATCATTGCAGATACCATATGTATGCAGATGACATTCAATTATACATTTCATTTAAGCCAGCGGATATAAAACAGGCAGTGGAAAAAATTAATGCAGATCTAGAAAGAGTAGTAGAATGGTCAGATGATAACTCACTAGTTTTGAACCCGCTGAAGTCTAAATTCATGGTCTTGGGAAGTAGGAAAATGATCAGTGCTATGCTGTCGGCCAATCCAGAAGTTTTTATCAGAGGGGATAAAATAGATAGGGTAGAGGAGGCATGCAATCTGGGTCTGACTATGGACCCCGAGCTGAGATTTGAGAAGCACATCAGTAATGCTATGAGAAATTGTTTCTATAGGTTAAAACTTCTGTATACAATAAGAGCCCATCTGAGTGTTGATCTGCGTAAACAACTAGTAGACAGCTTAGTTTTATCAAGACTAAATTATTGTGACACGGTGTATGGACCATGCCTGTTAGCAAGAACTGAAAAGCTAATACAACGCATACAAAATGCATGTGCACGGTTCTGTGTGAATATACCATGTAGGAGTCATGTCACTCCTTATATCAATGACCATAACATCTTGAAAATGGCAGCAAGGAGAGAGTTGCATTTGGCTAGCTTACTGTTTGGAGTTGTCACAACACAGAAACCACACTATTTATTTGAGAAACTAAGTTGGAGACACAGCAAGTATGAACCACGTTTCTCCACATACCCTCTTTGCACACCACATCACGGGACCGCAGCGTTCAGGGGGAGTTTCAAATATGCCGCCACACACTGTTGGAATGACCTTCCTCCACCAATCAGAGTCCTGAAATCAAAAAAACATTTTACAAACATTTTAAAAAAATATTTCCTGCAAATTCAAAAATCCACATAACTTGTAGTGTAAATCAGCTCACATTCAGCACTTTTGCTTACCTCATGGGTCATGGCCTGCAGGCAATGGAAGTTCAGCAGTGGTGGTGGTCTTTGGTTGACTCCGCCCTGTTCAGAATCAGTATTCTAACCCTCAAGGTTGATCCTATATTCGTGGGGCATGGTGGCTGTGTGTATGTGAAACTTTGAAGGGGTTGGGCATTGCGTTTGTCTCCACATGTCTCTTTCGAAGTGTCGATGGCTGTTCCAATCGACCTGCGATTCATTATTCGGTTCATTCGACCACCAACACCATGTCAGTACAGTTTCTGCGCCTCATCTCTTGTTGTGTACAGGGAATATGACAATTTCACCACTTAGATAAGCAAATATGCAAATGGCCGCCATCATACTGTGTTGGAAATGATGGGATATGTATGGTGTATTGTCGAACATCTATGCATTATGTTTCCTGCAAAGAAGAAAAATTTTATTTATTAGTATTACAAATTTAATTTGACTCATTTAATTATTTAAAGTGTTTACCTGCATTGTATTGTTTATTTATAAGTACTCGCGGAGGGACGCCAGGATGCCACTCAACCAGTGGTTGCTGAAAACCAGCGCTGTGATTTCTGGGCTTGTCCAGAGTCGCGGCATACGCTGAGCAACGACCGTTTTTTGCTCGGATGCGGCGCACAACTTACTTGTTAATTTATGTTTTCGATTTTATTTTTGTACCTATTGTAAATTACTGTTTATTTTGTTTTTTTGTTTAATGTCAACTTGTCAATGACGGGCAGCACCGGACGCCGCGGTCGCACCATAGACAATCTGTCGAACTTTTGATGATGGAACTGTGTTCTTTTTGTCTATGGTGTGAACAAAGACTTGTGCCCGGTCCTGACATAGTCCTAGTGACAATAGGTTATTTAGTTTAGTTTTTAGTTAAGTTTTTATTTATTCCCTTATTATTTTGTGTTTTGTGCAAAAAAAAAAAAAAAGATGTCATGGTTTATGGTGGTTACCAGCAAGTAAACCGCACGCGCTTGCTTGATTGACATTCAAAAACATTGTATAAAACTTCGTGTTAGTTGAACTGCAGTAGATTTTAACCCAATTTCTCAAGAACATATCATAAAACCAACATAACTGTGAGAACGCAATTTATTTACTCAAGAAAGTTAAGTACACGTAGGATGTACAGTCAAGTGCACGTCTTAGTAACAATTTGATTTTGCCAGCTGGAAATGTTGGTCATTTTTAGTGTGACTGTTCCTAAAATTATCCATCTAAAAAATATATAAAGCTGCAGAGTTTGTTTGTTTGTTTGCGCTATCTAACACTGAAATAATTTGAAAAATTATTTCAGTGTTAGATAGCGCATTTATCGAGGAAGGCTATAGGCTACATCATCACGCTAAGACCAATATTCAGCTTGCATGATTTGTCCAAAATAAACTAACTAACATAGCAAGTTTAATAAAACTTTGTAAAAGCCTACCCATTCTACATGCATTTGACCGTACACTTGAACACAGGATGTAAAACCTGTCGTTCAAGGCGATAACTTGCGCTTGCGCAGTGCAGCCGCCCGATAATGTTTATCTTTGTAATTGTACTGTTTCAAAGGATCTTGTTAGACAGGGAAAACATATCAAGGCGGTTTGGTCTCTTTCTTTTGGTCGAGTTAGACACTCACCTGCAGGGGTCGGTCTTCAACGTAGGCGCCGATCCCACTGCACGCGGTCTAGCGGTCAGAGTTCCGAGTTCTGTGTTCCGCGTCCACTGTAATCTATGCGGTGGCATCCTACGCACACAAAAGCTGTTAGACCGCGACGGTCAAAGTGGACGCGCGTTCTGTCGGAGTTTTATTTTTTACAAAAGCTGGAAGGTCACGATAGCCGACGAGATCGAAATGTTTATTTAATTAGTGAGAGTAAAACGTTTTCTTTATGATTTGCGAGACATTTGGTTGAGTGTGACATTTGGTTTTCAGTAAAAAGAGCGTCTGACGTGTTATCACTGCTTAAGATTACTGAACGACAGATTTTTAGATCGCTTGCAGTGTGCGCTTGTGTGGACGCGGAACGGACCGTGGAACGGACCGCGCGCAGTGGGGTCGGCGCCAGCTGAAAAGTGGAATTTCCTGTTTCTTGATAGCTCTTTAAGGTTGAATGAAAAGGCAACTTCTTGGTAAGCGAGCTCCATCGTCACATGATCGCTTTTCGTCAGTTAGTTTGTGGTCCTATCAATAATAATGAAGATAAGTAACGCTGGCCAGGGATGGGTGTCCGCCCTCCCGAACATATCCGAGCCTCGGAAAGTACGTTTACGATTTTTTGCGGCTGTGATTCTTTGGCAGCCGTTACTAAGAGTCAGAACCCCGAAAATCAGATCCTCAGTCTTGCCAAGAGGTGTCGTGTTGCCCAGCCGTCATCCCATGTATAAAGCTGGTTTTCCACCAGAGATGTGCTATGCAACGTTGCTATGGATGCGTTTGATATCCACCAATCATATTCATTGGTCCACATAGCATAGCACTGGTGGAAACTGATTTAACTAAGCTACGTTTTATATATGGCAGGATAATACGTGCTATGAATGCGAGCTTTGGATGGCGAGTTGTGTAACTATGTGCAGAGCAGTGCATGCCTCCCTATTGTCGATACGTCGCATAGCTCGAGCTGCGCATCTTCCTCGCGCAGCTTCCGTGCGGCGGCGCATGTCCATAGCACATCTTACTTGCTCCGCTACATAGCTTAGCTTCAGTGGAAACGGTCACTTAGTTTCGTAGCTTAGCTTGTGTAGCTGCATAGGACATCTATGGTGGAAAGGCACCCAAATATTGGGTTTCAAGGCGATTACTTGCGCTTAAGTAGTACAGCCACGTACAGCATCCGAATTCGATGACTAAGAAAGTGAGCTGATGCTCGTATTGCAATGCGTTGAAAAAACTGGACACCTCTCGGTGTCTGGTTGTGCCAGGCCCGTTTCTTAAGAACTATCTGATGTAATTAGTTTATACGTAGAAAGTGGGTATCTCGCTTTGCTGGAAGTTGGAATAAGACGACGACGTTGAAAAAAGTTGCAAAATCTGGTAGTGTTATTCTGGTACCAAATTTACATCTGGCTTGGTAAATTTGGTACATTTTTACCAAGGCATATGACGTCACGCGTGTCTTAAAGTCGCTGTATCTCCTTTATTTTTTGTTTACGTGAAAAAAGAAAAAATACGTGTCCAATATTTTTTGAAAATCTATCAGACGGATTAATTAGACTTTTTTAGTAAAATACCCTATTACGCTAAGCCGAATGATGATCGAATCAGATACGAAGGGATCCAAGGTTACCCAAATAGCTCGAAGAATTGCCAAGCTTAAGTGACAGTATCCCGCCACTGCCACTTAAGTTTGGCGATTCTATATCTAGACGGTTTTCGGCTAGAATGATTGTGATAAATAATGCTAAATAACGTGCTTGTTGAGACAGATCCAGTTGTTTAGGATGTGTGAAAAAATTTTATCTTAAATTCATTAATATCTATTAATGAATTTAAGATAAATGTTTTTCAATTGCAACCCAGAGTCTAATATTGTACCCGGTTAACAGCAAGACTTTTGAGAAGCCGCTTATTTTTTTTAATGTTAGCCTATATTTTGTGTCCCACTGCTGGGCAAAGGCCTCCCCTTTCTGTCTGGGCGATGTCTGGCCAAGTTTGTCCAGCAAACATGATGGGATATCACACCACCAGCGCCGCGGTCGACTTCGACGACGACCTGTTATTCTTGTGAATTAATTACTGACGTAATGAAGATGAATGTACGATTTAGCTTTGTTGAGTTAAATTGAAGAAATTGTTAAGTGGTTAGGTGTATGTTATTTAAATAACAAATGAACCGTGCTTGGATTGTATATATTTATATGCACGCATGCCTCTAAGCCACTGTAGCCTGTCGCATGCTTTGCTAATATGAAATTCATCTATTTAAGTACCAGGGCGAACGAACGGCCGGCGAACCAGCGGGAACACCGCGACTATCTGACCTATCTAACACTGAAAGGATTTTTCAAATCGGACTAGTAGTTCCTGAGATTAGCGCGTTCAAGTAAACAAACAAACTCTTCAGCTTTATATATTTAGTACTAGTTGACCCACGCAAGTTCGTTTGCGTCACAATATTCATTACTGCTCCGCTCCTATTGGTCTTGGCGTGATGGTATAAAACCCTCGATAAATGGGCTATCTAACACTGAAATAATTTATCAAATCAGACCAGTAGTTCCTGAGATTAGCGCGTTCAAGCAAACAAACAAACTCTTTAGCTTTATGTATTAGTATAGATAAGAAATATATCATCAAAAAGGAAAACATAAGGGACACAGTATAGATTAGTTATATCCTTCTTATTCAGGTCATGAAATATCTTTTAAATCAGTGCAATTTTGGAGGAGGAAACAGGCGAGAGCCAAACCTCGAAGTATGACTTTTTAAATACAAAATCGATGCAAGGGTGCCGACACATATTGCGTCCCGTACCAAAGGCCCACCCACCTTTCAAGGCATTATGCTCATGCCATCAGGTCGCTGCGTTCGTTTATAAGTTTGCACATGCGGGGTATAGGCGAATTAGCACCAAACACTGTACGGCGAAGAGGTGGAGCTAAGGGTGTTAAAATATCTACTTAAGTTAATTAATTTTATTTAACCCTAGCAACAATAGAAAATTTGTAAATTATAATATTGGGAATTATATAACTCACTTGTGTTGGGTTAATTTACTATTTTTACTATTAGAATATAATTATGACATAATATTTCACAATCCAGAATTTGGTCTGCCCATGTGAGTTCCAAATTTCAAAGTTCAGATGAAACTTGGTATAGCCATATCTTAATTGGTATGGCTTTGGATTGGTTAACAAATATCCAGGCTTTGAAAATCTATTTCTATACTAATATATAAAGCTGAAAAGTTTGTTTGTTTGCTTGAACGCGCTAATCTCAGGAACTACTGGTCCGATTTGTAAAATTATTTTAGTGTTAGATACCCCATTTATCGAGGAAAGCTATAGGCGAAGTTGCGCGGCTCAACTAGTAATAATATAAGTAGGGTTTCTGTTGGATTTATAATGTTAATGTTTATAATGTTATTTTGATGACTTATCCTAGGTTTTTTTTTCAGTTAATCAAAGCAGGTGCTTACATTCTGTATCTTATTCTAAGGAGCAAAAGATTTAAAGCAGGAAGTGTATTTAAATTTATGAATACTCAGGTGAGTTATTTAATTAATTGAAAACTATTAAGTTTTAATTAATCTTAAGCATATTTTGTTTTTACTTCCGTATCCTAATGTATTTATAATAGCAATCGAATTCATATTCAATGTTTGAGAATTTCAATGATTTCCATCTGGCCTCTTTCCATCGTCACGTGCTGATCAAGCTGCTTAGCAAGAACCCAATGGCTTGATTGGGTTCTAAAACAGCACGCAGCGGTGACAAGAGCCCGACGGATAATGTCATTAATGCTGGGTGTAATATGTCCTGTATCTGCGCCATGGTCGGTTCAATTTCCTTTGGCACTGCAAATGCACGCCCGGTTGGTGATTAACGTCCTTACATACTTACATACACTTCTGCCTACCTCAAATTATTATTACGTGAACTATATATTTAGTCCTTACGTATTATTGAATTTGTCCTGTCGTTATCAAGGTATTAGTTTACATAATTTTATTTTATATCCTTAAATAAATACAATAATAATATGTTGTACAACATTTCCTTACCATTATTACCTCGATCTCGGTTAAAAACTGGTGATAATCAATGACCCATTTTAAAAATTAACAGTAGGTACTTTTGTTTTTCATGAAGGTTTTTTTTTTAAATTTTCACGGTGCTTTGTTTACTTATCAAACAATCATGTATCTGATTACATTAACTACTAACTCATTCATGTTCGGCTTTATCGATAATGAGTCCGAGTCTGGCTTTTAACCTTTTTTTAGGGTTCCGTACCCAAAGGTATCCAACTTTCTATTGCCACTATAACACCAAAAATTAAAATTAAGGTTTATGGTACGGAACCGTCCATGTGCCAGTCCGACTAACCCTTGACCGGTTGTTTAGTTTGTTAATGAGAGGCCCCTCGCTGGTCAACCTAGGTTGTCAGCTACTTAACCGGCCTGCCTGTTGCTGCCTTAATATAAAACTAAAGCCAACCGTGACTTAGGCTGCTCTCTCGAGAAATGCTTAAAAAATCGTGCAAATGACGCAACTTTTCGTCAGCAAAAACAGAGAACATCTAAATAAAAATAGTTCGTAATCTACATGATATGATACGTTATTTGGTTCAGCCAGAATTTATGTATCGGTATCACATAATAAGAAATAAATTTCACCAAATCGTTGACATGAAACCATTTTACTCCTGCATTAAAAAAAAAAAGACTAAAAACAAAAATCTATTGCTTTACAATACAAACGAAAATAATTCGGTTTTCTTACTTTTAAAAAATATGTTCTATTTAAATTAAAAAAATTAAAAACACGGGTAGCGGAGTAGCGCGTAGAGGTCGAGTTATTAGCTCCGTTTGTATGCACAAGGTTATTGTCATGTATACAAGCCTTAAAACTTAGCGACTACACGCTCTGAGCACCCTTGTGGGGTACGGTACGGCCATCGACTTAGGGCGTCGCTGGAGGAGCGTTCCAGACGCACCTCATAAAGATCAGCATAATAGCAGCTTAATGGCCCTAGCGACTAGCGGGCCCAGTCTATACTGGGCCCGCTAGGGTTGCGAAATTGTTCGAAAGAGTGACAGCGGCACTGGAACGCAAATGGCTTTGGGAGTAACACGGATGGGTTTAGTCAGTAACAACTCCCGCACGCTCCCAGAGCGAGAGAATTCATTTGATTGATTTAAAAAAAAAACCTTCATGAAAAACAAAAGTACCTACTGTTAATTTTTAAAATGGGTCATTGATTATCACCAGTTTTTAACCGAGATCGAGGTAATAATGGTAAGGAAATGTTGTACAACATATTATTATTGTATTTATTTAAGGATATAAAATAAAATTATGTAAACTAATACCTTGATAACGACAGGACAAATTCAATAATACGTAAGGACTAAATATATAGTTCACGTAATAATAATTTGAGGTAGGCAGAAGTGTATGTAAGTATGTAAGGACGTTAATCACCAACCGGGCGTGCATTTGCAGTGCCAAAGGAAATTGAACCGACCATGGCGCAGATACAGGACATATTACACCCAGCATTAATGACATTATCCGTCGGGCTCTTGTCACCGCTGCGTGCTGTTTTAGAACCCAATCAAGCCATTGGGTTCTTGCTAAGCAGCTTGATCAGCACGTGACGATGGAAAGAGGCCAGCATAATGCCTTGAAAGGTGGGTAGGCCTTTGGTACGGGACGCAATATGTGTCGGCACCCTTGCATCGATTTTGTATTTAAAAAGTCATACTTCGAGGTTTGGCTCTCGCCTGTTTCCTCCTCCAAAATTGCACTGATTTAAAAGATATTTCATGACCTGAATAAGAAGGATATAACTAATCTATACTGTGTCTCTTATGTTTTCCTTTTTGATGATATATTTCTTATCTATACTAATACATAAAGCTAAAGAGTTTGTTTGTTTGCTTGAACGCGCTAATCTCAGGAACTACTGGTCTGATTTGATAAATTCTTTCAGTGTTAGATAGCCCATTTATCGAGGGTTTTATACCATCACGCCAAGACCAATAGGAGCGGAGCAGTAATGAATATTGTGACGCAAACGAACTTGCGTGGGTCAACTAGTACTAAATATATAAAGCTGAAGAGTTTGTTTGTTTACTTGAACGCGCTAATCTCAGGAACTACTAGTCCGATTTGAAAAATCCTTTCAGTGTTAGATAGGTCAGATAGTCGCGGTGTTCCCGCTGGTTCGCCGGCCGTTCGTTCGCCCTGGTACTTAAATAGAAGAATTTCATATTAGCAAAGCATGCGACAGGCTACAGTGGCTTAGAGGCATGCGTGCATATAAATATATACAATCCAAGCACGGTTCATTTGTTATTTAAATAACATACACCTAACCACTTAACAATTTCTTCAATTTAACTCAACAAAGCTAAATCGTACATTCATCTTCAGTACGTCAGTAATTAATTCACAAGAATAACAGGTCGTCGTCGAAGTCGACCGCGGCGCTGGTGGTGTGATATCCCATCATGTTTGCTGGACAAACTTGGCCAGACATCGCCCAGACAGAAAGGGGAGGCCTTTGCCCAGCAGTGGGACACAAAATATAGGCTAACATTAAAAAAAATAAGCGGCTTCTCAAAAGTCTTGCTGTTAACCGGGTACAATATTAGACTCTGGGTTGCAATTGAAAAGTTTTTCACACATCCTAAACAACTGGATCTGTCTCAACAAGCACGTTATTTAGCATTATTTATCACAATCATTCTAGCCGAAAACCGTCTAGATATAGAATCGCCAAACTTAAGTGGCAGTGGCGGGATACTGTCACTTAAGCTTGGCAATTCTTCGAGCTATTTGGGTAACCTTGGATCCCTTCGTATCTGATTCGATCATCATTCGGCTTAGCGTAATAGGGTATTTTACTAAAAAAGTCTAATTAATCCGTCTGATAGATTTTCAAAAAATATTGGACACGTATTTTTTCTTTTTTCACGTAAACAAAAAATAAAGGAGATACAGCGACTTTAAGACACGCGTGACGTCATATGGCTTGGTAAAAATGTACCAAATTTACCAAGCCAGATGTAAATTTGGTACCAGAATAACACTACCAGATTTTGCAACTTTTTTCAACGTCGTCGTCTTATTCCAACTTCCAGCAAAGCGAGATACCCACTTTCTACGTATAAACTAATTACATCAGATAGTTCTTAAGAAACGGGCCTGGCACAACCAGACACCGAGAGGTGTCCAGTTTTTTCAACGCATTGCAATACGAGCATCAGCTCACTTTCTTAGTCATCGAATTCGGATGCTGTACGTGGCTGTACTACTTAAGCGCAAGTAATCGCCTTGAAACCCAGTATTTGGGTGCCTTTCCACCATAGATGTCCTATGCAGCTACACAAGCTAAGCTACGAAACTAAGTGACCGTTTCCACTGAAGCTAAGCTATGTAGCGGAGCAAGTAAGATGTGCTATGGACATGCGCCGCCGCACGGAAGCTGCGCGAGGAAGATGCGCAGCTCGAGCTATGCGACGTATCGACAATAGGGAGGCATGCACTGCTCTGCACATAGTTACACAACTCGCCATCCAAAGCTCGCATTCATAGCACGTATTATCCTGCCTTATAAAAAACGTAGCTTAGTTAAATCAGTTTCCACCAGTGCTATGCTATGTGGACCAATGAATATGATTGGTGGATATCAAACGCATCCATAGCAACGTTGCATAGCACATCTCTGGTGGAAAACCAGCTTTATACATGGGATGACGGCTGGGCAACACGACACGTCTTGACAAGACTGGGGATCTGATTTTCGGGGTTCTGACTCTTAGTAACGGCTGCCAAAGAATCACAGCCGCGAAAAATCGTAAACGTACTTTCCGAGGCTCGGATATGTTCGGGAGGGCGGACACCCATCCCTGGCCAGCGTTACTTATCTTCATTATTATTGATAGGACCACAAACTAACTGACGAAAAGCGATCATGTGACGATGGAGCTCGCTTACCAAGAAGTTACCTTTTCATTCAACCTTAAAGAGCTATCAAGAAACAGGAAATTCCACTTTTCAGCTGGCGCCGACCCCACTGCGCGCGGTCCGTTCCACGGTCCATTCCGCGTCCACACAAGCGCACACTGCAAGCGATCTAAAAATCTGTCGTTCAGTAATCTTAAGCAGTGATAACACGTCAGACGCTCTTTTTACTGAAAACCAAATGTCACACTCAACCAAATGTCTCGCAAATCATAAAGAAAACGTTTTACTCTCACTAATTAAATAAACATTTCGATCTCGTCGGCTATCGTGACCTTCCAGCTTTTGTAAAAAATAGAACTCCGACAGAACGCGCGTCCACTTTGACCGTCGCGGTCTAACAGCTTTTGTGTGCGTAGGATGCCACCGCATAGATTACAGTGGACGCGGAACACAGAACTCGGAACTCTGACCGCTAGACCGCGTGCAGTGGGATCGGCGCCTACGTTGAAGACCGACCCCTGCAGGTGAGTGTCTAACTCGACCAAAAGAAAGAGACCAAACCGCCTTGATATGTTTTCCCTGTCTAACAAGATCCTTTGAAACAGTACAAATACAAAGATAAACATTATCGGGCGGCTGCACTGCGCAAGCGCAAGTTATCGCCTTGAACGACAGGTTTTACATCCTGTGTTCAAATGTACGGTCAAATGCATGTAGAATGGGTAGGCTTTTACAAAGTTTTATTTAACTTGCAATGTTAGTTAGTTTATTTTGGACAAATCATGCAAGCTGAATATTGGTCTTAGCGTGATGATGTAGCCTATAGCCTTCCTCGATAAATGCGCTATCTAACACTGAAATAATTTTTCAAATTATTTCAGTGTTAGATAGCGATTTCAAGTAAACAAACAAACTCTGCAGCTTTATATATTTTTTAGATGGATAATTTTAGGAACAGTCACAATAAAAATGACCAACATTTCCAGCTGGCAAAATCAAATTGTTACTAAGACGTGCACTTGACTGTACATCCTACGTGTACTTAACTTTCTTGAGTAAATAAATTGCGTTCTCACAGTTATGTTGGTTTTATGATATGTTCTTGAGAAATTGGGTTAAAATCTACTGCAGTTCAACTAACACGAAGTTTTATACAATGTCTTTGAATGTCAATCAAGCAAGCGCGTGCGGTTTACTTGCTGGTAATTGTTACCACCATAAACCATGACATCTGACACCGGTCAGAATGACATTTTGTAGATCTTTGGCAGTCATAACAGTTTGCCTTGTTGCATTAAGTCCGCCTATGTAACACTATTGTACATGAAGTTTAAATAAATAAATAAATAAAAAAATCTGACTCCAGTCTTGCCAAAAAATAAGTACCATGTTACACAGTTCCTGGGTTGTGCAGGTCTGGTAGACAAACGTAAAATGCTGGTATAAGGCAGAATCCGGTTTGACTGGAAGCCGACCCCAATATAGTTGGGAAAAGGCTAGGCAGATGATGATCATCTTCTGCCTAGTCGTTTCTCGGAAAGCACGTTAAGCCGTTGGTCCCGGCTGTCATTTGTAGATCTTTGGCAGTCGTCACAGATAGTCAGAAGCCAGTAAATCTGACTCCAGTCTTGCCATGAAGTACCGTGTTACCCAGTTAATGGGTTGTGGAGGTCTGGTAGGCAGCTGCTCAACGTAAAATGCTGGTATTCAGCTGAATCCGGTTTGACTGGAAGCCGACCCCAATATAGTTGGGAAAAGGCTAGGCAGATGATGATCGTCTTCTGCGAGATACGAGCTTGAAAAGAGCTTTCTGTTTTCTAGATAGGAAGTCATCAAATGACTTTCCGGGAAAACATCAAATGAGCGGAAGGTAGTGTCAGACTCTTACTGACTAAAACCTATCCGGATGGAGGAACACGGGTCATCATCATCATGATCATCTGCCTAGCCTTTTCCCAACTATATTGGGGTCGGCTTCCAGTCAAACCGAATTTAGCTGAATACCAGTATTTTACGCGGAGCGGCTGCCTACCAGACTTCCACAACCCAGTAACTGGGTAACACGGTACTTCATGGGAAGACTGGAGTCAGATTAACTGGCTTCTGAGAATCCGTAACGACTGCCAAAGATCTACAAATGACAGCCGGGACCAACGGCTTAACGTGCTTTCCGAGGCACGGAGGAAACTCGCTATGTTAAGATGGTCACCCATCCACAGACCAACCTTGGCAAGCGTGGAGGATGGAGGAACACGGGTGGCTGTTATTATTTAGCCCCGAGCTCATCTGGTGTTCAGGATGGTGAATGAATAAAGTTGTGGCGATCCATAACACTAAATATAGGTAATAACATAATATATACAAACATATATCTATTATCTATCTAATATATACACACATAAACAATAACAACAATAACATGTATAAACACACAAAATAAACATAATTATTTATCATAAATATTCGCCACACAAGTCAATACCGTACGGTGCAGTGGAAGCGCGCCGTGTTACGTCACGCGGTGACGTACTCGGTGCGCACGAGTGGGATCGCGACACAGGTACGCGTAGCCGGCACCTTGCCGTGACCTTTTAGTCGGAACTTACTACCGCGCCGCGAAGCCCACGCAACATTGCGCCCTTTCGACCTGATTTGCATGTGCACTATTCCCTCGGGATTAGCCACCTAAGTCGCATATTATCGTGTCCTATCTTGTATTGACTTTCTGTTCGTGTAATTGTGTTTTCCTAACAGTGTGTCTAAACTTTCTTCTACCTCTGTGACTGAGTTTGATTGTGTTTTGTGTGTGCCGGGACATTATAATTGTAAGTACCGCACAACGGACTTTTATTTACAATAACCATCACACACAAATAATTAGCGTACACCCGAACGCTAAATTGGTGACCCCGACGTGATACGTGTAGCGGCATCAAGACCGCCACAAGAAAAACCTACGGAGCAAATCTACATCGCAACAAAAAGAACCGCGACGCCATCTATATGACTAGCAGCGAACTACAACGTTGAAATCCTGCATCGCGCAAGCAGAGTTTACCGTGCGATTTGAACATATACATCAGCCCGAATATCAACTATCGGGCAGTAGCCCGCCAGGCACAACAGCCGCCTGGTTGGAGGATCCTCCTTTTCAAAATGAGGTATGCGGGACTTTACTCTCTGTTCCGCATACCTCCAAATTGGTGACCCCGTTTAAGAATACGCCAGAAAGGCTCTGCAAACACGCACGGTAGGAACCCTGAAAAGGACATTCATCAATCGAAGCAGAACAAAATCACAACAGCACGATGAGTGACAGCAGCGAATCCGCAAAATCTTTTCAAAGTACCCGCCCTCGTCAAAAACTTCGACGCGCAAAGTGCGTGTCCATTGACGAGCCATCCGACATTTGCCGTGTCGCGGTACGAATCCCACCGTTTTGGCCGGATGACCCAGAGGTCTGGTTTGCACAAGTAGAGGGTCAATTTGTGAACGCAAACATCACCAGCGACGCTACAAAATTTAATTACATCATCGGCAACCTTGAGCACCAGTACGCAAAGCAAGTAAGGGACATTTTTCTTGACCCCCCGGAGCATAATCAATATGAGAAGCTCAAACACGAGCTTATTAAGAGACTGACCGCGTCTCACGAGAAAAAGGTGAAGCAGCTTCTCATTCACGAAGAGCTCGGAGACCGCAAACCCTCACAGTTCCTGCGTCATCTACAAAGTTTAGCCGGACCGAATGTCCCGGAGGACTTCCTCAAAACGATATGGAGTAGCCGTCTGCCAAGCAACATCCAGTCACTGTCGGCATCCCAGCCACGTACTACTCTGGAGGAACTCGCAGACCTGGCGGATAGGGTTTACTTAATAAGTACCCCGAGATCACACGGCCCGCTGGCACACACCGTACAACCACACACCACACAGTACACCACATGCGCACCACACCCGGCCCGCCCATCTCTTGCTCACCTCGCAGGCTAGCTCCAGATAAACTGCAGATCGCTAAGCAGGAATTTGATATCATGCTTAGCAACGGCACTACTCGACCTTCGGACAGCCCTTGGTCTTCGCCCCTTCATTTAGCGCCGAAGAAGGACAATAGCTGGCGACCTTGCGGTGACTGCAGGCTCCTTAACGCGAGGACCATACCTGACAGGTATCCCATTAAACACGTGCATGATTTTACCCACAGCATAGCTGGTTGCAAGGTCTTCTCAACTATTGACCTAGTTAAGGCATACAACCAGATACCAGTCAGCGAAGATGACATCCAGAAGACGGCGATAACAACCCCGTTTGGTCTGTATGAATTTCCTTTTATGACCTTCGGTCTGAGGAACGCAGGTCAAACCTTTCAGAGATTCGTCGACGAAATGACGCGTGGACTCGACTTCTGTTATTGTTATCTCGACGATTTTCTTGTCTTCTCGAAAGACCAGGACCAGCACGAAGACCACCTGCATCAACTCTTCACCAGGATGCAAAAATATGGCATCGTCATCAACACTACTAAGTGTGTTTTCGGAGCAGACGAAGTCACGTTTTTAGGTTACCGCATCTCTGCAGCCGGTACCAGACCCTTAGAGTCCAAGGTGGAAGCCATCAGGAATTTCCCTAAGCCCAAAACTGTTAGGGAGCTAAGGCGTTTCTTAGGTATGTTGAACTTTTACAGGCGGTTTATACCCAAAGCCGCAGAATTTCAAGGGCCCCTAAACGCCCTGTTAATCGGCTCAGTAAAAGGTCAACATCCAGTAGAAATAACAGGTGAGGCACTCACCGCTTTTAATATGTGCAAAGACAGCCTCTGCAATGCAGTATTGCTTGCACACCCAGACTACCAAGCGAAACTCGTCCTAGTTACAGATGCATCTGATCTGGCAATGGGGGCAGTTTTGCAACAGTTCACGGACGGACAGTGGCAACCGCTCGCCTTCTTCTCGCGAAAGCTGAGCCCTGCTCAGCAGAAGTACTCGCCGTACGATCGCGAGCTTCTTGCGATTTATGAAGGCATAAAGTATTTCCGGCACATGCTGGAAGCGAGACACTTCACCGTCTATACTGACCACAAGCCATTGATTTACGCTTTCCATGAGCGAAAGCACAACTGCGCACTTCGTCAGCATAGACAACTCGACTTTATTTCGCAATTCACAACGGACATTAAACATATTTCCGGCAAGGACAACATTGTCGCCGATACATTGTCCCGCGTCAGCGAACTACAAACTCCAGTCGATTATGAGGTGCTCGCTAAATCCCAAGCTTCAGACCCGGAACTGTTGCAACTCCTTCAGTCACAAACATCTCTTCAACTAAAGAGGCTAAAAATTGACGACAGCCCCGTTGAGTTACTCTGTGATGTGAGCACAACCACTCCCAGACCATTCGTGACCAAACCCCTACGACGGCAAATATTTGAGAGCCTACTCAGCTTTAGCCACCCAGGAGCAAACACGTCCGCAAAATTAGTTGCGCAGCGATACGTTTGGCCTGGAGTTCGCAAGGACTGTCGAAAATGGTCACGAAAGTGCCTTAATTGTCAGCGCACTAAAGTAAATCGCCATGTGTCATCACCATTGGGCACATTCGAATTACCCCGTGCTAGATTCGCTTTCGTTCACATTGACCTGATAGGTCCACTCCCTCCATCACAGGGGTATCGGTACTGCCTGACGGCCGTGGATCGTTTCACTAGGTGGCCAGAAGTAGTACCGATCGTAGACATTACTGCAGAGACAGTCGGGAAAGCATTGCTGACCAGCTGGATTTCCCGCTTTGGTTGTCCAACTGATATTGTGACAGACAGAGGACGCCAATTTGAATCCGCACTGTTCCAATATCTAGCCAAAATAGTCGGTTTCAAACACCGAAAGACCACAGCCTACCACCCAGCATGCAATGGCCTAGTGGAACGATTCCACAGGCAACTCAAAACGGCGATAATGTGCCACGCTGACCAAAACTGGACAGAATCCCTGCCCTTGGTCCTACTGGGTGTCCGGAGTGCTTTCAAAGAGGATCTACAGGCTTCCTCTGCAGAACTCCTTTACGGTGAGCCCTTACGGCTACCAGGAGAATTTTTCATTCTCGGTGACAGCGGCACCACCGACATTACGGAGTTCACCACTCGTTTACGCTCGTATGTCGCAAAATTGCAGCCTACTCCAGCTGCACGTCATTCCAAGGACAAAATATTTGTCCACAAGGACCTCGCAACCTCAAGCCACATATTCCTCAGGGACGATGCGCTTCGAGGTTCATTGCAACCAGCATACACCGGTCCTCACGAAGTTGTCCAAAAAGGCGACAAAACCTTTATTATTATAGTGAAAGGTAAAAAGGTAAAAGTATCTGTGGATCGCCTAAAACCCGCATACACACTGGTAGATACCCCACCAACCGACCCAGTAATGCAAGAAGAGGCTAAACAGCCCACTGAAACTCACGTCAGAACTACCAGGTCTGGTCGAAGGGTTCGATTTCCAGATTATTATCGCCCGTAGGACGGTCTCTGGAGGGGAGTGATGTGGCGATCCATAACACTAAACATAGGTAATAACATAATATATACAAACATATATCTATTATCTATCTAATATATACACACATAAACAATAACATGTATAAACACACAAAATAAACATAATTATTTATCATAAATATTCGCCACACAAGTCAATACCGTACGGTGCAGTGGAAGCGCGCCGTGTTACGTCACGCGGTGACGTACTCGGTGCGCACGAGTGGGATCGCGACACAGGTACGCGTAGCCGGCACCTTGCCGTGACCTTTTAGTCGGAACTTACTACCGCGCCGCGAAGCCCACGCAACATTGCGCCCTTTCGACCTGATTCGCATGTGCACTATTCCCTCGGGATTAGCCACCTAAGTCGCATATTATCGTGTCCTATCTTGTATTGACTTTCTGTTCGTGTAATTGTGTTTTCCTAACCGTGTGTCTAAACTTTCTTCTACCTCTGTGACTGAGTTTGATTGTGTTTTGTGTGTGCCGGGACATTATAATTGTAAGTACCGCACAACGGACTTTTATTTACAATAACCATCACACACAAATAATTAGCGTACACCCGAACGCTAAATTGGTGACCCCGACGTGATACGTGTAGCGGCATCAAGACCGCCACAAGAAAAACCTACGGAGCAAATCTACATCGCAACAAAAAGAACCGCGACGCCATCTATCTGACTAGCAGCGAACTACAACGTTGAAATCCTGCATCGCGCAAGCAGAGTTTACCGTGCGATTTGAACATATACATCAGCCCGAATATCAACTATCGGGCAGTAGCCCGCCAGGCACAACAGCCGCCTGGTTGGAGGATCCTCCTTTTCAAATGAGGTATGAGGTATGCATGTATTAACTTTTTAGGAGGTAGCGGTACAGAGAGTAAAGTCCCACTCTCTGTACCGCTACCTCCTAAAAAGTTAAAATCACCTTCAATTTTACAACATTAAACGTCTATTTTTACAATTCTACAACCGACCCCGTTTGTAGATCAATTGACACTTTACAAGAATGTCAGCAAATAATTATTGTTTGCATGCAAGTTGATATAGAAAAATGATTCTTATGTCTGTGACGTAAGGTTGGTTTATGAATGAGAGATTCTTTTATACTGTGTAAACATTTATGAGCGTAGAATGAGTGGCGCTAGATATGAATTTGGACCGACTTTGGTAAAAATATGTTTGTGACTTTGTGACAGACTGAAATTATATTTTAGAGATTTAGGTCATCATCATCTGCCTAGCCTTTTCCCAACTATATTGGGGTCGGCTTCCAGTGAAGCCGGAACCAGTATTTTACGTGGAGCGAGTGCCTACCAGACGTCCGCAACCCATTAACTGGGTAACACGGTACTTCTTGGCAAGACTGGTGAATTTGTTTGAAAGTCACCGCGGCCCTGGAACGCGGCGGGCACTAGGAGGAACACGGATGGGTTTTAGTCAGTAAGAGTCTGACACTCCCTTCCGCTACACCCACAGCGGGAGGAGTCATTTGATGATTATCCATCCATACAAAAGGGTCTGCAGTCTCGACATAGACAAAAATTGCATATGCGACCGAACTTGGTCGTTAAGTCCCAAGGCCACCCGTACACAGTAAATTTCGAACGCGATCCACGGATCATACCATTGATTTTGACCTGAAATTGACTGTGTATGGGTGACTAACGAATTCGGTCGCTAGGCGATCGGTAAGTATGTCGAGATCGAAACTTCCCGCTTTGTACCCGTATTCTGTAACATTTTCGTGTCTCGACAGCTGAATCCGAGGTGAGTATCAAATTACGTCAAACGTAAGACCTTTATGTTGTGTGCAATAAAGCTCACTTTGTAAGGTTTGTCACTCAAGTGAAGCTCGATATCGAAATGGTTGTTTATAAAATAGACTAGCTGTTCCTGCGGTCGCAAGTGCGACTGCCGAGCGTTGAGTGTTGGGATCGTTTCCCAGGTCGAGTAAAATGTGTTATTGGGTTTTACCCATAGGAATTTCTCTGTGACAGCCTGGAGCTTGGAAGTTGTGGTGTGACACCCCCGTGCCTCAGAAAGCACGTTAAGAGGAAATGCTGGCGGCGAGACTTTGTATGTAAAAAGTAATAATTCGAGGTTCGGTTCTCGACTGTTTTCTCCTCCAATATTGGACCGATATAAGAGATATTTCACACACTGAATAAGAAGGATATTTATACTGTGTCCCTGTTTTCCTTTTTGATGATTTATTAAACATATAAGCACTGGAACTCACACAAAATCCTCAAAATTGTCCGATAAATCGCTGTCAACAGAGCCCTAGTGTACAAATTCTAGCTTTCTACGTCTGTGTTTCCAAACGCTTACAACCCTAATCTATTCAAAGTCAGAGTGAACAGGCTCCTTCTGGGTAAGCTCGCTCCGTCGTAGACTTTGTCTATGTCATCTCTGATTTAGACTAGAGTCAAGAGCAAACCCATAAGAAATAAAAAAAAACATCCTTTTTATTCAGTTTGTGAAATAACACTTATATCGGTCTAAAATTGGAGGAGAAAACAGACGAGAGCAAAACCTCGATATATGACTTTTTCTATACAAATGTGGACGACGCACGCCTCATTCACAAGGTTAAAATAGTTCTAAGTAAATTTTAAGGTAAAAAATCATACTTCTAGTGCCATCTGTGGGCAATGTGTGAAAGTTTTTTTTTTTTTAAATAAATGCGATGTTGCAAGGTGCGTGTGAGCGCGGACTCAATATTTTTTGTGGTTAGTAACACAGTAGTCTTGTCTCTGTCAACAAGCACCGCGCCGCTAAGCTCTGTTGATAATTGTAAAATATATAAAAAAAACGCAATATTTCGAAGGCACGTAACCACCCGCACCCTCCAAAATCGGTTATCCATCAATTCTGCATTTTATTTCGCCTCTATCCGTAATAATTCTGGTCTTCGAGCACGGATAAAATAGTGATTCGCGATTTGAAAAATGGCGGACCGAACAGAAACGCCGACAGTTCAGACGCGTCGTATGCGCAAAGAAAAACTGGAATTGGAGAGTGCACCAATGAAGATAAGCAAACGGACTATTCCCCTTGGCAGCGATTGTCCCATAACGCCACGCCGACGACGAAAACTACGCCGACGGAATTTCTGATCAAGACCATTGCACGAACTGTTCTGCATCCCTGCCGGATCAACGGAAACAAGATGATGTGGAGACGTGGCTGGACACTAACTGCCCTCCTGTTCAGCCTCCGCCGCCTACTCAGGACAGCATTCAACAGCTGGCACACACTTTGAAAAAGATGATGAGACAGACAGCCACGCAGCACGAGGATCGTCTGCTCAGCCGGCTCGCTACACCGCGCGAACTGCCTAATTTTAGTGGTGACTGCATCGAGTGGCTGCATTTTAAGAGCGCTTTTGAAGACTCAACCCGAGTGTGTCGGTTCAGTGACTCAGAAAACTTGTGCAGACTCCGTCGTGCACTACGAGGCGAGGCCACAGAAGGCGTAACTGACCTACTGATCGGCAACACACCGCCGTTGGCAGTACTAAATGCACTGGAACTGAGATTTGGTCGAGCTGACACTATTGTTTACAATATAACGACACAGCTGAAAAAGTTACCATCGTTACAAAACTATTATCAGCACGACATAAGTCACTTCGCTGTCAAGGTCAACAATTGTGTGGCAACAACACGCGCCCTGAACCAACATGACTACCTACGAAGCCCCGAGCTCGCTGCAGCCGTTGTATCAAAATTGCCGAGCACGCTGTTAGGTAAATGGACAGATTACGCCTACAGTCATCAAGGAGATGGCACATCGAAGCTGGAGCTACTAGCTACATTTTTGAAAACTGAGACAGAGATGTTATCAATCGTTGGATGCACTCTGCCACGAGAAACAAAGAAAACAGTCGAGACAGGCAACACACGAACAGCTGATGACAAGGCTCGACACCGCTCTGTGTTTACTTCCGTCGCTGTTGAAGACACAAAATGTCTGTTTTGCGAGAAAGGGATTCACAACATACCAGAATGCCGCATATTCAAACGTGCGATGAGAAGGGACAGATGGAGATTCGTAAAAAAACACAGACTATGCTATTGTTGTTTATTAAGTAAACAACACAGCAGTAAAGTGTGCCCTGCGCCTGTATGTGATGTGAACAGCTGTGGTTTGACTCATCATCGACTTTTGCACTGGACGAAGTCTGAATTGACGTCGCAATCAGCTGATGCGCCGCAATCCGCGCCTGCGATGATAAAAAACAAGATTCACCTACAATTCCCGACTGCGACACATCGATAACGCACGTCGCACGCGACGATGACGTCATTCACGCATCTACGAGCTCGACGACGGACGACTTCGCGCTGCTTAAAGTAATTCCCGTAAAAGTGCGCGGACCTAAAGGTGTAGTGAGTACTTATGGGTTACTGGACGAAGGAGCTGCAGTGTCAATGATCGACTCGGAACTATCGGACAAGTTAGGATTAAAAACTGAAAATGCTTGTGCTATAAAGTTTACAGACGCGTTCGGTTTAGAACTTTATCAATCGGAAGTACCAAAAGTGAAACTACAAATCTCTGGCCAGGACAATGCTTTCTATGACATTAATTTACGTAACTGTGATAAGTTAAAATTAAGTGCCCAAAATATGTCACTCGTAAACCAAATTGAATGTACCCACTTAGCTCATATAAAACTATTAATTGACGCGAAAAATGTTGTGCCGCGTATATTGTTAGGTCAGGATAATTATTTTATCATAGCTCCGCTCGAGATTGTAGATGGGGGAAGGAACTCGCTGTATGGATCACGATGCAGGCTGGGATGGACCATCCATGGCTACCACAAGGGCCGTACTCACTCTTCGGTAAGTGAACTTAATGTCTTCCATCTCGCTCGCTCTTCTGATAGTGATAATTGTGTTGTAATCAGTGAACTTAATGACCTTATCAAACATTCATTTAATCTCGATTCCATTGGAATATCGACCTTATCTCGTGAGAATAAAGATCATATTAGAGCTATAGATATTGTTGATAAAACTGCACGTCAAGTAGGTACTCAGTGGGAAGTAGGTCTACTCTTTAAAAAAAAACAGCTTTGAAATGCCTGACTCGTTTAGCAATGCCCTATCACGGCAGCAAATGTTGATACGAAAATTTCAAAAAGATAGTGTCTACGCAAGTAGGTATAAACAAGAAATTACTAAGTTATTTGACAGTGGTTATGCACGTTTACTACAAAACGAGGAATTACTTTCTGCTAATCACGTTTGGTATCTTCCGCACTTTGGTGTGCAAAATGTAAACAAACCAGGTAAACTGAGGCTAGTATGGGATGCTGCCGCCAAAGTAAATAATGTTTGTTTAAACGATTATTTATTGACTGGGCCTGATTTTTACAATTCGAGAAAACCAATTATTCGAGAAAACCAATTTGTAATAGTAGGTGACATACGCGATATGTTTTTACGGATTAAAATACGGCCAGAAGATCAACACGTGTTTAGATTACTATGGCAAGAGTCGACAGATACCGTTATTAAGCATTGTGTCATGCAGAGCCTCATCTTTGGTGGTACAATGTCTCCTTTTATTGCACAGCATATTAATTAGGAATAAAAACGCGCTTAAATACCAAGATGTTAATTTGGAAGCCGCGGACGTTATATTAAATAATCATTACATGGATGATTGTTTACATTCTGTTAGTGACGAGAATAATGCAGTTAAATTAGTGAAAGATATAACTTCCATTCATAGTAAAGGTGGGTTCGAGATAAGAGGTTGGTCGAGTAATAGCAAACGAGTTTTAGATTCTATACCTATAGATGCGTTAGAACACAGCGCTATACAGTTCAAAGATGGTGTAAACAACACAACTGAGCGCACTTTAGGATTAATATGGCATCATGCGGATGATTCGTTCGGTTTTAGGATTAATTTGACCCGTATACCAAAAGATATTTTAGAAGGAACTGTACCACCTACAAAAGCAAAAATGCTTAGCATTATTATGTCAGTTTATGATATTCACGGATTCTTATCACCGTTTTTAATAAAAAGTAAAATCATTTTACAAGACGTACATAGATCTAGTGTCGACTGGAAGTGCCAGATTCAACCCAGCGAGCAAATCAAGTGGGTAAAATGGCTCGATGAATTAAAACAATTAGAATTGTTACGAATACCGCGTTGGTATTTTAATGCAGGTATATGGACTCAGTGCTACTCAAGTACTGTAAGTACACAAGACGTCAACACGATTGTAGATATACAGATTCATATATTTTGTGATTCTTCCATTAAGGCTTATGCCGGGGTTATTTATTGGCGTTTGACTCGACTAGATGGGAAGGTGCTCGTATGTTTTGCAGCAGCCAAAAGCAGAGTGACCCCACTCCGTCCGGTATCCGTACCTAGATTAGAACTGCAAGGCGCACTCATAGCTTCACGACTTGCTGATACTGTTCAGCGAGAACATTCAAGTTTGAAGGCCAACAAACGCTTCTTTTGGACTGATTCACACACGGTTCTCCAATGGATTCGTAGTGACCCTCGGAACTATAAACCCTTTGTTGCTCATCGTTTAGGTGAAATTGACGAATTAACTAAGATAACGGAATGGCGTTACGTACCGTCAAAACTAAATGTAGCTGATATAGCTACTAAAGAGGAAACGCCACCACTCATGTACGACAATGTTTGGTTTCAAGGACCTGGATTCTTACGGCAACCAGAGAACACATGGCCTAAGGATCTCAAGTCTACCAAGTCATCAGATGACGCAATATGTGAGTTAAGAAGCATTAATGTGATGACGTCACAGGTCATTCAACATTCCTTACCTAATGAAGACGATTTTTCGTCTTGGACGCGACTCGTTCGAACTACTGCTCGAGTATTGTTGTTTATAAAACGATGTCGACGTATGGACATCCAACTTAATGTTGAGTTGTTGTTAAGACTCGTTTGCGCAAGACATTGAACTACTTAAACAAAACAAACCATTAATGTCTTCTAGTCGCTTGTTATGTCTAACGCCTTATATTGATGCTGGCGGTATTTTACGTGTTCAAGGTCGAATTGACAAAGTTCAAGGTGTTGAACAGTCAACGATGAGACCAGCCATACTCGATGGTCATCACAAGTTGACGCGACTGTTGGTAGAATACTACCACAGGAAAGCGCTTCATGGAGCGCACGAATTGGTCGTAAATGAATTACGGCAGCGATACTGGATTATAAAAATACGACCGACTGTACGCGCCGTAGCTTCGCGTTGTTTATTCTGTAGGTACCGTCGCGCAGCGCCGCAGCCGCAGCGCATGGCTGATCTACCCGCCGCGCGCTTGGAGCACCATCGTAGACCTTTCACATTTACGGGAGTTGACTTCTTCGGCCCCATGGAGGTTACGATAGGCCGAAGGAGAGAAAAAAGATACGGCGTCATTTTTAATTGTTTGACGATACGCGCAATTCATTTAGAGTTAACCGACAACTTAACTACTGATTCGGCAATTATGGCTCTTAGGCGGATGATAGCTCGTCGCGGAACGCCTAGCGTTATTTACTCTGATAACGGGACAAACCTAAGGGGTGCTGATAACGAATTAAAGCGTAGTTTATTAGAACTCAATCGGAGTAAACTTCAAGAAGACGGCACTGTAAAAAGTATCGAGTGGAGATTTATTCCTCCCGGTGCGCCTGAGATGGGGGGCGCCTGGGAACGAATGATACGAACGGTGAAGACGGCATTGAAGGTCGTACTTAAAGAACGTGCGCCTCGTTCGGAGACGCTGGCTACATTGATTGCGGAAGTAGAAGCGTTAGTAAATAGTCGTCCTATAACTTATGTATCTTGTGACCCTAACTTTCCGGAAGCCCTAACACCTAATCATTTTTTAATAGGTACATCGTCTAACAGTCCCGCTTTCGGTATTTACAATAATGACGATCTATGCCTCCGCAAGCAATGGCGCATTGCGCAACGTTTGGTAGTAGGTAGTTATTGGGCATTCTGAGCCACTGTCCTCCAGTAGCTCGGCAAGTAAGCCTCGCTACAGGACAGTGGCTCGGAATGCCCAATAACCACTTATCAACTCGACTGTTAAATATTATATATATGTCGTACTGGATCATTGACTAGACAACATCGCACGAACAGTGTAACAGAATGCATAATAATAAAGTATCGACTCTACTATGTAGTAAACTACTATGTGTAACTTACTCATTGTGTGAACTACTGTCTTCCAGTAGCTAGGCGAGTTCGTCTTCACGACAGGACAGTGACAACAGTCGACTCGACTGTCAAGTCAATCACTATACTCAACCGTTAGGTATCATGCGAGTATAGTACATAATGTACATCATTCTGTACATTGTGTTTCAAAGATTATTGAATGAAAACAAAAAAACAATGTTAAATTATTTATTTTTCATAGAACCTTGGATTTTCTTTGAACACCGTATCTGTCGAATGTACGAAGTCTTGAAGTTTTCGCCATTGAGGAGAATCGAGATCAGTTTGAAGCTTGATGCGCACTAGTGCTTTCTTCCATAGTTCCATGCCGTCGGTGTGGCGCGCGTCGTCAGCCTTGTAGACCTTGCAATCAATGTAGTACTCGCCAGTGGTGATTGCTGTTCTTCGTTCGCATCCGTTTGCCACTCGATTCACAAAGAATGACATAAGTTTGTCCGGTGAAATATTGCACTCTTGATCTCTTCCATGGTTTTTACTGATATCGAATACGTCGATTCCAGTAGGGGTTTTCTTGCTGAAACAATAATGAAAGTTAATGTTAGAACATTATTTACTTAAATCGTTTGGGATCGTTGGAAACAATCTGCCTGCATTATTACAAACAAAAAATAGATTTCGGATTTAAACTTGTTTATGACATATAATTTATTTTTACAGCTCAGTAAAAACTTAAGTGTTAAAATAATAATGCACTCGAAATAGCTCTTACGAGCGAGAGACAAATGCACTAAAACTTTATAAATGTCTTAAATAGCTCGTGGGCTAACAGTCCATACAAAATTCACACATTGCGATTGAGACTAAGGTAGGCTTGCGACGATGATAATGAGAAAAGATAGAGAGAATTTATTTGTACCTTTTATGAGCTGATGGTGTTTGTGACTTGCGTTTCACGGAGCCCGTTGCAACTAGCTTGCGGCTGGATTTCGTTTTCTGTTCCGGCTCAGCGATGTCACACGACTGGTAGTATTCACCTTCTGATTCAGACCTGAAATAAAGATAGAAAAAAAGTTAGCTATGAATATAATAATTTATCACATGCGGTTCATGTTCAACCGCAAGTATGAATCACTCGGATTTTTTTAAAACTTACATTATTAACTTAAATTGAAGGTTCGGTGACTGGATGGCAGCAGGCGACAATAGCAGCAAAAGACTATAGTCAATAATATCGACAGAAACTCACAGTTTATACTAATAACCGATCGAATATAAACTTCTTGAAAATCACGTTTCTTACTTGTAGACTTCAAATGTATTTTGCACTGACTGCTACAAAAACATGTAGCTTTTAAGGCGTAAACGAACGATAATTTGCTAAATTAAAAATACTCAACGAATGAAGAAACGATTGTATAAAATATATTATATCTTCTTTGAACGTATTATACCCATACGAATAAAGACCGAGGAATTATTAAGCAATCATCGAATGTCAATGCAGCAAATTTACTTAGGGCTGACAAAAACCTGGTGGACATACGGTGTTATTCACTAAGCAAAAAATATAATATTTTAATGAGTACCTAACATTTAAAAGTCTAGTGACAACCTTAGGTAAACTAGCTGACGAGGAAAATGATGACTGTAAGTATAATGTTTCTACAATAACGGAAAGAAAAGGATCGTATTCATTCGGTCATTATTTTAAATTCGTAATTTGAGTATCACTAAAATAGAAAAATAAATATTTAATTACGTTATATTACCAATGCATAAGAACTAAATAATATTATTAATCTATATAGATTACTTCGCAGGTAAATAAAATATACTAAGTAAATTATACTATTTTATGTTTGTTTAAGTATCTATGAAACTTTTTATTTCATAACTTTCTTTTTTCAGAAGCACATAGTACATTATCCTGACCAAAAGCTGTGACCTGTTCCTCTAGTTGATCAATTTGACCTAGTACCTGATAACTCGTGACCACCTGTGGGGGACTAAATACTATAACTTACAAATAACAACAATTAATTATTTTGCAGGTAATTGTTATATATAATACTTTATTTTCTTTTACGCTTTTTATTATGACAGTATTTGTAATTATTTTTCCTTTTTCAGATATACCTATTTATTGGTTTGCGAAAGACAAACTGGATGTCAACTACTGCGTATTCTACGAATTTCTTATTTTCAGTCGTCGTATATTGTATATAAGATCGTCATTATTAGTTGTAAGTATTAATGTAAACTTTGTAACTTTCACTATAAGATCTTAAAAATATTTGTCCCTTAGTGAGAATCTAACTAGCAACACGTAGCACAGAAGCCGATCGCTCAACTACTGTGCTATTCGCATCGTTATCGAGTAGGTATATCTATTTATATCTATATTATTTTTTTATAATATCAATAAATTAAAGTAATAATAATAATGCCTCACTGTTCGGTTTGCAAAGTATTTGTAGACAACCGTCGTTGGTCTGGTCATTTACGTAGTAATGCCCACAAAAGCAATAGCGCAATTCCTTATTTTGATAATATTTCTATTATTAATTCGTCTTTTAAAGGACATATAGTAAGTTATAAGATCATTGCAACTAACGAACAAATAAATAATTTTCCTGAGATGTTTCTCAACGATATTAGTAAACAAGTTAAACATCTAATAGATAATTCGCTGCAAAAACATACATCTATTAAAATTAATTTTGAACTTTTTTCCTTTTTTCTCATGTTTAAAAATGATCAGCAAGAAATAAAATCATTTGTCACAAAAAATTATATCATTCACTTAAATTATGATTTTGATTCAATGTTTAAATCATTAGTAGAGTTATTATTAAAGAAGATTGAGGAATTTCAAGAGAGAGATAGTGGTTGGACGTTTGTTCGCAATTCGCATCTGGAAGTAAACATTAATAAATATAAACCTCTCGGTGGATCCAAATATGTAACGCTACCTCAATTTATTAGGAATAAAAAAGCTTGTTTGAATATTCGGAACAATGACGAGTATTGCTTCTTATGGTGTATTGTAGCGGCCCTGTACCCCGCAACTCAACATCCTAATAGAATTTCATCTTATCCACACTTTGAGGATATCCTAAATGTAGATGACTTAACATTTCCAATTTCATTTGCAGACATAACTGTTTTTGAAAAAAATAATTCTTCTCTGAGTATATTTGTGTATGGGTTGAAAAATGATAGGACAATCATTGGACCTTTGTATACTTCAAACAATAACAAATCCAAGAGCATTCATCTACTGCTTTTACAAAATAATACCTCGTCTCATTATTGCCTTATCAAAGATTTACCTCGTCTAGTTAGAAATCAAAAGACTAAACATCACGGTAAGCTATATTTTTGCGAAACATGTTTATTATTTTTTCCGACGTATAGTGAAAGGGAAACGCACACGTGCGGAGGGGTTGTCACAGTTTTACCAGAAAAAAGATCAATTTTTAAATTTAAAAACTATGTTAGGAAACAAGACATTCCATTCGTCATATATGCCGATTTCGAAACATTGCTCGAACCTATTTCCGGCGATGAATCTGACACTGCTAATACGTCATATTTACTACGCCACGTGCCGGCTGCATTCGGTTATAATGTAGTATCATCATTTAATAATACTATTGAAGGTTACAGAACTTATCGCGGTAAAGAAAATTAACAAATTTTGAAACACAGTTCAAAATTTGTTAATTTTTTAATTGAAGATGCGAAAGAAATTATTAGTATTATATCTAAAAGCGAACCTATGATCTTTACCGACAAAGATGCTCTTGATTTTAGAGAAGCTGCTAAGTGCCACATTTGTGAAAATTTACTATTGAATGATAGAGTAAGGGATCATTGTCATATAACAGGAAAATACCGAGGCGCAGCACATAGACATTGTAATTTACAACATAAAGTACCAAAATTCGTTCCAATATTTTTTCATAACTTATCCGGATACGATTGTCATTTATTTATAAAAAAATTAGGTGAACTTCCAGGACAAATTAAAATACTAGCCAAGACCAAGGAAAAATATATAGCATTCACAAAGTTTATACCTATGTCTAATAACGATTATATACAACTAAGGTTTTTAGACTCGTTCAACTTTTTGGGAACTAGCTTAGATAAACTTGCTAAAACATTGCAGGTAGAAGATTATGTTCATCTTCGAACTCATTTTCCTGACGAAAGACAATTTAGTTTGTTGACACGTAAGGGCATATACCCCTATGATTACATGACAGACTGGCAATGTTATGAACAAACATCATTACCATCTAAGTATTGTTTTCATAATTCCATGACCAACGAAGATATTAGCAAACAAGATTATAATCACGCTCAGACGGTTTGGAATCAATTCAATATACATGACTTAGGTGAATATACAGACCTATATCTAAAAACAAATGTACTTTTGTTAACAGATATATTTCAGAGTTTTCGAAAAACATGTAAAAAATATTACAAACTGGACCCTGCATTTTACATAACTGCCCCTAGTTTATCATTCGATGCAATGTTGCTAAAAACAGGGGTTGAATTAGAACTCGTATCAGACTTGTCTATCGTCAGAATGATTCAAAGCGGTATAAGAGGGGGTTTGTGCATGTGTTCCCATCGGTATGCCAAAGCTAACCATAAATACATGCAAGAATATAATGCATGCGAGCCTCACTGTTTTATAGTATACCTGGATTGTAATAATCTTTATGGCTATAGCATGTGTCAGTATTTACCTTACTCCGGTTTTAGATTTCTTAGTGAAAATGAATTAGCTAATTTACATGTTGAAAATGTTGAGGATACCGCTGAATGGGGTTTCATATTAGAAGTCGATCTTCGGTATCCTGATCATTTACATAACTACCATAATGATTTACCATTTTGTCCTGAAAAATGTATTCCTCCAAGCGGAAAAACAAAAAAGTTAATTGCAAATTTGTATAACAAGTATAACTATGTAATACATTACATTCATTTAAAAAAATGTCTAGAACACGGATTGGTGCTGCGTAAAATTCACAGAGCCATTACTTTTAGACAGAGTCCGTATTTACAAAAATATATAGAATTAAATACAAAATTAAGACAACAAGCAAAAAGTTCTTTCGAACAAGATTTTTTCAAACTGTTGAACAACAGTGTTTTCGGTAAAACTTTAGAAAACACTGAGAATAGGGTATCTGTTTATTTAGTTAATCAATGGTGCGATTCATTTAATAGAACCAAGAAATCAGTATCCGCCGAGAGACTTGTAGCCAACCCCTATTTCCATAGTGCATCTATATTATCTGAAAGTTTAGTTGCAATACAAATGAAACCCGATGAAATAATTTTAGACAAACCTATTTATATTGGATTTACTGTTTTAGAACTTTCTAAATCACACATGTATGACTTTCATTATAATATCGTTAAACCATTTTATAATGATCGAGTGCAGCTATGTTACACAGATACCGATTCGTTTGTGTATAAAATATATACTGATGATTTTTATTATGATTTAAAATTTAATTTTTTGCAATATTTTGATAACAGTAACTATGACAGTCAAAATGATTTCATGATACCCATAATCAACAAAAAAGTTCCAGGTCTGTTCAAAGATGAATTGGGAGAAAGATATATCTCTGATTTTGTTGGCTTGAGATCAAAATTATATTCTATAAAAACATCTGATAAAATAATAAAAAAAGCGAAAGGTGTAAAATCATGTGTAGTAAGAGAGTTAGACATCATGGATTATGAAAATACATTATTTAACGGTGGAGTTATTCGAAGGAAGAATATTATGTTTAAATCAATAAAGCACGAAGTGTTTACTCGGAGCATCAACAAAATTGCCTTGTCTAGGAACGACGATAAACGATCGATAGCTCATCATCTGCCATCATCTGCCTAGCCTTTTCCCAACTATATTGGGGTTGGCTTCCAGTCAAACCGGATTCAGCTGAATACTAGTATTTTACGTGAAGCGGCTGCCTACCAGACCTCCACAACCCATTAAACGGGTAACACGGTATTTCTTGGCAAGACTGGAGTCAGATTTACAGGCTTCTGACAATCCGTAACGACTGCCAAAGATTTACAAATGACAGCCGGGACCAACGGCTTAACGTGTGCTTTCCGAGGCACGGAGGAAACTCGGTATGTTAAGATGGTCACCCATCCACAGACCAACCTTGGCAAGCGTTGTTTAACCTTCAAGATCGATCAGCGATCGATAGCTGTCTATCAAATATCAACACGAGCCTGGGGTCACTCATTTATTTTAAAGAATAACGATCATCCTTCCTAACTCGTAAATATGTAGTCTACAAGACAAGCACAGCTGAGCGCAGTGGTTGAGCTATCATCTTCTGTGCGCCATGTTTCCATTCTACTGTACAAATTATTTCCACGATTTTCAAAAAGTAGTTTTAGGTATTTGTGATCCTATGTGAATATTTGTGTTGTAAGCGCACCCTGCGATGGTGTATAAAAATACAAAAATTGTATAATCTGATAAGGATTATTATTATATTTATTACATAATGATCTTACTTTAGTTTTAGATTATTGTAAATCTGCTATATGAAAATAAGAATTAAATATATATACTATAACTTTCTCTGTGTTTAATTTATTTGATCATCTTTAATTTTTTTTGTATTTTATATGTTTGCCTACCAATCCCTGCCTACCTTAATGGAAACAGGCGTGATGATATATATTTAACTGTAAAATGCATACCAATAGTTGAGCTTCATAATGCACCTATCTAGAAGACTCGTAAATTAAATTTTATATGCAATATAATAAGGTTCGATTTTAAAAGCTAATGTTCATGTTTATGTAATACGAGCTTAACATTGTCCATGTGTTGTAACATGAACAATGTTACACTTAGTATTTTTATTTATATACATATTATCACGCCTTTATTCTTCGAAGGGTAGGCAGACACAAATCAGTACACTACATTTCGTTAGTCACAAATCCTTTCTTTAGAATATCGAAAATAGGAAAACCTATAATTTAATAATAACTTTGCTTGGCTGGGTATCGAACCTGTGATCTCTTGTTATATGTAGTTTTATTTATTTACCAGGTAAAAACCCTACTGTAAAAGAAATCCTACTGTAAATTACTTTATGGTCTAAATCGGATAAATAATCAAGTATCATGTTGAAACGTGTAGCTCAAATGAAATACGAACATGCTCACGCGCTACTCAGTTCATTGCCCGCAGCAACGTCCCACAAAATGCTTAGTTAATATTTTTAGGTGTGACCTACATTTTATTGCTGAGTGGCTAATTAATCACATGCACGATGTACTTGTTCGGAAGGTTTCGATCCGAGTACTTGTACGTGTCACATTGCATCTGAACATGACTTCGGTAAGTATCTAAATAATAATAAATACTTATGACAATGTAAACTGTTTAAGGTGTTCGGTTAGATATCTATCTAATGTTCTGTTTTAATCTTTGTTTCAGTTAACAGAATCAGACATTCCGTTTAGCCAATACGCTCAAGATCCTTACGAAGAATTCAATGAGATGCTTCGATGCGAGCGTGAAAGCAGCAGTCGAGCTAAGAAAGAAAAGAAGTGTATGCCGCGACGCAGGGAAAAGTCTAAGAAACTAAATTCAAATCAATCTTTCGTTACGAGTAGACTTCAACAGCGAGGCAGTAAACTTATTAAAATTTCAGTCATAGATCTGTGTAATAATAATAATTGTCAAAACAGTGATAGTGACAGTGAAAGCGAGAATGTGATTATCCAAGCGCAATACGTTGTAAAAGATGCGGTTGACTTTATTATGGATGAAACAGAGTCGTTAGTTAAGAAAATATCTAAATCAATATTAGACAGTGATTTTTAAACATTGCTTGTGTAAATATTTATTCGTACTTGTTGTTTTAGTTGCGGTTAGCAGTAGGTATAAGTTATAGTAGTAGTAATATAATATGAAATAGATAAGGTTACGAGTTAAGCACTTGCTTGTACTTTATGTTATTTTTATTACTTAAATGTTATTAGGATAGGTATTCATTAACTTTAAATAAAATAAACGCATGATTACAGTATATATTCTATGTTTTATTTTCAAAACATTAAATTAATAAGTGGATTACATACTTATAAAATTCCTATAGAATTAAATATATAATACATTTACACATACATACAATTTAAAGAGTATATTACATTTACAATAAAATAAATATGAATTTAATAAAGAGATCACTATACAGATAGAAAGAGATGTTAATTTAATTGTTCCTCTAAATACTTTTTTATACACAATACATTTTTAAGAGCACACTGTTTTAAATGTTTATTACAGTTTAAGTTAACACTTCCATTACTGTATTTCTGATGCAAAGTAGTTAATTTGGACACAGTTTTTCATCAAGTTCCGACACATTACAATTTGCGCAAAGATCCTTTATCCATTTCACCTTCTCTAAACTTTTGACTATAATATTTTTATTTTGTAGATATGGAACGATCATACGACGAAATTCTCTATAATCAATATATCCTTCATTCCAAATAATGCCCCTGTTTCGTTCTATCCATTTGACTTGTCTCTTTTCATCGCTTGTTAAATATCTAAACAAGTATGGAGGTTTTACCAAAAATGTTTGTGTATAATCATGCGTAGCTAAAGCTAATTCTTTAATAATAAAATTATTGTGTAGGTCCTTAAATCCTTGAACATCTATTATAACAGTATCCCGATTCATGTTATTTTCTTCACAGTGTTGCTGAGTGGCTTGTACTCGATTATGCAATCGTTTAAAATGAGACAGTATGCAGATGTTTGATCTGGAATGTCCAAATCGCTTTCAATTTCTACTCTTACATCTACAACTGGACCGCCCTTCAGATTATCCGCTTGTCTAGAGCAGTCCACCACGAATAGCGGTGCTAAGTCTTTAAATTGTTTCTCACTTAATAACGGTTCCGCGCGACGACCATAATATGACTGTTAAAATCTAGTGTACTGCTCATATAATAAAGCGATTCTGTTATTTACAAAGTTCACATTCAAGTTTTCATAAGGAAAATAGGTCGAAGTAAGATAGACTCTTACATCGCGAATATGACAGTGGTCGAACTGCGACATATTAGAACTTGCATTATTTTTTCTATTTGTCTGGAGACCGATAATGACAAATCGTGGTTTTTCTACTTGAGATGAAGTTTTAATAGACCACGTATGTTTTGTAGTTTTAGGTAACGCAGGATATTCATACAAATCCCAGTTCCTGAATATCATTTGGAGGGGCCGATCTTTTTCTAACAGTTTTAGCAAGCTTATCTTTTCTCTATCTGATACTCGCGCCATATTATTTTATTGATAATAACGTCTTCGATAACTTCACCGGTGTTAAGTTTCACAGCGTTCAGATTAGTGTTGCTCCGTAACAATATCAACTCATGTCTACTTTTTATTACGACTTTTTTAAAATCTTCTGCGAAACCGAGGATGTTACAAAGCGGTATAGATGCAGAAAATCTGCCTCCGTTAATATTATTTATGCCGTCGATATTCCAGCCCCAGGCTTTAGACATGTTTGATTCACTCTCATTCATTGAAATTAATGATTTCATCGTAGTGGTAATGCCTGCATTTTTTATTTTATCAATTTCCACTCCGTTTAGCTCATACCTTATATCTTGAAACAGGTAAAGTAGAGCATTATTAGTAAACTGAACGCTACTAGCACTATCTTTTGGATCCTTTTTGCTAACTACAACAGCTCCTTCCAAATACAAGGTGCTTGCTGACGGTAGTATATACAAATCCTGTTGATTGATGGGTATGCGTATCTCGTCATTTCTGTTGAAACTTGTGACATACGGCTTGTAAGAATGGTACTCGATTCCTTCAATACTGTTGTCGTAGGTTGGTGCGGATAAAACATCTAAGATATTCATTTTAGTAAACCAATCGCTTTAAGGAATGCCTTATTTTCTCTAGTCAATTTTATTTTCTTTTTCGTGTTAGCTCTTATATGCTTGGAGGCTTGGGTTGAACTGATATTTTTTATTTGATGAAGCGCATATTTATTGTAATCAATCATTTTTTTCTTCGAAGATGCAAATAAAGCTGCACTTCTTCACCGCGTAAATTTATTAAATGATTATTTATATCCAACAACCGTATATGTATGCAGCTTACGTTGTTTTGATTAATCGGAAAGTATATTGCGTTTTTAGGAATTTCTATAATTCTGTATCCTGGTGGTACGTTTAGTGCAAATTCGTGTATAATATGACTGGGCTCTCCGTTAATGTATGAACCACTCACAATATCACATTCAATCCTGATCACGGTTGTAGGCAAAATGTTCACTGGAAACTCGGATACATGCCATTTATTTGCTTTTAAGACCTGTTTATTAAAGCCTAATAAACTTCTAAACGTGTCTTCCTTATTGAAATTGATATTTTTTGTACAGTATATAGTAGTTTTTAATGTGTTATTATTGCACTTTAGTTTAATCGAAGCATTTTTTATTTCGGATTTTAAATAATCGCTAATATCTTGTAATTCGTAGGTACCTTCTGGTATTTCGATAACTTCATAATAGCCATAAAATAACTTATTGTTCCTTTTATCGATGTTTGGTATAGAATTAAACGTTGAGAAGTGCAATAATGCACACTCATACTGACCGTCTAATTGTAGTGTGTTGGGATAGTAGGTAGATAAATCTGACGAGTTGCCAGTTATCGACAAAGTGAGAGAAATCTTGAGAATGATGAAAATAAAAGAAAGTCATAAAATTTATATAATTTTATTTTTCCAAAAGTTCCACAGATACTCTAAACATAAGTGTCCACAATTTACAGCATCGAATTTCTGATATCTTGTATAGTTATAGGAAACATTACAGTTTTTAAAATAACGCATTAATTCTAATGGCGGTTTCAAATCCCCATAACTATCAAAATATTCACAATAATTATTTACTTTGACATAAGCTACCCAATGCGTACCTTCATTTTTCGAGTCGTCTAAGTTAACGATAGCACATTCGATCCGTTTTGGTATTTTTGGTAACTGATCCTTCATGTATACACCTCGGAAGTGAGGTAAGTCGCGGCCATATTTTTCAATATCCAAATTAGTTAAAGGTCGATTAGGTAGCTTATTCAGTTTTTTGATAATTTTATAAATAGGCCTTTACCATTTTTATGAGGCTTGATGTACAAGCCTTTACCTAATGCCAATGCCTCCATAGTCTTATTATGTCGTTCGGTTTCTTGCAAGCTTTTTTGAGCTGCTTTATAATCGTTTACAGTTTTTGCGATACCCGCTGCTCCACCGGCTAAAGTGCCTAATGCCGATAAACCAGCGAATATTGGGATTAAAGGCAAAATTCCTCCAGTCTTTGGTATGGGTATAACTCGAGGTGCTCGTACATTTGCAATGCAGGGAAATAATTTTCTTGCAGCTGAGTAAGCAGCATTAATGAGAACCTTACTATCCTTAGATTTCAGTTTCTTAATTTTTGATTTTATTTTTGATACAAAACTGTTAAATGTTTTAATTCCTGCACCAGATTTTAGATTAGCTTTCATCACTTTGCTCACTAACCACGAGCTTAGTTTTTCTCCCCTGCCTGCGTCTTTTGATGCAAGCCTTTGTTTGGCCATGTTTAGCAGCTGCAAATCTGCTTTATGACGGCTAGACAAATCTGTGTGATTCTGATATGCAATATCGTGATGCATACAAGCTTCATCCAACTTATTTACACCTCTGTCGCCTCGAAGTAATCGTTTCTGAAGTTTTGTGCCCGGTCCGCAATAGTTGTAACCAGGTAAATGAAGTTCAAATGGTAAATTATTGATTACACTGTTAACTAGTCCACCACCTTGCATTGCTTAAAGTTAAATGAAATTGAAATAACAAAATATAATATTTATACTAATTAATTTGTCAATTTACTATTGACGCTTTGTCGATCCAGCTGTTTTCTTCATTGCTTAAACCCAACCATTTTACAAACATTTTATTTCCTTTTCTTTTTAAAATTTTTTCAATCAAATAAACACCGGGGTGTTGAGATTTTTGAAGCTCCTGTTCATAAAAGGTTCCTAATATGGCTTGTTTTCGCTGATCTTCGAGGTGATAAGTTAGTGGTAATGTATCGTTAACTTTTTTTATATTAAATAATTCTGTTGACCAATTAGGGGTATAGCCCTTTTTAAAAATATGTTTGTATTTACTAATACGAACATTGTCACCAACTTTGAACTTAGGTCTGCATCGAACGGGTAAATGTTTATGTGAATTTTTAATATTGTCTTTTATTATTAACTCATTGCGTTTATTAACTTCTATCGGTTTTAATTTAATAGTGCGATGTTTTGTGTTATTATACTACTCTGTCAAGAAAGTACCGGGAAAAGGTCAATAATACACAAAATGTCTGTTATTCATCCAAATTTATTTTATCACCTTCAAAGTATGCTCCTTTAGAAACGATACACTTGCGCCAACGAATAATCCATTCATCAAAACATTTTTTAAACGCTGCTTCCGGAATTGAGTTCAGTTCTCGCCACGAATTCTCCTTTATGTCTTCTATCGATTGAAAACGGTTCAGTTGGAAGGCGCCACTCCGAAGCTTGTTGACTAGTTTGCATGTCAAACTCGTAAACCCACGTCTCGTCACCAGTAACAATGCGTTTCATGAATGTTGGGTCCGAACTGACTCGTTCTAGCATGTCCTCAGCGACTTTCATGCGATTGAGTTTTTGGAGAAAATTCAGATCTTTTGGGACTAGCCGAGCTTCATACCCAAATGATTAGTTAAAATGGTAAGGATCGACTCGTGAGATACAGAAAGTTCGGCGGCTATCTCTCTCAGAGTTGAATGGGGATTTTCAGTCACTATTTCCTTCACTTTTGCGATGTTAACTTCAGTTGCAGACGTTGACGGCCTACCAGAGTGAGGCAAATCTTCCATCGCATATCGACCGCTTTTGAACGCTTTGAACCACTCATAAGCACGAGTTTTTGATAAAGTCGATTCACCGTAAGCCTTCTGTAACATTTTCAGTGACTCCGAACACGAAATTCCATTGGCGATGCAAAATTTAAGACAGACTCTTTGTTCGATATTTTTGTCCATTATGAAATTCGCAATACACACTATATATGATATTACTAAAACCAGCACTGTATTTATTATAAATAACAGATGTAACTCAAACTCCGCGCCAAAATGGAAAACAGTTGTGCCAATCTAACAACTACAAAAAAAAACAAAAATTTGAATTTGGAACCATAAACAAATCATCCATTCCCGATACTTTTTTGACTGAATGTATGTTTTCATAGTATTTTCCAAAACCGTTCCAAACCACTTGTAATTTCCATTTAGACTGAAACATTTATATAACTTACTTTTAATAGTTTTTATCAATCTCTCTACGATTGATGCCTTCTTTGTTGAAAAGGATGAGTAGTGATTAATATTAAACTTCTTCATAAACGTTTGAAAAATTGAGTTATAAAACTCCTTGCCAGCATCAGTTTGCAAATTAACTGGTACGCGATTGTTTACTGTTATGATACGTTGAAAGGCATTAGTAACATCAAATTTATTTTTCGATTTTAGTGGTTCTGCCCAAGCAAACTTCGAAAAACAATCAATTACCAATAAAATATAATTATAACCACTGTTGTATTTCCTCAAAGCTTGCATATCCACGAGATCAGCTTGCCATAAGTCATCGATCCTCTTTAAAATTACAGAACGCCTGAGATAATTTTTTCGTGCCGCTTTATGTATTTCATTCACAATTTGTAGTTTTGACATTATAAAGATTTTTTAGACGATAGTACTTTATCTATATCCGCTTTAGTGTAAAACTTGTCATCTAAATGAGTGAAAGCCTCAGACAACTTTGCTTTTAAAGTACTTTCAGTCTCTATTATAATTTGAGCACGCATTACCCCCATCAGTTTTAATAAATCCTGTTTAATTTTCGATGTTATTTGATCTAAGTATTCCTTGTTTACTGCATTGTCTGGTTCTAGTGGAGATCTGATTCCTCTAAGCCTTGCTGTTTTCAAATCATAATCACCGCTTTCCGATTTTTGCAATGCATTGTCATTGAACTCGAGTAATTCTGATAAACGCAATCTCTTATGAATATAATGCCCGAATTTGTCCACATTCATGTTTAAGGTGTAATATACTGCAATGTCTAAAGTAAAATGAAACGAGGAGACTTGATAACATATTATTTATTAATTAATAATTTTACTTTCACGTAACTCTTCAATTATGGATATTATTTCATTATCCAGTCCGGTGTTACCAGCATCGCGAGATGCAATTAATAATTTTAATCTTTCTATCAGTTCATTGGGATCGTCCCAATATACGAAATCTGTGTTCTTTCTCCACACTTTAGTCAAGGGCAAACCTTTTCCCTTCGATTGGCTACAGCTTGGATTTTGTAGTTTGAATAGAGGCTTGATAACTTGCAAATATTTTTGACCTTTATTACTTTTAATTGGTTTACTTAGGTCAAAGTCTCGACGATGTGCATTTGTATCAAGTAACATTGACTTATAATGCTGCATGTCACTGTTTGTAACCAAACTTAAATCGATGTCCTTGTTAAGCAACAAATGCTTCAAACCAGGGGTTTTGCGATATTTGCGTCCCCCAACAGTGATATATTCGTCACCGATCGTTATGGCAGCAGAACCTAACATTAATTTTCCACACTCACTTCGAACGCCAAACGGTACCTCAGTTAGCGCTTCTGAAGATAATGACCAAGACGATGTATCGCGTTCTTGATTGTTATCAACCAATGATTGGAATGAAGAGTCACTGGTAATATTAGATTCGTCACTGACATCATAGTTATCTTGCACCAACTCTTCTTTCTGCAATATTTGGTTTGAAACCGGAACATCAGTTTCTTCATTTCCTATGATATGCAAAGGAGCAGTTTGATTACTGGTGTTGGATAATAAGTTGAGCGATTGCGTCACAGGCTTAAAAACTGATTCCAGTGCTTGCTTATTGTCAATCTCAATATCTTTCATATTGCGTACTTTTTTCTTTACAGCTTCTGCAGCTTCGACAATTTGCCTTTTTAATGATTTATCCATAATGATATGATGGTTCGTTATCGAATAAGGATCGCGCAAAGAATAATAACATCGCAAACACGATCGGTCTTAAATATGGGTGTTCTCAATCAAACACTACAAAAGTGTCAAATTTATTTCTGTAACATCCATTGTTTTTCGGACATTCTTTATTAATCACTACGTAATTAAAAGGCTCACTCCAAATTTTTGAACACATTTCACGAAATTCATGCCACGTGATATCTGTGTTGACATGCTCTTCGTAAACATGTTTCAAATTAATTTCATCTTGTTTAAAAAGTATTATTCAAATTTTCAAATTCAAATTCAAATTCAAAGCATTTTATTTCAAATAAACCATTCACAGGCACTTTTGAAACGTCAAGGTCGGTCAGTCAAAAACATGGAAGCTATTTGCACGTTCCAAAGCGTAGATCTCTATGGAGAAGAACGTGCAAGAAACTCCACGGACACTCTTTTAAATCATGTTCTGTTTTACAACATTCCAAGTTACATATAATTGTTGCTTCTGCATGTGAGGACAATGCAAAGGAAAAAAAAAGGGCTTATTATAAGAATTTTAAATATAAAGATTAAAATAAGCCAATGGCAGTTAAGAGATGACCAGTCTCAACCGACGGCGCCTGTTCACGAACATGACGCGTGAATCGGCACCTTTCAGCTCAACCATTTCGAAGGGAACCGAATGATCAAACCCACGCGCCGCCATCAGCGAGACATTTGAGTGAGCATGACATGCTCTCAACCACCATGCTCGTTCATGTCCAACAAGTAAAACTATAACTACTCACATAAAATGTAAATGGTTTCATGGTACTCACATTTACAAAATTTGAAAAATATGCTTCTACTTTACACAAAACTATGGTTGTTAATGACCAAATAATGAAAAATAAATTAATAAAGAGAACGATTAAGTTCTTACATCAAAAAGAATAAATAAGTTATTAATATAATAATATAATTTGTATGTATATAAGAATAAATAAACGAAATAATGTAAGAACCTCTAAAAGGAGCGAGCATCTCCTCCAAATATAAAAACATAAAAACCTAAAAAGTGGACCTAAGCAGCTGTGACTGTGGAGCAGGACCAGCATTTAGCCAAGCGTTTTTATCGAGGATATAATCTTCCAGTTTATAATACGCTTGTCTACATAGTGTGCGTTTTATGCATGCTTTAAATTTTCTCTCATTCAGTTCGAGAATATCAACTGGTATTTTATTATAAAATTTAATACAGTACCCCATAAAAGAAGTGTGTACTTTGGCCAATCTGAATCGGGGTTGATCTAATTTGTTCCTATTTCTAGTATTAAAATTATGCCTGTCACTAATCTTGCTCAAGAGATGAAGATTTTTCCGAACATACATAATATTTTCGTAAATGTATTGACAAGGTACCGTCATGATGTTGATATCCTTAAACAGTTCTCTTAGGGAATCACGCCGACGGAGATTGTAAATGGCTCTGATGGCTCTTTTCTGCAGGATAAATATAGACTCGATGTCTGCAGCACGTCCCCATAATAAGATACCGTAAGACATGATACTATGAAAGTAACTAAAATAGACCAGCCTCGCGGTATCTATATCGGTAAATTGACGGATTTTTCTGACAGCGTATGCTGCTGAACTTAGCCGTCCCGCAAGAGATATTAAATGAGGACCCCATTGTAGCCTTGAGTCAAGCGTAATCCCCAGGAAAACCGTGTTTTCGACGAATTCAAGTTTCTCCTTGTTCAATACTATGTCGCAATCATTTCTTTTAACGTTCGGTAAGGCAAATCTGATGCATTTAGTTTTTTTCCCATTTAATACTAAATTATTAGCAGTAAACCAATTTTGGACCTGCTGTAGGGCGTTTTTTACGTCGTCAAGATTTATGGAACGTCTATCTATCTTAAAAATTAAGGACGTATCGTCAGCAAATAATACCATATGAAGGTGATTTTTTAAAAGATGGGGTAGATCATTAATGTATACTAGAAAGAGGAAAGGACCCAAAATAGAGCCTTGTGGTACCCCCATTTTGACTTTTAAACCCCGTAAATTGACACCATTTATTTGAACTTGCTGCTGTCTATCATTTAAGTAAGATTTTATTAGACTGAGTGCAAGTTTACCTAGTCCGTAATGTCCTAGCTTTAGGAGCAAAGTTTCGTGATTTACACAATCAAATGCCTTGGAGAGGTCACAAAAGATTCCTATGGCATCTTGTGCCTCTTCTCACGCTGAGTATATGTGTTTTAACAACGTGGCACCAGCGTCAGTCGTACAACGACCCCTGGTAAAACCATACTGTTGATCGTGTAAAATTTTATTGATGTTAAAATGATTGAGCATCTGATTGAGCATTACTTTTTCAAACACTTTGCTAAAAACCGGCAAAACAGATACAGGTCTATAATTATTGGTGTCTTTGCTGTCGCCCGACTTAAATAGTGGTATAACCTTACTATATTTCATTATATCCGGAAAGACTCCTTGGTCCACACATAAATTAAATATTAAAGCCAAGTATGGTGCTATAGTTTCAATTATGGACGTGCACACTTTAATAGACATTCCCCATATGTCTTCGGTCAATTTGATTTTGATTTGCCGGAAAGCTTTTATGACTGTCACAGGGTTGATATGTTTGAACTGGAATTCAACCGTACAACCTGGAACGTTAGCTTTTAATAAATTATATGAGACCTCAGGTGAAGAATTTAAATATTCCGTAGTTTTAGTTGGTATATTGGTGAAAAAATTTACAAATTCTTGAGCTACTTCTAAATTAGAGCTTTTGGCACCATGTGTAGTCTCCAGTAAATAATCAGTGTTTCGTTTTTTATTTCTATTAGTTTCATTATTAATAACTTTCCAAACTGTCTTTATTTTATTTTCTGACGATTTGATCTTCTTGCTAATATATAGGGCTTTAGCTACCTTGCAAGTATTTCTGATCACTTTAGAATATTTGTTTACAAACTTATTAAAAGAATCAGTGTTTATGACAGGCTTAAGGCCATATAGCTCATATAGTATTTCCCTACTTATCCTAATGCCTTTAGTCGCCCAGCCACTAAATACATACTTAGGGAAAGTATCCTTAGACTTCTTTTCAAAAGTTGCATTGAATTCCTTAAGAACCACTGAAAAGAAATTATCATAAAATTTATTAGCATCTTCAATGTTATGGCCTAGAAAATTTAACTTATTTTGTAAGGTACCATTGAATTTAGCTAGTTTGCCAGTTGTAATTGGCCTATATTGTATATGAATTTTTTCCAAGGCTGCTTTAAACTGAAATGTTACCAATTGACCACTATGATCAGAGGGAAGGTAATTAACTATGGCTTTATCTAAATATTCACAATCGCAGAATTCATTATCAATACAGGTTGAAGAAGTTGGTGTTACCCTAGTCGGTTCTGTAAACACATTAGACAAATTAAACGATTTAAAAAGGCTTATAAATCTGCTGCTATTTGAATTGATTTCTAAAATATTAATATTAAAATCCCCACAAATAATCGCGGGCTTGTTACCTGCTGCAAGTTTCGCATTAAATTTGCATTATCTCTTACCAACTGTTTAGGAATTTTACTATAAGTTTGGTTTAGGTAGAAACAATCAATGTATTTGTGTCGACCCATAGCAAAGTAATCTCGCATGTTACTTTGATTTTCACATGCAACGTCGTCGAATATAATCACAGAATTAGGTTTTGCATCCTGAACACTCAAAACGTCCTCATTTCCCTGATATTTCTGAAGTGAAATACTTGGAACCCGCTGTAAAACTCTTTCCAAAAAAACATACTTTGGTTGGTGTAAAGTTTTTGAATAAACATAAACGTTTTGAAACTTTAATCCGTTTTCGTGTATGAGAAGGCCAATGAGTAAATTTGTTTTGCCACAATTTGATGCATCGTATTACGTTAGGTAATAATTCGCTATGACGAGCACGAGACTTAGGCAAGTCATCGCAGATGTGTTAACGTGCAATGATTGTGGTTGTTTAACAAATTTCATGATCTATATGCGTTAGGGTTGAACGCGGAATGAGAGAAAGCGTTCACAACATTATCATTTAAACTGGATTTTTCTTACATTTATGGTCTATAAATCAATACTATTCCCAAGCAGCGAAAAAAAATTCCATGGAATTGTAATGCATATAGACAATCATGCACAATAAATAATTTATTTAACAAATTACGTGTGTGGACTGCAATTAATTAATTTGTTGTCATATATTTACGATTGTAACTTGATAAAACGATTGTGTATGAATGGACATTCTAGACCACCTTCGTATCGCGCGGCGAGTTTATTAATTAATCATAACATATTGAGTTTCACTACTCATATTATACTACTACGACAGTCGAGTTGATTAGTGGTTATTGGGCAGTCCGAGCCACTGTCCTGTAGCGAGGCTTACTTGCCGAGCTACTGGAGGACAGTGGCTCAGAATGCCCAATAACTACCTACTTTTGGTTGATGCTTTCTGGGGGGGCGGTGGATAAAAGAATATTTACCTACTTTGCTACCTAGATATAAGTGGAATAAAGAGCAGAGAGCGTTGCGAAATGGAGACTATGTTATTTTAATTGAGTAAAATTTAGAGCGAGGTTCTTGGCGCCACGGGGTGGTGAGTGCGACCCATGGCGGCCATGATGGTCGCATCAGAGTGGTCGATGTGCGCACACGTACTGGAGTGGTTCGGCGCCCGGTGACGCGCGTCGCCCTACTCTCTCCAGCGGAATGTTAGTGCTGAACTAATCTTGTTGTTTTGTTATTTTAGATATTGTGATCGTAGATCTGTATGTACTTATAAAATAGTTTATTTATCTTGCTTATGTTATGTAAGCTCAGCACTAGGGGGTGGATTGTGGACGACGTACGCCTCATTCACAAGGTTAAAATAGTTCTAAGTAAATTTTAAGGTAAAAAATCATACTTCTAGTGTAGGGCTGCCATACGTCCCGATACACCGGGACATGTCCCGGTTTGAGGCGTCGTGTCCCGGTGTCCCGGTCATCAAGTTATTTGTCCCGGGATGCACACAATTCGTTGTATCTCAAAAGTTATACGTGTAAATGATACCCGCGTCCCGCGTCGCGGGCCTCCGCTCCCGCGCACTTCCGCCCGCGCCATCACAAGACGAGTTGCATCAACTTCTAGAGATATATCGACATGCATGATCAAACAAAATACCACCGAAGACATGTTAATATGCGCTGCCGAACTGACCACTGCTTATAAAGTTGTAAAGCACCACCAATCGTTTAGTTCTTTGGATTTTACAACAAAACTGAATGCCGTCATGTATCCTGATTCAAGTATCGCAGCAAAACAATCAACTGCAAGAACAAAGGCTACTGCTATCATTAAACACATTTTGGCTCCTCATTCGATCGCGCAAATTCAAACAGAAGTCGAAAGAGTTCCTTTTTATGGTATTTCTACCGATTCTAGCAATCACAAAGCAGAAAAGTTATTTCCACTGCTGAAACAGTACTTTACGGAAAAAGAAGGATCGACAATTAAATTACTGAAATTAAACTCATTGCCGAATGAAACATCTGATACAATCACTTCATTTTGTATTAAATCGTTGCAGGATCAAAAATATATCATCCCTGTGCAAAATATTGTTGCTTTTAGTGCTGATAACACAAACGCTAACTTTGGAGGAAAAGATAGGTGTGGAGTTGATAATGTTTTTTTTTTTAAATTAAAAGAGATTTTGTCTAAAGACATTGAAGGCATCGGTTGCCCAGCGCACATTCTGCACAATACAGCTTCCACCGCTACCGATGTGATGTCGATTGACGTGGAGTCTATTGTTCTGGAAATTTTCAAGTACTTTTCCATATTCACTGTAAAAGTGGAACGGCTTAAAGATTTTTGTGAGCATGCAGCAATAGACTACAACAATATACTCTCACATTCCTGAAGCCGGTGGCTTTCGCTACTTCCAGCAATTGAACGCTTACTAAAGTTATGGCTGCCACTGAAAGAATTTTTCGCTAATGAAGCAAATGCCCCAAAAGCTGTAGTCGATTTTTTCGCTAATCCCTTATCAAAACTTTACACTCTTTTTGTGCACAGTCAAGCATTTCTGATTGAAAAACAAATAAAAGAGATTGAAAAATCACTTATTAATATTATTGAAGTGAAAAATGTTTTAGAGGATACAAAAAAACAGTTGAGTGGCAGATTACTAAATAAATATTTAGGAAATCAAACAAGACAAGTTTATAACAAACTAAAGAATGAAGGCACAATTAATACAAATCAATCGAAGCATTTGACAAAAAACGGGAGATTTCTTTAGCACTGCTATCCGTTATCTCGAACAGTGGACAGAACCGATGACAAAATCTTTCACTTGGATGATTTTAAATGATATTCCTCAATGGCAACAAGTAGAAGAAACTACAAGATACGAGTAGGTATTTAAATGAAAAAGATAAAGCAGTAGATGATTCAATGTTTGAAGAATATATGTATTTAAAATCGTTTATGGAATGTGAAATGACCGATGAATGGAAAGCTAAAGATATGCAAGAAAAATGGAAATACTATTTTGAAAAAAACCGAAGAACTGGAAAGAAAAGCGAATCTTCTTAAATTGTGTCAATATATTTTTGCAATTCCTGGCCACATTGCTCACGTGGAACGTGTGTTTTCGTTAATTTCATCGCAGTGGACGAGAGATCGTAATTCACTCAGTTTAAGCACAGTGGAAAGTATCATTCAATGCATTTATAATTATAAAATGACGTGCGTAGAATTTTATAATTATGTTAAAGGGGAGAAGGAGTTATTGGCAAAGGTCAAATCTTCGGAAAAATATGAGTGGACAAAGAAAAGTAATTAAATTTTGTTAATATGTATTACTTTACTACTGTTTTTTTTAATTTTCCAAGGTTGCCCTATTTCTGTTCTAAATGTCCCGGTCGGCGTCTCCGAATTTATGGCAGCCCTATTCTAGTGCCATCTGTGGGCAATGTGTGAAAGTTTATTTTTTTTTAAATAAATGCGATGTTACAAGGTGCGTGTGAGCGCGGACTCAATATTTTTTGTGGTTGGTTACACAGTAGTCTTGTCTCTGACAACAAGCACCGCGCCGCTAAGCTCTGTTGATAATTGTAAAATATATAAAAAAACGCAATATTTCGAAGGCACGTAACCACCCGCACCCTCCAAAATCGGTTATCCATCAATTCTGCATTTTATTTCGCCTCTATCCGTAATAACAAAGTCTCGCCTTCCTCTTAAGCCGTTGGCCTTGCGATCTCTCTCCGGTCGTGTTGGGTTGCCGTCCCATTGGAATAGGAGAGTGATGGAAAAGGTAGTACACAGCTGTGTTTTCGCACACACGCCTGCATAATATGTCCCGCACGGCGATGAACGAGCAGTGGTGGCCGGTGGTAATGGCTGCGACTTACGAGTTGTAGGTCGCAGGTTCGAACCCAGGCAGGCGGTTTACTCTGTGTAAATATTTCATCAGAACTGCTCTCAAAACGGGGAAGGAAAACATCGTGATGTCCTAGAACTAAAAATTTGAAGACATGTGACATCTACCAACCCGCACTGGGCCCGCGTGGTGGATTACGGCACACTTCCTCTCACCGAGAGGAGACCTGTGTCCCAGCAGTGGGAACATTATAGGCTGATGATGCTATGCTATGCTTAAGCACGCTGATGGCTAGCCTCCGTTGTAATCGGCCAGAAGGACTAGTGAAAACCGTATCAAAATCTGTTACATAGTGGACATCCCACCCACACGCACAAAACGTTTTGGGAACACATTCATAATGCGTACAGCTAAGGAGTGGAATTCCCTGCCAGAGTCTGTGTTTCCTGATAGCTACAACCTGGGAGTCTTTAAGTCAAGAGTGAATAGGTTACTTCTAGGCAAGCGTGCTCCATCTTCGACCACATCATCGCTTACCATCAGGTGAGAATAGTGGTCAAACGCGTGCCTATCAATAGTAAAAGAAAAAGACTGCCACTTTAATTTTAATAACAAAACTTTCCAGTGGCTCTGAATGCCTGTTCAACAGCGGGCAGCAAAATCAGAAAGCGCGTGCCTATCATTAGGGTAAAAAATAAAACGTGGTAACAACTTTGTTGTTCAGTCAGTACCAAAGGTCTTTGCAGTACACACACGAGAAATTTTTCGAAACACGTCTGGCAAATGGCGTCTGCACCGTTGTCCGTCAACAATGAATGCGTAGAGTTGTAGACTCATCTCGTTCGTTACCGTTCATCGCAAATTACTGTGGGAATAGTTAATGCGATGTTTATTGTAGTAGCGTATGTGTACGCTACTACCTTTCTACAATAGGAAATCTGCATGAAAAATATATTTATCTTGTATACAGTGTATCTAAAAATAGAATCTCCAGTCTTACCATGAAGTACCGTGTTACCCAGTTAATGGGTTGTGGAGGTCTGGTAGGCAGCCGCTCCACGTAAAATATTGGTATTCAGCTGAATCCGGTTTGACTGGAAAGTTTACATCGGAGTTCTCTTTCTAATAGTAATCTTTGAAGCTTTATAACTTCATCGCTGATAAAGTTATTTCAAAAATAAGTTCATGATTGTTTACTAGAGCTAATAAGTATATCATTTTACAAATAAAAAAAAACGGCCAAGTGCGAGTCGGACTCGCACACGAAGGGTTGCGTACCATAAACCTTAATTTTTATTATTTGTTGTTGTAGCGGCAATAGAAATACACAATCTATGAAAATTTCAACAGTCTACCTATTACGGTTCTTGAGATACAGCTCGCTGACAGACAGACGGACGGACGGACAGCGGAGGCTTAGTAATAGGGTTCCGCTGGATACCCTTCGGGTACGGAACCCTAAAAATGTGTGTGCTTATTAGAAAATTGCTTCACCTGGCTCCACCTTTTGGTACACAAGTGAAGGTACAATGTGTACTTGCATACATACACTGATATCACTTTCCCACGGACGCTATTAGTAGGTTAAGCGCTCATCGCCGAGGCCGTTATCCGGATGGGAGACAGTTAAACATTTTAAACTAACATGGCATTGCGAATTTTGTATCCGACGTGTTAATTTTATTGTTGCCGTTGAAAAAACTTTCATGAAATACAATCTGGGTTATTATTTAGCTTGTTTTCAACGAAAGAGTTTGCGAACCGTCTTCAATAATTTACATAGAACTTAGGTAATTGAAATCGGCAAAAACATATTTAAATAGAAAGAAAGAAAAGAAACAAAACTAATTTATTTGGCACACACGAAATCACACAATGTTTGTAACAACAAAAGGAAATGCAAAATTTATTATAAAAACAAAAACATCGTGTGCCCCGCGGCTGCGCCAAATAGGTCCAGTTCAGCAAAATGCCAGACAACTAGGCGCTGCCTGACGCTGGTTTTCAACTGCACCTTATGTTGAAGTATACGGATGTAAACCAGTTTTGTAGGGTATTAAATAGAGTACAGATTAATATAGATATAATATGCTAAAGTGTAGTTAACGATACATAAATATAATTTAGTATCCAGTGATAAATAACACACAAAAAAAAAACAAAGGATAGAAAACAATTGAAACAAGAAGCAAATAATTCTGGAAATTAACAGAAAGAAAGAAAGAAGGTGGGCGTCACATTTCAATTATAATAATTATCCAATAAAGACACAAACCGAAACCTTTCAGCTGAGAATTGGCCTGACATCATATTAATGACAGGTTCAAGTGTATTATGTCTAGTTTCCGTTGCGCGTCTATTAAATACTGCCGTAAGCGTCTTCTAAAGGCACCGATTGTGTTTAGTGCTCTAATAGGCGGCGGTAGATTATTCCATATTTTGGATGCTGCGTAACGGAAACTGCCCCTGAATGCTGCTGTACTGTGGGGATGCGATGAAAGTTGCTGCGAACTTTGCCTTCTCTCACATTCTCGTCTGCTTGCTATCCAGCTCAGCTTGCTGTAGAGGTAGTCTGGCTTTTGAAATTTTACGACACCGAACAACAGACAGGCCAAGTGTAGTTTACGTCTCGATTTCATTTTAAGAGAGAAGTGTTTGTTCAGGAAAGGCGTTACGTGGCTTCTGGGAGGAATCTTGTAGCAAAACCGAGCACAGGCGTTTTGAACCCTCTGAATGAGCTGGTCTGTACGAGCCAGTAGGCGCGGGCCGTACACCGTGTCTGCATAGTTTAGCCTGGACAAAACCAGACTTTCTACAAGCTGTTCCCGAAGGGATTCAGATAGATACGGCCTCATTTTATACAGAACTTTTAGGCGATAGAAGCAGTTTCGCACTGAGTCTGCGATATGTTTTCGAAGCGAAGGTCCTTGTCCATAATAAGGCCAAGGTTTCGCGCTTCATACACTCGGTCAATCGGTTTGCCCATGAGTTCGACCACGAAATTTGCGGGTAGTTTAGCTAACTGCTGTCTTGTGCCAAGAACCATGAATTTGGTTTTGTTAGGGTTCAGTGACAGACAATTATCTTCGGACCAGGCGGCGATTCTGCAAAGGTCCTCATTGAGGTCTTTTATAGCACTATCGTACTCTTCTGGATAAAATGATATATAAAGTTGAACGTCATCGGCGTATATGTGGTACCTACATTTCTGAAGGCATTTTATTATATCGGCGCAGTACAATATAAAAAGAATCGGTCCTAATATAGAGCCTTGCGGGACTCCTCTCTCTATACAACTGAGTGCTGATCTAAGTGTGGTGCCATCCCCCAAACGTAAATCTACAAGTTGCTTCCTATCACTTAGGTAGCTCTGGAACCATCGAGCAGCGTCAGGGTCGAAACCGTAATAAGTTAACTTGGATAGTAGTAATGGTATATTTATTGCGTCAAATGCTCGGGAAAAATCGAGTAAAACCAGCAATGTACACATCCCCTTATCCTGGGCCGATAGCACATTATCAGTTACATCCAGTAAAGCAGTAGAGGTACTTCGTTGCTTTCTGAAACCTGATTATAAGTCTGGTAATATACTATTTTGTTCCAAGAAAAGTGTCAACTGGTGGCTAACGACCTTCTCCAGTACCTTCGCAAAACATGGCAAGATGCTAATGGGCCGCAGTTCTTTCAAACTAGTCGGATTAGAATTTTTTGGTAAAGGTCTAACGGAGGCAATCTTCCATTGCTCGGGGAATGTAGACGTTAATATGGAGCGGTTTATAATTTCTGTAATAACATGTAGCGTGTGCGGCAGAGTCATAGCAATCATGTCCAGGGTAATGTTGTCGCAGCCTTCAGCATTACTTTTAAGGTTGTTGAGAATGCGCGAGATGTCAGCCTGCTCCACTGGAACGATAGTAAAAGTGGCATCACCATGCCTATGATTGTTGTAGTAATTAATAAGTTCCAAGCTTGCCACGGCGTTACCAGGGACAGTCAAAAAGCTGTTATTAATTAAGTCAGGATCTGCAAAATGCGACGGAAGGTCTTGTCTTGACTTAGTGGCCATCAAAGTGGATTTAAGGTTTTTCCATAATAGTTTTGGGTTTTTAATATTATTATTTATATTATGTTTATAGTACGCCATTTTTTCGTTATACAAAGAACTCACTACCAGAGCTTTTAATTGTTTGTAGTATTCACCTTTTGATTTAGACTTTGTTTTTCGGTAACTAGTCAGTGCATCATCCCGTAATCGCATCATTAATTTAATCGTATCAGTTATCCACGGATACGACTTTTCTTTAATAGTGCATGTCTTAACCGGTGCGTGAACATCGAACAGGAAGATTTTTGTTGGTTAAAAAAATGCACCATATCGTTCACATGTTCAAATGTTGCAATGTTTTCAAGACATAGACTCAGCAAATCCATGCCAAAGTTGTCGACGCAAATGCTTTTTAGTGGCCTAAATTTCGTGACGTATGGTTTAAACTTATCTCGCTTCACATTAAACTCCCCCACTATGACAGAGTGGCCGTTGATTGAACTAATAGATTCAAGAGACGTATATCTAGCTTGTAGGTCGGTACATACTCGTAGAAGATCAATGAGAGTTTCGCTGGTATCTGTGAAGTGAGTAGGGGTGTTGTGACCAACTGACTAAGGCTGAGGCTATTCAGAAACTCGTTAAGTTTTTTAGTCTTTATTCCATTTGCATCGAGCAAGTTAACATTAAAATCACCGAGCAATATGTAGTGATCACAATGCCCTAATGAGCTTAGGGAATCTGTCACGGCATCCAGAAAAAGCACAAGGTCAAACCAAGGTGGACGGTACGCGGTACCAATAGCAATTTTTCTGCCGTTTACTGCGAGCGTAAGCCACATTTGTTCGACTGATTCGAACCTGGGATCGACCGCGATAGCACAAGTACGCGCGCTCAGTCCCCGCCGCAGGTAGAAGCCCACACCCCCACCACGACCCGAGCGTACACTCGCCAGCCGCGGCGTGTGACGCAGACGGTAGCCCGGCACCACGGGCGCGTGCCCCTCCTCCCCCGGTCGCAACCAAGTCTCGTTAATGGCCATAACATCAAAACAATGCCTGTCGAGAACACCAATCAAGTCATCGTGCCCCGTACCCAACGAACCAGCATTAAGAAATCCAACTTTAAAAAACTTGTCTTTAGTCATCATTAAGATCTTAAATTAAGTATTCGTATGCATTCCACATCCTTCTTTGACAAATCTTTCACTATTCAAGCAGCTCGTTTGTGGAATGCATTACCAATAGATGTGAGGCGCGCTCAAACGCTACCAACGTTTAAAAAATTGGTGAAGGAACATTACCTCTCACTATAACGTTTTGTCTCCTTTCCCTGTTATATATTTGATATTTATTAGTATATTACTTAATATTGTATGTATTTGTTTTATATTATTATGTATGTCTCTCTATTAATATTATTTATGATGTTTGTACACTGACCGCCCTAAATCTAGCTTCTTTAGTTCAGTCCATCCAAAGGTTGTCTGTAAGAGATTGCCCTGTGCGATAAGACCGCCCATTGTACACTAGTTTTATAAGCGTTTTTACTATGCTTGTTATGAGGTGTACAATAAAGTATATAATAATAATAATAAGATAGTAAAAAATAAATCCGTCATTATGTAATTTTAATAACATCCCTACCGATTCAATTGTTTCAATAAATTCATAATAAAATAGTAGTATTAGATTTTTTGCATTTGCAATTAAAATCACTATTAATATGGTGTAAATTGTGATAGGAATATAACGAAAAATAACTGTAAATAATAAATTTGTAAATATTAGGTTTATACGCGAGACACACACTTACAGATATGAAATAATATAATAGGTGGCAGCAATGCAAACATAACATATTTTTAAAATCAGCGGCATATAGTATACCAGACTGAAGGACAATAGTCCGCTTGACAGTTTCAGAACATAAGTAACCTAACATAACATAAGTATAACTAGCAAGAGCAGAAGAAATCAAAATAAACTGAAACAAAATAGTAACACTTTTAACTACTGACTTTTCCCTCGTTACTTGGTACCGTTTGGAAGATTCGCTGTAAGTCAGCCTCACAGCGAATGTGAGTAGTGGCGTCCCCGGGCTTGTACCGGGCAAGTATACGGCCGCGCTTCGCCCACACAAATTGCCAACCGAAGCGACTGCCGGCCTCACGAGCGTTTCGAAACAACTCACGGTTTATTTTCGTAAGGAGCTCATTCACGTAGAAGCGCTTCGCAGGGCCAGGCAAACCGAGGTCGGCTGAAGTCATCCCGCGTCACACTCGCGCCTCCTCCAGCAGCTCGTCCCGTAGGTCGCGCCGCGCCAGGCGCACGACGAGAAAGCGCGGGCGGGTCTCCACCGGCGCAGTCGCCTGTGTGGCGTTTATGCGCCTGCCGGTTAAAATTTCCATTATAGCCCGCTGATTTAAGGGACGCGGGGGGCGGGGGGGGCAGGGGGGAGGGGGGTTTGCCCCCTGCGCCACCCCCACCCCCCGGAGCCCCATAGTTATGGAGATATCCATGGTTAAAGTTTTGAGGTTAGAATATAAATTAAGTTAGAAAAATAGGTAAAATTGAGTATCGTTTAGCAAGAAGAGGGAGTGGGGAGGTGCCCCCTGTGCCCTATAGCACCACTCCCATGTAAAGGCGACGCACTGTTCTTGAGAAAAAATAATTATAGTAACCTAACCTCAAAACGTGATATAACCGCTCAACATTGCAGTCACGGGAGGCCCAGTCGATGGAGCCCCGCGAAGCGGGGCTCCTACTTCTGAGTGGTTTATAAAAAAATAACCACGAAGGGGATGGCGGGGTCTATTCGCTCGCTTCGCTCGCTCACTCGACCCCGCCATCCCCTTCTAACCTAACCTGTCCGAGTCGGGGTGCCCTCGAGTCCAGAGCTCGCTTCGCTCGCTCCTGCATCCAATGGCACTTCACTTGGCTAGTCAACGGAGGCCCAGTCGACGGAGCCTTTTATTTATGATTTTTTTGTTATAAAAACAAGAAAACATTCATAAATTAGTGGCACTTAACATACTTTTGTTTCTGAGTGAGTGAAAATAAAACACGAGGAATTTTATAATATTTATATTTAATCTAATTTATAAACATGTTTTATGGCACTTATTAATTCCTCAAAGGGATCTAAATGCTCCATCATAATCCTTCTCCTCCACGAATAGTCACACAACCAGTCTGTGAAATTATGCTTATTTTGTTGCTGTCGAAATTGCTTCTTTAAGCCTCTCCACTGGCTTTCTATTCGCTGGGTGTGTGTCCCGTCTGGTGCCACAAATTTATTTGTTGGGTCACTATGATTTACTCTTTTATGTATATACCCGTGCTGAGGAAGGCTCATATATGCTTTCCAATAATCAGTGTGAACGATGGAGCCTTCCTCAACATGTTTTTTTTATCAATGGCACCAATATGTCTGCAGACCTTTCGTTATCAGAACACACCTCCAGCCGCAGATCGTCGCTGCCGTCTTCTATCATTCCAATCACCCAATGTCCCTCGATGTGTCTACCACGATTATATTTTCTTTTTCCAAACTTTGATTCGTCTATTTGCACCACTTTATTAGGGCCCCCTATCTTCCCTTGTGCTCTTTAGTTTTCCAATTCATAAATTCCAATTGTCTCTCGACAATAACTGAACCAATCTGCTACAGTCCTCGTAGAAACTACGGGACCATCTTCATGAGCTAGTTCTTTCCGAGTTTGATGGTAACTTAGTCCCTCACTAAATGCATACATAATTTGAAATATTGCCATGAGGGACAACCGTGCGTTTTCAAACCATGTCCCAATAGCACGGGAGACAGGTTTTGCTCGGCAGTTGCTTTTCCTGCATCTAAACCTGCCAACTTGCCCAGAGGTTCTCTGCAAAGTCATTGCTGAACGATGGTATGAGCACGTTTTATTTCTCAGGATGAGTCCTCTCTCCTCTGCAAACTGAACACACTGATCATGTGTTCCCAATTGGTTGAAGATCTTTCTCCAGTTCCACATAGATCTGGAACAAAGTAAAAAGCTATTAAAATTTGGAATTGCTGCACGAAAGTAACATTGTCAATCTTTAATAAAAAAACATGGCAATATTTATATATCATAAATCAAAACTAACCTGAACTCATCCGAGTAGGGATTAATTCTTCTGCCAGATGACCCAGTAGGTCTGGGCATCGTAGAAGCAATGTCATCAGCCTCGTCCTCCGAAGAACTAGCGATAGCCGGTAAGCTACCACTAGAACCAGGTGTAATGGGACCAGCCATCCCACTGGGACCAGCAACCGGTTCGTCGAGGACCGACGACACACACGGGAGCACAAGTGGCTCATTTGAGTCCAACACTTGCACTCGCGCAGTAGGCACAAGCGGCTCTATTGAGTCCATCACTCGCGCACTACTAGAAGGCACAGAAGAGGAGGCCGTGACAAGCGGCTCATCTGAGTCCAACACTTGCACATCACTCAACTCTTCAGACACTGAAACACAGGGTTTCGGAGACGCCATGGTTAGCAAACGTTGTAAGGCTTACAGGAGTACGTAAAAAGATCTCAACTGCAAGGGCAACAAACGATGACTAACGTTGACAGCTGAGAGATAACATGGCGTCGCTTCACGTTCCGTTCCACATAGCGTAAAAAAAAATCGTAATTTTTTGTGTAAAAATGTCAATGTAATTGCATAATACAACAACTATTGTGCACATTTATTACACACCAAAAATATGTGAACATATAAAAATAAAATTATATTTATGAAAAAAACAGGACATAAAGTTTATAAAAAATACTTCTAACGTCAACGGAACGTAAATGGTCAACTTTGACGTCTACCACGACAATTTATCTAACCTAAAAATTTGCAAATGGCGCACTATTTTCCAATTTTTATTGAAATTTTACCTTTGGGTATGCAGACGACAGCACTGTTGCTGAGAGATACGTGTCCGACGCACGAGCTGGTGGATCGCAGATCCGGTCTCTTCGGGAGGCTATGGTTGAGCGCTTGAATGTGTCCTTACAGGCTGTCTCTGAATGGGGCGATGCCAATCTGGTCAAGTTCAATGCTGCTAAGACCCAAGCGTGTCTATTTTCCGCCAAAAGGAGCCAATTCCACCCAGCTCCATCTTTCCGAGGTGCAACCGTGCCGATAACCGACCAACTTGAGCTTCTTGGGGTTACATTAACATCTACTCTCAATTTTGGCCCTTACATAGAGGCAAAAGCTCAAGTGGCTGCAAAGAAGTTGGGGATCCTATCAAAGGTGAGACGGTACTTCACGCCGGAACAGCTGCTCAAACTCTATCAAGCGCAAGTTCGATCGTGTATGGAATACTGCTCTCATCTTTGGGACGGATCTGCGAGATACCAGCTTGATGCCCTTGAGTCAATTGAGAAACGAGCCAAGAGGATCATTGGCAATGAGAGGCTCGTCGCGACGAAGCTCCAAAGTCTTGAGCATCGACGACGAGTTGCTAGCCTGTCGGTTTTCTACCGGTTGCATTTTGGGGAATGTGCGACGGAATTGCATAATTTAATTCCGCCAAGCCCGTTCCATCATCGGACCACAAGACGAACGGCGATGCGCCACCGGTACATGGTGGACATCCCACCCACACGCACAAAACGTTTTGGGAACACATTCATAATGCGTACAGCTAAGGAGTGGAATTCCCTGCCGGAGTCTGTGTTTCCCGATAGCTACAATCTGGGAGTCTTTAAGTCAAGAGTGAATAGGTTGCTTCTAGGCAAGCGTGCTCCATCTTCGACCACATCATCGCTTACCATCAGGTGAGATGGTGGTCAAGCGCGTGCCTATTATTAGTAAAAAAAAAAAAAAAAAAAAATTTAATGAATTTTATCTCGTAAATTGTGACTCCCCGAATCTTGAAACTTTGTAAAAAGCTTTCTATTTGTGAGTACTATCTACAAAAAAAATACGAACTTCCAAAGTAGCGGGCTCTAATTGAAATTTTATCCTGATTGTGTGAGTGGGATTTTCGCCACTTACCTCCGGTAGGTTTGATATTTGGAGATCATTACTGAGCAACTCCTGGTCACGATCGTTTATATCGCTTCTTAATTTAGTAATCAGCTGATCCACCTCCGACGAACGCGATGGTTGAGGCTGAGCCAGTTTTGCCTCCACTAGAGCCACCCTTTCCTCCAAATGACACATTCTGTCATTCGTACCATTCAGAGATGATCTTAGGTCTGATAGATTATCACGCAACCGCTGGAATTCTGTTCTAACTGACTTTAAAAATTCCTCTTTAAATAATCTTAGCTCTGCCTTCAAGATATTGAGGTTGAGCTCCTGTGAAGCATCGAGGGCAGTTGTATTTATGGGGCTGGTATCCATTTGCGTAACAGAGCTTTCTTCGCGTGCAGCTGGTCGCCCCCTTACCGGCGTGTCGGCCCGGTTATCCCTAACAACATTCTTATTGCACTCGGGGCAGTGCCAGGGGGTAGCTATTGGGCCGGTATTCGGTATCCCCACGCATGCATGATGGTACCAGCACCTGCACTTGGTACAATTTGCCGCCTCAGTTGATGACAAGAATTTGCCACAGCCACCGCACTTAGCCATAATGTAAACAGAAGCTCTGTTTACGTCTCAGAAAGCAATCGATCCGTTCAGTACGTTCACACCTCAGGCAACAGATGGCGCTGTATTAAGAAACGCGTTTATGGATTTTTTATGGTGAGTACGGCACGGGTGAACACCTGTGGTGTCAGTCACTTTGTCAATGTAACGGCGCGCACACACGGGAAGTTTGGGCACAGTTTATTAGCTTCACTATGAAAATAGTGTTAACTTTATTTAGGGTTTCGGGTACCCAAACATTAACTTGGAATCTAGTTATTGTTTTTAAAATTATAATTATTATATTTTACACAGCACACAAAGACTGGTTAACACTGTGACTTGGAATTTGCACTTATACAACAATTTTCTCAGCAAAATATATGAAAAACTGTCAGTTACTTTTATTTAATCGAGAGAAGTACACAAAGAGCTTATGGCTGATTGACATCCGCAACGTCACTCCGATCGGATCGGATTAAATCCTACCATCTTATTGCAAACCTTGAGATAGGTAGGTAATATAGTGTTATGAACAAACTACATAAAAAACTAAACTTATATTAAGAATATTAGCTCGCTTCATCGTAGACTTTGTCTCTGTCGTGCCTGACCTAGACTAGAGTCAAGAGCAAACCCATCACAAATAAAAAAATAAAAAAAAAAGTCAAAATGGTTTTTTTTTGTTTTGTAGGAGGACCTCTAAAGGGAATACTGAACTGCATTCGAATATTCTTTAACTGATAGAAAGCTTTGCACTCTATCACAGAATGCCGTAGGCTAGATTTTATATGATTAAAAAAATAATTAAAAAATGCAAGATTCTTTTGAGATAACCCACAAAAGCGGTATAGCCCGGGGAAAAAATTAAAGTATTCAAAAACACTGCCACAGCCGCAATTATATCGTTTGTGTCTTTACAAAAAACTTATCATCCTACAAAAATAAGCAAAATAACTTATTACAGGACTACAAACACAACGCCCACCCATCAAAATCCAAAACTCAAGCACGCACGCTTAACCTGTGTGGGAACAAACAAACATAATCTCGTATCAATGCATTAGAAACTAGGTGGAAGTGAGGAGAAAGTGACAGACAACATGACAGGTGACAAACTACGGTTTAACGACACGAATTACTGAGACCGTAGGCGCCAAACGGCGCCATCTTTCTTTTACGTAAGGGTCAGTACACACATAAGCGACGCGATACTGCACGCATTTTTTTAAGATACTTTTTTTTTAAGGATGGGAAATCATCAAATGACTGCTTCGGCTCTGGGCGGAGCGGAAGGGAGTGTCAGACTCTTACTGACCCGAGCCTGGTTCCGATCGGTCGGCGAGCCACCCAATGCTCCCGTCCGCAGGTCCATTTTTAAGATACTTAAAGAATAAAAAAGGAAAGAAAGTATTTAAAAACGTAGAATAGAATACTCTTTATTATGTACACCATATAAGTTACAGAAAAGATAGATGGAGGTTTGTCACCAGAAAATTGCTGACTCCGTAAGATATTCACAATTTTTTCTTTCCTATTACTATTGATAGGCATACGTTTAACCACTATCTCACCTGATGGTAAGCGATGATGCGGTCGGAGATGGAGCACGCTTGCCTAGAAGTAACCTAATCACTCTTGACTTTAAGACTTCCAGGTTGTAGCTATCAGGAAACACAGACTCTGGCAGGGAATTCCACTCCTTAGCTGTACGTTCTCACTCTCAATCTCTTAGCTGTGATTGTAATAAAACTTTATTAGATTATGATTTCTCGATTTACAATGAAAAAAACGTTTTGTATACAATAAATCCGAACCAAATTCAATAGTTTCCAATGGAAACTATTGAATTTTTAAGAAAAAATATTATACAAAATCACGCGAAATTTTACAATTCTACGACGTTTGCAATTTTCCGGTGACACATACACGAAACACGCCCGGAACACAGGAAAAAAAAAAACAAAAAATGCTATGCTAAAAACGAAGTGTATGTCCCACGGCTACACTAAAAAGTTCCAATTCAGCGATATGTCAGACAGACTGACACACACATTGTCTGACGCTAGTCTTCAAATGAACCTTAAGATAGCTATGCTTGTTAGATTTTCTGGTTTCTGATAACTCACAACGACTGTCAAAGATCTTCAAATGACAGCTGGGACCAAGAACTTAACGTGCTTTCCGAAATACGGAGGAGTCTATATCAGAAACGTCGCTTTTTTTTTGACGGGAAAAATCATCAAATGCCTCCTCCCGCTCTGGAAGGCTACTCTCTAAGCCCGAAGTCCGTAGTTTCGGGTTTAGTCGCGGGCGTATTCTACTCCGTATTTCCGCCCTCAACTAAGCCCGAAACTACGGACTTCGCCTCTCTGGTCCAAGCGAGAGGCAGTGTCAGACTCTTACTGAATAAAACCAACCCGTGTTTCCTCAAATGCCTTTTGCGATCCAGAGCCGCGGTGACTCTTTCAAACAATTTTTGCAGCCAGTAGCGTCGCGTCGCATAGCGACTCACTGTGAGCGGACCCTTAGTATTCACATAGATGACAATATAGAATAATATGCATTTGTTTTTATATTCACACGTACATTTCCGCGGGAAGCACTTCTGAATATAATTAATTAATCGAACTTCTGAATTTGAGTTACGATTGCTACCGATATCCGACGGATGGTAGCACTAGTTTTACAAATTTATAAATTAATTTTATTTATTTTATTATTTTAAAGATGGCTGGAAGCGAATGGATGCGGACTTCTCAAGACCGGGCTGATTGGCGCTCTTTAAGCAAGGCTTACGTTCAGCAGTAGACGGTAATTGGCTGATATTGTCATCATGATGAGAAGGTGAGCATAAGACACTTGAAATAAGGCTGCTAAGAGGAACTCAGCGACTAAAGAAACCTTTAGTTTTCCAATAAAATCAATTGAAGCTCCAAGCAACTCGAATGCAAGTGAATTCAGTAAGGAATGTAAACATTATTATACCGTAAAAACTAAAATTGGAAATTATGTGTGCCTCAAATATATGGCATATTGTGTATGTATGCTATGTTTGCGGTTTATAAATAGCCCACCCTTCACAGTACTCAGTCATTGTTGGTCTAACTATAGGTAGGAACATACTTTCTACGTCTGGCGATAGATCTATATTATATACATACTAGTACATACTAGTTGACCCGCGCAACTTCGTCTGCGTCACAATTTTTATTACTGCTCCGCTACTATTGGTCTTAGCGTGATGATATAGCCTATATATAGCCTTCCTCGATAAATGGGCTATCTAACACTGAAATAATTTTTCAAATCGGACCAGTAGTTCCTGAGATTAGCGCGTTCAAGCAAACAAACAAATAAACAAACTCTTCAGCTTTATATATTAGTATAGATAAGATAAAATAAAATTGTATTAAATTAAATCAAGGAACAGAAAATAAAACTTAATTTCGGAAGTCGGTGTTGTCGGGTTTGTTTCTTTGTTTGTTAACACCGACTTCCGAAATTAAGGTTATTTTACACTTTATAGTATTTCGTTTGGAAGTCGATTTTTTTGTAAAACGTTTTTATTTTTATCTTTTAAAGTTACTTGGACGACGACTTTGTCAACGCAGAAATTGAAATAAGCAAAAATGCTCATAAAATAAAAACTACAGAACCAAACTGAATCAAATTTTTACGGCATCAAATAGCAAGTATACTGCATCGAACGTAAAATCATGGAAATCGGAACAGAAACCTCGGAGTAATCGGTGTACATACATAAAAAAAGGAACAAAATACCCACCGAATTGAGAACCTCCTCCTTTTTTGGAAGTCTGTTAAAAATAGAAGCATATAGTACACGACAAAGGAGACTACAACTAGCTGTCTTACATATTATTATCAGTAACCTTGGGGTCTTATTATCTAGACCTCGTACACAATTAGGTCAATTGGCACCTGAGATAACGCTAATACTAATACTAGACTTATCCGGGTCTATCTATACATAATAATGAAATATGAAGAGAAGGCGGAGCTCGTGGCTAGATAATAACAGCCCCACGGGCCGATCTTCAAGGTTAAGCAACGCTTGCCAAGGTTGGTCTGTGGATGGGTGACCATCTTAGCATACCGAGTTTCCTCCGTGCCTCGGAAAGCACGTTGAGCCGTTGGTCCCGGCTGTCATCTGTAGATCTTTGGCAGTCGTTACGGATTGTCAGAAGCTAGTAAATCTGACTCCAGTCTTGCCATGAAGTACCGTGTTATCCAGTTAATGGGTTATGGAGGTCTGGTAGGCAGCCGCTCCTCGTAAAATACTAGTATTCAGCTAAATTCGGCTTTACTGGAAGCCGACCCCAATATAGATGGGAAAAGGCTAGGCAGATGATGATGATGATGAAGAAAAGTGAAAGCAAGTGAGACAGAAAGAGTAAATACAAAGAGACGTTTACAATTTAGAAGGTATCATAAAAGTATATTAGTCAGTGAAAGTCTGAGACTCACTTCCGCTCCACCCAGAGCGGAAGGAGTCATTTGATGATTTCCCATCCTTGAGGATATGGTGGAAGAATCCTCTGGCTAAAGGTTGTAGATAGCTGAAATTGGCATGTAGGTTCATGGGGAGTGTATCGGAATTTAATGAAAGGATTTCCCGAGATTCCTACTGGAATGGGAAAAAACGAGATATGCGCGTACAAAGTCGCGGGCAAAAGCTATCTATCTTATACTAATATATAAAGCTGAAGAGTTTGTTTGTTTGCTTGAACGCGCTAATCTCAGGAACTACTGTTCCGATTTGAAAAATTCTTTCAGTGTTAGATAGCCCATTTATCGAGGAAGGCTATAAGCTATACGTATATCATCACGCTAAGACCAATAGGAGCGGAGCAGTAATGAAAATTGTGACGCAGACGAAGTTGCGTGGGTCAACTAGTACTAATATATAAAGCTACAGAGTTTGTTTGTTTGTTTACTTGAACACGCTAATCTCAGGAACTACTGTTTCGATTTGAAAAATTCTTTCAGTGTTAGATAGGCCATTTATCGAGGAAGGCTATAGGCTATATATCATCACGCTAAGACCAATAGGAGCGGAGCAGTAATGAAAATTGTGACGCAGACGAAGTTGCGTGGGTCAACTAGTACTAATATATAAAGCTACAGAGTTTGTTTGTTTGTTTACTTGAACACGCTAATCTCAGGAACTACTGTTTCGATTTGAAAAATTCTTTCAGTGTTAGATAGGCCATTTATCAAGGAAGGCTATAGGTTATATATCATCACGCTAAGACCAATAGGAGCGGAGCAGTAATAAAAATTGTGACGCAGACGAAGTTGCGTGGGTCAACTAGTACTAATATATAAAGCTGAAGAGTTTGTTTGTTTACTTGAACACGCTAATCTCAGGAACTACTGTTCCAATTTGAAAAATTCTTTCAGTGTTAGATAGCCTATTTATCGAGGAAGGCTATAGGCTATATATCATCACGCTAAGACCAATAAGAGCAGAGCAGGAGCAGACGAAGTTGCGCGGGTCAACTAATAATGAATAAAATCAAACTCCTTCCCATATAAGAACGTAGAGGAAGTACAAGAAACCTGATGACTCATGGTCTCGGTTCCCACCGTCACGCTCCACCGCTTGGGTACAGTTCCAACTGGCCAGCCGTGTCGTCTTATAACTTAACGGTCGGATAAGTTTATGTGTTCGGGAAGGTGTACACTGAGACCTTTGATTTTGCATTTAAAGTTGCACTTAAAATAAATAAAATTATTAACGAAATCTATAGTACGTTTATGTGGAAAAGGCATAGGTAAGTTAGATTGGGATAGATTTGTAGATTATTAGAGTTCCGTACATATGTTTGGTTGGTTGTTCTTCTGTGAGGGATCACTCTTGTCTGTCCGTGCGTCACAGCCAAATTGCTCCGGATCTGGCGGACCGCTTTTGCTGTTTGCACGTCATGACATAATTATGAACTGTAACCCAAAATTATTTCTCACAGAGTCACTATTGGGTGACATATCAGATATCAGATATATATATAAAGCTGAAGAGTTTGTTTGCTTGAACGCGCTAATCTCAGGAACTACTGGTCCGATTTGAAAAATTCTTTAAGTGTTAGATAGCCTATTTATCGAGGAAGGCTTATAGGTATATATCATCACGACTTCACGAGACCAATACGAGCGGAGCAGACGAAGTTGCGCAGGTCAACTAGTATTAGATATTTAAAAGTTAGCACTGTACCGTGTTAAATTTTAAAAGAAAGGACTAATTTTTAGGATTTCAATGTTTTTTTTCGGTTTGCAATTTAGTCTTTTCTTCTTCTTATCGTATGGGCAGTAGCCACACTAGGTTGGTGGTGGGGTCGGGGGGCTACTCTCTAAGCCCGAAGTAGTGTAGTTTCGGGCTTAGTTGCGGGCGTATTCTACTCCGTATCACCTACAGACTTAAAATTAGTCCCGAACACGAACTGAGAATGAAAGACAACACGATTTGATTCTTAGTGGTCTAAAAAAATGCTTAAAATATTTTCTTCACTTATCCAAATCTATAGTAGACTAGCTGACCCGCGCGGCTTCGCTCCCGTCATCTGGCTACTCTACCTACCCTACCTACCCTACGGGATAAACAGTATCCTATGTCCGTCTCCTGGCTCTAAGCTACCTACCCACCAATTTTCAGCCATATCGGTACAGCCGTTCTTGAGTTTAAATAGTGTAACTAACACGACTTTCTTTTATATATATAGATATAGATTTGGATAACATGCAAAAGATTATGTCCTTTGGAACCCTTTGCGCACGATTCCTACTCGCACTTGGTTGTATAACTTCATAAGTCCTATGCATATTATGGCGCAGGTAGATATTAAAAGACCTTGGGAAAAAACTGCGCCACCAGTCACCCTTTGATACTAGAATAGATACATACAGCCTCCATGACAGAAACTGGGCCATTGTCAGTGTTGCACCCTTTATTATCAAAATAGCCCCCATAAGGGTTGAAACTTAACGAAGTGTATGTGGAGCGTGCATCCTGTGCAGTCATCCCTAACCTGATTTGTTTACTGGCAATACTTTCAAGGTCTGAGCTACCCTCATAGTATGGAAATTGTTGGTAGGGTTCCGTACCTCAAAAAGAAAAAACGGAACCCTTATAAGATGTTTTTGTTGTCCGCCCTTCAGTCTGTCAAGACCCTTTATCTCGGGAACGCGTGGAGGTATCGAGATGAAATTAAAACCATAATATACATACTTAGGTATAATTATGGCCCCATGCAGCTGTCGAAAAAATCAAAGTTCTATGTTAAAAAAGATACGGCCGTTTATGCCGCAAAAAACGTATATTTCGTCACTCTCAATCTTTTACTAATATTATAAAGTTGAAGAGTTTGTTTGTTTGTTTGCTTTCGCACGAAGTTGCATGGGTCAACTAGTATTTATATAATTATGCTTTATTGTACACCAAAATAAAATAAAAATGGCACGTCTTATACTACAAGTGTAGGAAAAAGTCTTTTTGTACTAAAATTACAAAAAAAAAAATAGTCTTAATTTAAAGTAAAAGTAACAAACATAGGTAATATAGTGAACTTACCACTAACCGCTTCCCATTTTCGGGACATATATCGCATACCAGGAAATCGAGGCACTAACAAAGCCATAGTTGCTGAATTTAGTAACGTTCAGACTAAATATGAATTTATTTCACGTGTTCGATCATACAATAATAAAAAGACAAAAAAAGAGGACAAACTGAATACTGAAACAATTGGAATATCTGGACAAAAACAAGCCGTTTACGTGGAAGAACATCTATCAAACGCAAGCAAAAGGCTGTTTTATTTAGCCAGAGAATTTGTGCGGCAGAGGAAATACCAATTTTGCTGGACTTCAAATGGCAATGTTTTCCTTCGAAAGCTACCTGGAGACAAGCAAATTCTGATTAAATCAGAAACAACGCTCAGTGAACTTCTAGATTGACTATATACTCTATCAGTAAGCCGTATTTGTTTTCTCTTGGCCGACGAGGTTCTCACTTTTACTATTTGTTTGTATAACTACAGATCATATATTAGCTTAACAGTAACTAGATACATAAGTACAAAGAAACACACTATAAAACACAACAAAACACACATAATTCATCACATAAACCTATACCACAACACAATGACACCATACTCACCGCTTTATACTTTATCATCTCACACCCCATACGTTATGCTATATCCCACCGTGCATGTTCATTTTATCAATCCACAGTTGTATACTTACCGCACCCTTACGTATTGTGTAATATTAATGAGTCATAAATCATTTACTATAAATGGCTAACCATATCCAAACTTCTATTATTACTGATTTGGATGAATTTGAAATTGCGCAATCACTCAAGTGTTCACCGTCCGATTGCGCAAAATACTTGATGGGATCAAAGTATATGTTTAATATTCTTCACGTAAATATACGAAGCATCAATAAAAACTTTGATGAATTACTGGTTCTAATAACCTCACTCAAAATTGGCTGCGACATTATAATACTAACTGAATGCTGGTTAAACAAAGTTACCAATTTACCTGTGATGAATGGCTATAAGTCATACTACACAAACCACACAGTTAACCAAAATGACGGAATAGTCCTATTTATAAAAGATAATATTGAATGCACAGTTAAGGAACCTAACTTTCTAAACGGAAATTGCCTAACATGCGAAATTTCAAACACAATTTCAATTGTATCGGTATATCGTTCGCCGTCATATAGTACTAGAGTTGAGTATGATAACTTCCTAAACAGCCTAGATAATGTCCTCACGTCCTTCAAAAACTACAAAAATCTAACTTTAATCGGGGACACTAATATAGATATTAAACCTGTAGGTATACAGGCACGTGCTAGTGACTATCTAACATTAAACGCCACACATGGCTTACTTCCAGCACACCGGATACCCACCAGAGTTGGTAATTGTATAGACCATGCATTACTGAAAACAGACAGAACAGCCACCTTACTCGTAATTCAATCGCACATCACCGATCACCTTCCAATCCTACTATCAATCAGTAATACACGTCCGCCTATGATACCTGCCTATAGATTACCCAAAACTGATTACACAAATCTCAAAATAGATATTGATGCACAAGATTTCTCAGAAGTATTAAATACAAATAATCCTAACTTAGCGTCAGACAAACTAACTGAAATAATACACAACGCAATAGTGAGGCATACTAAATTAGTAACGGTCCCTAAAAAAGTACGAAATATTCGTCCGTGGATTACCCCTGGTTTATTACGGTGCATACGTCACCGTGATAAACTCCACAAAAAAGCCCGAAAAGCGCCTGACAATCAAACAATACAAACTACATACAGACGGTATCGGAACTTCTGCAATGGTTTACTAAAAAAACTTAAAAGGGTATACGAACAAAATGAACTGCGCAAAGCCAAAAGTAATCCAAAAACACTGTGGAACAAAATAAAAGATATAACATACACTAACAAGACAAAATCTCCCCCCCTCGAATTGTTAAAAACAGCTCCTGATCAATATACGGCAGCCAACCAAGTCTGTAACTTCTTTGCTAGCATAGCTCAAAAGTTATCATCTACGATAGCGACTTCGGTACCGCCCCCCGCGCCACATAGCCAAACCAGCAGGTCATATCCTAGTTCCTTGGTCCTTCTACCGGTGGATGACGCGGAGGTTGCTTGGACTATATCAAGCTTAAGACAAGACTGTGCCACGGGCTGGGATGGGATCTCCATGAAAGTAATAAAACTATGTGAAAAGATCCTTGTACCACTAATTACACATATTATTAACTATTCTATTAACTCAGGTATATTCCCGAACACTTTCAAAAAAGCCGTTGTCCATCCTATACATAAGAGTGGCAACAGAGACTGTGTCGACAACTATAGACCTATTGCCGTACTTCCGCTAATGTCTAAAATCATGGAAAAAATCATTAATAAACAACTCGTAAATTATCTAACCAAACACAATATTATCGCAAATAACCAGTATGGCTTTAAAAAAGGCGTATCTACCGAAAATGCAGTATTAGACCTAACTAACTTTATAGCAAGGAAGTTAGATAATAAACAGAAATGTATAGGTCTATTTCTGGACCTGACAAAGGCGTTCGACACAGTCTCTGTTCCCATCCTCCTCTCTAAGCTGGAGAGTGTCGGTATACGAGGCATAGTACATAACCTCTTCGAGAGTTACCTAGTAGACAGGAAAATTTGTGTTAATATAGGATCACACATTAGCGCTGATGAGACGATGACTTACGGAGTGCCACAAGGTAGTGTACTCGGCCCAACACTATTTTTAATTTACATCAATGATTTGTGCAACTTAACCTTACCAACAGCTAATATATTTACATACGCCGATGACACCGCCATTGTGGTTCATGGTAAAAACTGGTCAGAAGTAAAAATAAACGCTGAAAGATCCCTAAATATAGTGAAAGAATGGTTATACAGGAACCTTCTAACATTAAACCTCCAAAAGTCCTACTTTATTCCTTTCTCGATTAATGCGAAAACGAAACCACCCAACTCATATTCTATCATAGCCCATACATGTCTAGGTCCGACAACCTGCACTTGCTCTTCACTGCCACAAGCTAAATCTGTCAAGTACCTAGGTGATGGTGGATGATGGACTGAAATGGTATGGTCAGGTAGAAAATACCGCCTGCAAAATTAGGAAAACCATTCATATTGTCAAATTGTTAAGGCACTCAGCAGACCATGAGATTCTTAAAATGGTGTACACTTCCCTCTGTCAGTCCATCGCCAACTATTGCATTCTAGCATGGGGTGGCACTGCTAAAACAAAGTTCCTAGAGGTGGAACGGGCACAAAGGGCTGTACTCAAAGTTATGTTAAATAAACCTTTCCGGTATCCCACACATCAGCTATATGCCGAACATAAAATTCTAACGGTGAGACAGCTCTTTGTGCTCAGAGCCACACTCTGGAAGCATCAGCAAATACCACCACCAGACCCAGGCAAACGGGGAATAACTACAAATTGCCCGAGTGTGTCGCATAAAACCGCCTTTGCTAGAAGACATTTGTACGTGTTGAGTTCAATAATCTATAGAAACATAAATAGATCCTCACCTATAACGAGACTCAATAAACACGACGCTAAAAATAAATTACAGAACCTGCTTTATCTTCTTGACTATGCACAGACCGAGAAACTGCTGTTACCCATGTCATAAAACTCGTAACCAGCTCACAGCATAACCACACTACCTTCCTACGCTTGTAATATGATTAATATCAATCTCTACAGCTATACACACACACACTCACACACACTCACCCTTACACACACCATTACACACACGCACTCACACTCACTCACAGTCTACCCCTCATTCACCTTTTTAAATTTTCAATTTTATAGTTTATATTATTTGGAATGTATCCTTACTGTGTATACGAGTTTTCTGGTGATTTAGCGTTTGTACAGTCTATTTGATTAGGGTTAAGATATAGTCCAAGCAACAGTAGAACACTGACTCCTAAGACACAGGGTTTCCTAGTTTAGGAGGCAGGGTTTAATATATTTGTACGCCTTTCACTTTAATGTAACACTAGCTAGATTTTAAGCAAATTGTAAGGTATATTGTGTTCAATAAAGATATTATTATTATTATTATTAAAGTAATATGTACTTAGAAATTTGTACAGAACCCGCGGTGGGCAAATCCGACTCGTACTTGGCCGGTTATTTTTTAACTAGTTGACCCGCGCAACTTCGTCTGCGTCACAATTTTCATTACTGCTCCGTTTCTATTGGTCTTTGCGTGATGACATTTAGCCTATAACCTTCCTCGATAAATGGGCTATCTAACACTGAAAAAAATTTTCAAATAGGTCCCGGAGTTCCTGAGATTAGCGCGTTCAAGTAAACAAACAAACAAACTCTTCAGCTTTATATATTAGTATATAGAAGTATAGATAAATATTGATGGGCTAGATGGGCCAGAGTCGTTACTCCGAGGTTTCTGGGATTCTTTTTTAGTTCGGTGCGGTATACTTAACAATTGGTCCCGTAAAAATTTAGTTCAGTTTGGTGTAGTAGTTTTTATTTCATGAGCATTTTTGCTTATTTCAATTTCTGCGTACACCAAGACGTCGCGACTCGCGCGTCGTCCAAGTATCACTACTTACTTAAAAATGAAAAATGAAAAACTTTTTTCCAAAAAAAATATAACGGACTTCCAAAATAAACACTACAAATTAAAAAATAACCTTAATTTCAGAAGCCTGTGTTAAACAACAAAGAAACAAAACCAGAAACACCGACTTCCAGTATTTGACTTAACTGCTTCTGTGGTCGAGTGGTTTAGACGTTTGCCTTGTGACCCGGTGGTCGTGGGTTCGATTCCCACGGAAAGCATGCTTTGTAAGTAGTGTTCCAGTTTGGCTAGAACATTGCAGGCTTGAATCACCCGATTATCTGATAAAAAGATGATCCGTGTTTCGGAAGGCACGTATAAGGCGGAAGTCCCGGTCGCCAAATGGCGGTTGTCAAATAAACCATGTCAGAGGCCCTTGAGGCGGTTTAGAAACTCTGACACTAGGGTGTGTGGGGTCGTTAGACCTTACTGCCCACACGATAAGAAGATCAACTGTGGGGTCAGCTGCTACACGAATCGGATGTAGTTGAGTACCAGTATTTGACAAGATGTGACTGCGTATCTCACCTGCACAATCCAGTGACTGTTAAATTATACCCCATGGCACGACTGGTGACAATGACTGGCAAATCGTGTTATAATTCATTCTTAGTTCGGGTTCGGGACTAATCGTAAGTCCGTAGGTGATACGGAGTAGAATACGCCCGCAACTAAGCCCGAAACTACGGACTTCGGGCTTAGAGAGTAGCCCCCCCCCCAGATTTGATGACTTGTCTTAAAGATCGAACGACTAAACGCGCTTTCCAAGGCACGAAAAAGACTCCGTATAGGCAAGGTAATGGATGGTCATCACCTTCGTACCTACCGGAAATCGTTGCTTAACCTTGAAGATACGACAAAGTACGACCAACAATGTAATATTTTAATGACGCACCTAAAATTTTCATATTAATCCATTATCCTTAAAATAGGCAGTAAAGCTTAGCAATTCTTTGTGGTCATACGTCAGACTCAGAAATCAGCAAAAAAAATAACGAATGAGTAACTTAATCCCTGAATCATTATTTGAATTATTATTACAGCTTTTTACGTTAGTACAGGAAAAATGTTATGAAATTGGTGTGGTTTTAAAATAAGTGAGTTAAGGAAACTTTGATTTTAAATCTGCTATTTAATTAACATAAGTATTTTATTATTTATGTGATCCTATCATTTTCAAGTTAAGTTTGTTACATCTATAGCTGAATTGAATGCTAAATCGATTTTGATGAAACTTTGCGACGAAATTGCATAATTTAATTCCGCCAAGCCCGTTCCATCATCGGACCACAAGACGAACGGTGATGCGCCACCGGTACATGGTGGACATCCCACTCACACGCACAAAATGTTTTGGGAACACATTCATAGTGCGTACAGCTAAGGAGTGGGATTCCCTGCCGGAGTCTGTGTTTCCTGATAATTACAACCTGTGAAGTCAAGATTGAATAGGTTACTTCTAGGCAAGCGTGCTCCATCTTCGACCGTATCATCGCTTACCATCAGGTGAGATCATAGATATAATAAAAATTTCTATGGGTGAGAATGTGAGATGGTGGTCAAACGCGTGCCTATCAATTATTAAAAAAAAAAGATACACAGCTTGTTATTTTATAATAAGAGTTATACGACAACACCAAATTAATTATTTATTGAAATAAGGGCTGGTGGACCACCTAAATGGCTGCCCAACATAGATGACACTGGGAAAGACCTGCCTGTCGCATGCCCGTAAAACAAAGAATTGATGCCTTGAAGGCGGAGATACCTGAGAGTAGCTGTTTTTTTTTTTACTATTGATAGGCACGCGTTTGACCACTATCTCACCTGATGGTAAGCGAGGATGTGGTCACCGGCGGACTCCTATTTTTAAAATGTAATAAAAAAAAAAATAGTTTAATATTTTAAAATGTAATTTAAATATGAAGTAAAAGGAATATTAATAGATAATATTAATAATCAAAATACAAAGAATTGTTTACAAATATATAACCAGGTTATACATAACTATCAGAGTCTCAGAGATAAGATATAAAAGAAGATAAAGGTACTGATAAGCCTTAATCGTATTATTTAGGTACCTAGTTACTTTTGATTTCAGTCCATCGACCGATTGCTATTATTCACTTCATTACAAAATCATCTTGTCTTTTTAATAATGACTACCTGACACGCGCTACGTCACATTTTTCATTAATGCTCCGCTCCTATTGGTCGTAGCGTGATGTTGTTAGCATATAACGTCTGCCTAGCCTTTTCCCAACTTCCAGTCAAACCGGATTCAGCTGAATACCAGTGTTTTATGAGGAGCGGCTGCCTACTAGACCTCCACAACCCCTGGGTAACACGGGACATCTTAGCAAGACTGGAGTCAGATTTACTGGCTTCTGACAATCCGTAACGACTGCTAAAGATCTACAAATGACAGCCGGGACCAACGGCTTAGCGTGCTTTCCGAGGTATGTTAAGATGGATGTTGTTAGCCTTCCTCGATAAATGGACTGTCGCTGTCAAAGAACTAAAAAATAACCGAAAACACAAACTTTCGAAATAAAAGTTCGTTTCTTTCTTCCGAAGTTATTTTGTTTTTGGAAGTCGGTCGTATTTTTTGTAAAAAGCTTTTCTTATATTAATACGAATTTGATACCTCACTTCGGATTCCGTTGTCGAGACACGAAAATGTTGTTACAGAATAGTACTACAGTTCCTTAGTTGAGATAAACAAACAAACGGACAACAGCGCATCGTTAAGTACAATGTACATAATTTCATGTTATACCAATTGCATTGCACTCTGACTCATATTCACTTAACACATCAACCAAAAATGTTTACACTATGAATACGGCTTGTCTGAAAATCGGTACGGGTTTGAAACTATGCAAACGGGTTCATATTTTTTTATTTAAGATGGGTTTGCTCTTGACTCTAGTCTAGGTCAGAGATTCATCATCATCATCATCATCTGCCTAGCCTTTTCCCAACTATATTGGGGTCGGCTTCCAGTCAAACCGGATTCAGCTGATTACCAGTATTTTACGTGAAACGGCCGCCTACCAGACCTCCACAACCCATTAAATGGGTAACAAACACGGTATTTCTTGGCAAGACTGGAGTCAGATTTACTGGCTTCTGACAATCCGTAACGACTGCCAAAGTTCTACAAATGACAGCCGGGACCAACAGCGTAACGTGCTTTCCGAGGCACGGAGGAAACTCGGTATGTTAAGATGGTCACCCATCCACAGATCAACCTTGGCAAGAGTTGCTTAACCTTGAAGATCGACTTGTGCGGCTGTTATTCTTTAGCCACGAGCTCCTCAAAAGGTCTAGGTCAGATATGACAGAGACAAAGTCTACGATGGAGCGAGCCTACCCAGAAGGAGCCTGTTCACTCTAACTTTGAAGAGATTAGGGTTGTAAGCGTTTGGAAACACAGACGCAGGCAGAAAGTTCCACTCCTTTGTTCTCTTATAATAAATTCAGAAAGGATTGTTTGTGCGTACAGCTAAGGAGTGGAATTCCCTGCCGGAGTCTGTGTTTCCTGGTAGCTACAACCTGGGAGTCTTTAAGTCAAGAGTGGATAGGTTACTTCTAGGCAAGCGTGCTCTATTATAGACCATATTGATATCATTTTTATGATTTTCCACCGCTCACTCATACCGGAAATTGGCTCGAAATTATTCACTTTTATAGTACCCGATGATTTTGTTCTTTATCGTCTATCCGGTGGTGCGGGGTGTCGTTGGTCAGGTCGTTTAAATACATCCATCAGGTGAGATAGTGCTCAAACGTGTGCCAATCAATCGTTAAAAAAATATATTATAAGTATTAAAAAAAGATAATATTTCTCCATCCAAGGATCCGGTTTGCGAAATATTAAGCTTCAAAGTGCTAATTTTTATTAGAGTCAAGTGTCCTTCCCATATAAATATAATTATATCTATGGTTCTCCCCCTCTGCCAGCTAAACGGTTGTTTTAGGAGTCGTGAAAAAATTGAATTTAAAAGGAAAACTATCACACTGCTATGTGTAGGTTTTGGAACTTAAGGGCAGGTAGACCGAGCGAAGTAGGTATCTAACATTTCCATACTTTACGCGAAGCGAGCCGTACGCTCACGTCGACGGCGTGAAGCCATAATAATTTATTATTAAAAAAATAGAACTATTATGCAAAATTAAACCACAAATAATTATTCTTCAATATGTTATTAACCTTTCTTAGGTATGGTTTTTGGAAGTATAACTTTCATAAGCTTCAAGAAAAATAAGAAAAACTTAAAAAATAGTTGTATTTAGACACCTCTTCCAATTTTTTTTTGATCGAGTGAAGTTTTCGACATAATGTCGAAAATTTACTCGATCAAATGGCTTTAAACAATCACTATTTGTTTGTTTATTATTGTTTCAAGTGAGTAAGTGATGGAATATTGGGAAAATTGGGAATACCTAGCCTTAACGAATAATAGTCGACCAACCTATAAAATGTTCCAATCGTGACTCGCAACTTCAGAACTCTACTGCTCGTGGCCCGACACGCACTTGGCCGGTATTTTCTCGTAATTTCAGGACAGAAAACTATTGATCACTGCACTGTGGTGGGGTCGGGGGGCTACTCTCTAAGCCCGAAGTAGTGTAGTTTCGGGCTTTGTTGCGGGCGTATTCCGCTCCGTATCACCTAACCACCCACCCGTATCACCTGACCGCTCTAAATCTAACTTCTTTAGTTCAGTCCATCCAAAGGTTGTCTGTAAGAGATTGCCCTGTGGGATAAGACCGCCCATTGTACACTAGTTTTTATAAGCGTTTTTCCTGTGCTTGTTATGAGGTGTACAATAAAGTATTTAATAATAATAAACCAATAAGAAATAATGTCATCATCATGTAATGTGTTGTCATTCATTCTTAGTTCGGGTTCGGGACTAATCGTAAGTCCGTAGGTGATACGGAGTAGAATACGCCCGCAACTAAGCCCGAAACTACGGACTTCGGGCTTAGAGAGTAGACCCCCTGGCGCGCATTAGATCTGTTTTTTTTTTTGTGAAATAGCGGTCTCATTTTACAATAATTTTCTAATGATACATGCAAAATTATGAAAATATTGATTGACGTCATTTGAGGCAAATTTAATATTATATCAAACATCTTTATGCAATATTCTAAAATCCAATACTCATCAGTGTTTCAAAATATCATTTCATGGCCATAAAAAAACCCCAGGTGTTATTATAGATATTATTTCCCAATGTTCTTCAATAATATTGAATTTTTCTTCCTCGAAAAATCTGACATTGATCTATAAAAAATTGTTTTCCTTAGTTTTAAAAGATAAAATCAAAGATCAATTTTCAGTCTTTTCCTCCTTTCTAAAAAAACCTTTGTTCTTTTCTTAATAAAAATATTATTTTGGTCAACCAATTCCCACACCACAGGTAATTTGAATTAAATGTTGATAATTTAGGACTATAAGACAGAACTCCCAAGATTAATTTAATTCAAGCTATTACAATAAGCTTAAAAAACCTTTTATATTACCTATAGGATTGACCAAGGTTTAATAATACTTAAAATACCCGCTGTGATTTAAAACCTACATTAAAAGCACACTTTGTAAACAAGCATATTACAAATTAGAAGATTACATTCAGGATAAGAATGCTTGGAAACATGCTGGTCCTGCTCCATAGGACAATCAATGGTGGAGACAAGATAAAACTGGTTGGTTTATGTATTTACTTTTGTACCTACAGTTTCATTTTTGGGTTTTTATTTTTCTCTTCACTCACACTCTGCTAATTAATTGTTCCAATATTTGTAAGTATGTGAGTACCATGTACTTCTGTAGAAATATGAGTACCATGTACTTATTTAAAGAAAAAATAAGTCTACCTCTGCACACTCTAGGTTCATGGTTCTCACATATATTACCAGAAGTTTTGTATACAGCACATGTAAAAAAACTGATTTGAACAGAGTAACTATGGAGTTTCTTGTCCGATCTTCTCCAAAAGAATCTACCCTTCCGAATGGACAGTAGAGTCACTATGTTATTTTAAATATAATGATGACGTTCAAAAGTGTCGTTTAATAGCCTAATTGAAATAAACGTTTTTGACTTTTGACTTTGACTTTGATTTGGCATTGTAACAGCATCAATAAACCACCTGTATATATTGAATCATAATTATAAAGACAAAACAAAACAAATCAATATCTATTGTGATTGTCAACACTTGAAACAAACAAGAAAAACAATCCTACAAAGAAATATTAAGTAACAACCATAAAAACTTTTTGAATGTCATCGTCTGCCTAGCCTTTTTCCAACTACATTGGGGTTGGCTTCCAGTCAAACCAGATTCAGCTGTATACCAGAGATGTGGAGCGGCTGCCTACAAGATCTCCACCACCCATTAACTGGGTAACACAGTACTTCTTGGCAAGACTACAAATTGCCAAAGATCTACAAATGACAGCCTAATGGTTTAACATGCTTTTCGAGGCTCGGAGGTAACTTGGTATGACAGATGGTAATCCATTCACAGATCAACTTTGGCAAGCATTGCTTAACCTTGAAGATCTATTTGTGCGGCTGTTATTAATTTCTTAAATGTACAAAGAGATAAATATTAATTTTTATATTTTAACGCTGTCAAGAATATGGACACTCAAAGAACAATTGTATGAGGTCATTTAGATGTGTCAAGTGCAGAGATAATCACAAAACTTCTGACTGCCATAAAAAGGACCGAAACACACCAGCTAAGTGCGCTTTATGTTCATGTGATCACCCCGCTAACTACAAAGGCTGTCAAATCTATAAAGAACTAATTGCTCGCAGATACAAAAATAACCCACGTACGCGAAAACCAAACCAGCCTACCACCATATCAACTATTGCCACTGGGCCACGCTTTTTGCCTGTTCCAATCACCGAAGACCATAATATATCACACAAGAAGAACTATGCACAAGCTGTAGCTGAAAATGTCAACGCTCCAAATTCGAACTGTGATAAACACAACACTACGAACTCCGTACTAGAGAGTATTCTCCTAAAATAAAGTGAAAAGATCGATCTTTTAATCCAACAAATAAGCTCCTTGCTGGGTCTTATAACAACACTCGTCTCCAAACTATCAAAATGACTTCACTACACATCGCAACGTGGAACATTAACGGTCTCGCACCAAATACACTAGAATTGGAAACTTACCTCAAATCTAACAAACTCGATGCTTGACTTATATCTGAGGCCCATACGACTTCTAGAAGCCGAATATGCATCCCAGGATACAGTGTATATTTCACATCACACCCCGATGGAGGCGCTCACGCTGGCACTGCGATTGTTATCAAAAACAGTGTGAGGCATTGCTTACTACCACCTTACACAAAGAACTACCTACAAGCTACTACAGTGCAAATAGAGGACCGCTCTGGGCACCTTAACCTCTCGGCGATATACTGTCCACCACGACATACGATTAAAGAAGCTATGTTCACGGAGTTCTTTCAGACACTGGGAAATCGATTTATAGCTGGTGGAGACTGGAACGCTAAGCATGCTTATTTGGGAGCTAGAACAACTGTAACAAGAGGTCGTAAATTGAAGAAAAGCGTTGATTCAAATAGGCTGATGCCATTATCTACCGGTGAACCGAAATACTGGCCCACGGACACACAAAAGACCCCAGATCTGTTAGACTTCTTTATCACCAAAAATATAGGCCACCTCTATGTTCACGTAGAATCAAGCCTCGATGGTTCTTCAGATCACACACCTGTTAACTTAATTGTAAGCACAACAATCATACGTCGTGAATCAGAAAATGATAACCTGCATAATGCTAAAACTGAGTGGGAATCCTTTCGAGCTTATCTGGAATCCAACATCTGCCTCAATATTCCTCTAAAAACTCCTGAGGATATTGATGATGCGTGCTTGTATATCACCAACTTGTTACAAGTTGTAATATACCTATACCAGTCGAGATACGCAATAAGATAATAGAAAAGCGACGGCTACGTAGAGTGTGGCAGCTCTCTCGCAACAGAGAAGACAAAACAAGACTCAACCGAGCTATAGCTGATCTAAAAGCCTCTCTTGCTGAAGCAGCCAACGAATCTCTTAAGCGGAAACTGGAAATGATGTCTCCAACTGCAAGCGGTCACCATTCTCTTTGGAAAGCTACAAAGACTATTGGTCAACCACAGCAATGCTTACCTCCACTGAGATCAGGCAACTCTTGGGCGCGTACGGACTCTGAAAAAGCTGAAGTATTTGCAGCCTATCTAGCTGAAGTATTTAAACCAAATGAAAGCGATGGCCCTGATGACCCTCAAATAGATGCACTACTAAACAAAGAGATAACATCAAGTGCTCCGTTGCGACCAACTTCGCCAGGGGAGATAGCCAAAGAGATCTCCAATCTGTTAATAAACAAAGCCCCCGGATTCGACCTAATTAAACCAAGGCTATTAAGGGAGTTACCCAGGAAATGCATTGTTTTCCTAACCAACCTCTTCAATGCAACCTTCCGAGTCAACTACTTTCCCTCTCTATGGAAAATGTCGCAAATAGTGATGATCCAGAAGCACGGTAAACCAATCAATGAAGTCACATCATACAGACCTATTAGCCTTACGCCAACACTGTCTAAACTCTGGGAACGTGTCTTTCTGACTAGGCTAAAACCGTACCTTGAGGAAAATAACGTTGTACCCCATCACCAATTTGGATTTCGCAAAGACCATTTCACAGTAGAGCAAGTGCATAGGGTCTACAACACTATCAGACAATGCCTTGAGAAGAAGGAGTACTGCTCTGCAGCATTTATCGATGTTCAACAGGCTTTTGATCGTGTGTGGCACAAGGGCCTGTTGTTTAAAATTAAAAATACCCTTCCGCCTGCAATATATCTTCTGATGAAATCTTATTTGTACGACAGAATGTTCCAAGTCAAGCAACGAAGCGCGCGATCTTCTCTTCATACCTGCAGCGCTGGAGTACCACAGGGTTCAGTCCTTGGTCCTGTGTTATATAATATATTCACCCATGACCTTCCTCAAGCTCCAAATGTAACAGTCGCGACCTTTGCAGATGACGCCGCATTTCTTGCAACAAGTAGTGACCCAGATGAAGCAAGTAGAATTCTTCAGAACCAGCTAAATCTAACCAGTGAGTGGTTGCGCACATGGCGAGTAAAAGCGAGTGCCTCCAAATCCCACCAGATCACATTCACTTTGAGAAAGAAACTGTGTCCAACAATCAACCTCGACCAAGATCCTCTGCCGCAATCCAAATGCGTCAAATACCTAGGATTCTACTTGGACCAACGTATGACTTGAAAAGATCATATCAAGCATAAATGCCACGAAGTGAACTATCGTTTTAAGAATCTTTTGTGGCTGCTTGGCAGACAGTCAACATTGTCTCTGAGCAATAAACTCCGGATCTACAGTTCAGTCATAAAACCCATTTGGACTTATAGGATACAGCTTTGGTCCTCTGCCTGCAAATCAAACATCCTTTGTCTCCAAAGAGCTCAAAACAATATCCTAAGGACTATAAGTGGTGCAGCTTGGTTTACCCGCAACTCAGAGATACACGAATACCTCAACATGAAAACTGTTATGGAAGAAGCTAAACAGTACATAGACAAATACACAGACCGATTAAAACATCACCCTAACCCATTGACAAGTACGCTTTTAATGCGGAATCCGATAAACCACCTGAAAAGAGCAAATGTGCTACTTGAATAAGGAGAGTTAAGGCGATGGCCCTAAGTCTCTAAAAGTTTACTTACTTCAGCTCATCTGATTATAGTCCAATGACTGATCGCAGATTAAAAAGAAGAGAAAAAAAAATATATATATATATATATTTTAATGTCCACCTCAGCACATTTGTGCGCTTAAATTGTTAAATAAATTTTAGTATCTATAACTCACCTCATCATTTTCAGTCTCCAAATCCTCCAAACTCCTGATATCCTTCAACGTATTCAACGTTCCATACGTGTTACGTCTCACAAACTTCACATCCTCATCCAAGCACGGCACATCATAAATATGTTCGTCACTCTCCACATAAAACTTTGAACTTTTAACTTCACATTCACAATTTAGATGGCATTTGAACCTACTGTCTTTATCCGCATTGATTTTACATTTTAAACACTTCTGGTCATCTGAAGTATTTGGATCCGTATTTTCACTGGTGCATGCACAGCATGTATTGGATTCTTTGTCAGCTTATAGTCTTGTGTATGGAAGACTTGAAGTGGAATTATTTGTTATGGCACAGTTTAAAGAATTCAGGCAACGAGAGATAGGGTCTGGATTCTGGTTCGGTAGTAACGTACGGTTTGTGATGTCTAATATTTCAGTACATAAATAGTATATTTCTTTTGGCTTTTTCGGTGTTTCTACAGTCCCTTCACGCTTTTGTAGAACTTTTTCAAGCTTTTCCAACATTCTTTTTGCCTCTTTTTTTTGTTGTTCTGTGTTTTCTGGGATGGTGGGGGCTTTGAAGATTCGTGGAGGTTTCGCAGGAGGTGGGCCAGCTGGTAACGGTTGTTTTAAAGCTTTTTTCAAGGTATCTGTCAGTTTTAAATGAGGGTTCTTACGCTCGAGACGAATAGTTTCACTGGAATCACATAATTCATCCATTGCCTGGAGATTTGTTAAATGAGTCTTTTCAGGAGACTTCTCAAATTGAGACATGAGACGTTTAAAACGGCCAGTTTTATCTTCTTCAACATTCTCAGTTTCCGAACTAACACCGCTATCAGTCATGGCCTCTTGTTTCTCAGCTTCCATCCGTTTTGGTTTGACTACGGTCGCATATTGGTCTAGAATATGTTGAGGAACTTCAAAATCAGGTATAGAGTCAAACTGACTTTGACTTTCAGCCTCACTGACCTGTCCAACTATTTCAGCATACTCCGTCTACATCTGTGGAACAAAATTTTCTTTCTTCATTTGCTCCTCCAAAAAGTTGCCAAGCCTTTTCAGCCGGTGCTTGCTGAGTTTTCCCTCCATTTTGAAAGAAAAGTCACTGGTTTCAGACCGTCCGTTGCAACTACCGTGGCGTTTGGGGCTGTTTACTATTTTTTGACTCTTGTCACAACGAAATGCATGGCTTCTATGTAATTTCTTGCCAGGATCACTAATTTGCCGCGACAAAAAATTTTTCTTATCACTCGCACTCCGCTTTACTTCGCTTTTACTGTACAAATAACTGGAGTTTGGCTTTGGCGACCATTCGTCACTAGCCTCTGATTCATTCCCGATGTTATCCTGTTTAAATGATATTTCGAAATCGATTTCAGTGTTTTCCTTCCCATAATTTGTAGCAAAAACATTTTTTGTCTTACACGACTGATTTTCAACACGTTTCGCGACGGGTTCACTGTTCAGATTCTCGAATTTACTCTTTATTTCTTGCACCCTGTTCTTTGCTGATATCATTTCGATGCATTATACATTTTTGTTGGCACTAATCTCGATTTTTACTAACTTTTTAGCTAAACACTAACATTAGAACACTTTTAATGCACCCATTTTAGATTTTCAATTCAAAATAAATAATAAACACAAACGAACATTTGTTTTTTTTCAAAACACGGTTCAAGGCACTGGCAGCTGTTATAACGGACTGATTATAAACTGCGTTATCTTAAAAATGCGCGTTATAATAGGAAGTTGCACGACACAGTGGTTATAATTGCAAAAGTGGAACGTCAATTGTTATATTACTCGGTATTAACTATTTTGGAACGCAATGCTCTTGACACAAAGTTTACATAAACATTTTTTTTTTTTTTTTTCGTCTTTGGCAACTGAGCCGGTGACGACTATTCTGCCAGTGTCATGTGAAGACGGTAACCCGGTGAGGTGAGCCGTCGAACTTTGCACTTTGTGGTAGATCTAAAATATTAGTAGCTGTAAGGACAATACAATATATGGTTAGTTAACATAGAATACTTTTTTTTTTTTAAATAAACCAATATATATATATATATCTTAAAACTGAAACAAAAATTAAAATAAATAATAATTATTACACACGCTACATTTTAATATCATTATCATTTAGGAATTTTGATAGGAGTTGGACAAGTTTAGGAGAGAAATTGGTCAGGAGGGAATGGAAGTTGATAGGGAGAGGAATTTTAATTTTGGGAAGCATTTGATACAATACGAAGGAATGGGAATTAGAAGGACATGAGAAAAATATATGGTCTAAGGTACCATCATCAAGGCCGCATTCGCATAAGGAGTTGTCACCGACACGGATTTTATGTAGGAATATTGGACTACAGCAATGGCCGAGTCTCAGTCTACACAAGGACGAAACAGTTCTTTTTGACAATTTGGAACATTGGAAAAACCAGGGTTTCCGCTGGATGTCAGGTTGGATACTGGCGTAATACGCTCCCTTTAATTTTGAACTTACCTGCCACTCAGCAGACCATGAGTTATGCAGCTTAACTTTGGTATCAGAGCGTAAGTCGTAACTATGGACCATGAAGTGTTTTCGATACACGGGGTTGGACGTAGCAAACTTAGCTAGTGAGTCTGCGCACTCGTTTCCGCTTATACCTAAATGACTAGGTACCCAAACTATTTCAATGTTTAAACCATCTTTAAAACAAGTGTAAAGCAAATTTCGAATATCTATGATGATTTTACTATGAATTTTAGATTTTAATTGATTTTGAACTATTGCCTGGATGCTACTTCTAGAATCTGAAAAAATAGCTGAGTTTTGTATTCTATGGGATAAAATAAAATTGATGGCTTCAAGAATACCGATGCATTTACCTGTGAACACTGAAGCAAGAAACACCAGTGTATCCCGTTGCCGATAATTTAGACGCGTCCGTATAAAATAAGTTCCAACCGTTCCAGTATCTCTTAATAGCCCGATCGAAGTCGCCTTTTACGTCTTGTGAATTTTTGGAGTCCCAAAACGACCTTTGGCTTGAAATGGATCACTTCATATGCGGAAGAAAAGACCGGAAGAGTAGGATATTGACAAACGGGTGAAGAGAGCTGTACAAGCTCTCTGTACCTATTTATCAATGGAAAACATTTATTGTTCCAATAGGAAGACACAGTTAGAGAGAGATAGATTTGTTCCAAAATGGGAAGTAAAGGATGGGACGAGAGGGAAAAGACTTTTGACAAGAAACGATCTGCTAAGTATTGTCTACGAAGGGAAACGGGAGGGTCTGCACATTCAACCTGTAGGGCATTTATGGGTGAGGATTTCATGGCGCCAATCACGATTCTAAGACATTTGGCTTGGATTGCATCTAGTCTACGAAGGGCTTCTTTGTTACACGACTCTAGTAAGTAACTACAGTAGTCTAGTACGCTTCTGACCAGCGCGTTGTATACCAATTTTAAGGTGTATGGGTGAGCACCCCACCAGACACCTGCCAATGCTTTTAGAACCGAGATTGAGCGCTCGCATTTTTGGACGGTGTTATTAAAATGCTCCACACCCGACAGTTTGGAATCTAGGGTCACCCCCAGGAACCTGGCCTTCTCTTTAATTGGGATAGCTTGGCCATCAATATTGATGTCAACCCGAGGGATGACGCGTCTGCGAGTAAAAACAACTGCTGCACTTTTTGGAGCACTTAGAGATAACCCGTGATCCAACAGCCATTGGTTTAATGAGGACAAAGACGATTTCATAGATTGCACGGCACTTTCAATGGATTTGCTACAGACCAATAGTGCAATATCGTCAGCATACTGGAGAATTTTACAGTCATAATTTAGACAAGAAGGGAGATCATATGTATAGATATTATATAAAGGGGGGCTAAGTACAGAACCCTGAGGTAGGCCCCTCCAAGCTGACCTTGGTTCAGAGTCCACCCCAGGAATCCTAAGTTTGATGCTACGGTTTAAAAATATACTAGATATGATCTGGCGCATCCTAGCCGGGATTCTCAGCTGTTGCATTTTCTGCCTGAGAACTGGGAGGAGGACAGAATCATAGGCGGCTGAGATATCTAAGAAAATGACTGCTACTGACTCATTCCTACTGAGGGTCAGCCGGATCTCTGATGTGAGGATACCCACACTATCAGCTGTACCCAGACTTTTCCTAAAGCCAAATTGAGTCCTTAGCAGCAGTTTCCTGCTCTCCACAAACCATTCCATACGGTTTTTAACTAGGTGTTCCAAGAGTTTAATAAGTATGGACGATAAAGCAATTGGTCTGTAAGAACAATGATCACTAGGATCTTTACCAGGCTTCAATATTGGAACAATCACTTGAACTTTCCACTCAGGAGGAACATAACCCGACAGAAAACAGTAATTGGCCAAGTCCAAGTAATACTGGTAGGTCTTATCTCCGGCTTTAACTATGAAGGAGTACAGGAATCCATCCACCCCAGGAGCAGACTCTCTTACATGGAAGAGGACAGATTTAAGTTCAGCTAAAGAAAAAGCTCCGTCCAGAGGATCATCTGATTCCAGCTGGGAGTTTGTTGAACCACATTCATCTACACTGGGAACATAAGCCGGGGCCAGCTTAGAGAAAAACTGGTGACCCAGCTCTTCAGACAGTATGCTCCCGGTCGATGGTTTCAGACTATTCCTATACGCCCGCAATCTACGCCACACAGCTGAAGCTGGAGTGGATGGACTCAATGAAACGCAATACTTCCGCCAACCTTCTCTTTTTTTATTCTTTAGTAGTTTCTTGGACTTAGCCAACACATGTTGGTAGTTGATAACATTCTTCAGGCTCATGTCCGAGTTGAACTTCATTTCGGCCTCATTCCTGGCTCTGATCACCGCAGAGCAATCCTTATCCCACCATGGCGGGGATGGAATTTTGCCGGATTGCGGTTTTTTGGTAGGGAAGCAGTCGTCCGCTGTAGCGGATATGGTGTGGGAGAATGACGAAAAGCACTCGCGTGTAGTTTCATGATTTATGGAAGGAAGGGAGGAGATACGTAAATGTGAAATTTTTGAGTAAAGGTCCCAATCTACTGAATTAAGCTGGTATTTTAATAAGGGGGGAGAGGATTTAACAGGAGTAGTTTTGGAGGGAATTTCAACCTTGATGGGATAGTGATCACTCCCATAAGTCATATCCAGGCGATTCCAATTTAAAAGGCTGGCTGTTAGGGACCTAACTAAGGACTTGAATAGAAAGTAGTGGACTGTAATTTACAAAGGTATAATCCAAAATAGGTACAATAAAATACTTGGTGAACTAAAGAAATGTGCGCGCGCGTCGTTGTCAGAGATCGGTAGCGAAGTGGGCCGAGGGCCCGCGTCCCGCACGTCGCACGCCGCACCTCTCTCCGCCACCCGCCGTCGCCCGTCGCCAGCCGACAGCAGCCGAAGACCACCGAGTGGTCGGCGGTGCCCGAACATCCTCCCCGGGTTGAAGAATTCAAGAGAGAGGAAGTGGGCAGACGTTGTTGTACGCCCGCACCACCGTTCCTCTCTTCGTCTTCAGCTCCACCACCCGTGCGGCCCCGTCGCAGCCAGGGAAGACTTTGATGACTCGCCCCAGTGGCCACACCAAGGGCGGTTGGCCTTTCTCTTTAATGAGAGCTAGTGCTCCCACTGAGAGTTGGCCGGTTGACGCTGTCCATTTTGTTTTTTGCTGGAGCAGAGAAACATATTCGATTTGAAATCTATTCCAAAAGTGTTGTTTTATTTGCTCCACTCTTTGGTAGCGTTCCAGTCGCCCGATGTTGTGATCAGTAACCTGTGGATGCGGAACGGATATAAGTGGTCGCCCAATTATGAAATGTCCTGGGGTGAGAACGGAAAAATCTAGAGGATCAGTGGAGAGAGGGGTAAGAGGACGGGAATTTAAAACGGCCTCTATTTGAGTCAAACACGTAACCATCTCCTCGTATGTGAAGTGTGTTAGGCCTAAAAGTCTCTTTAGATGATGTTTGGTGGACTTGACGGCGGCTTCAGCAATGCCGTTAAAGTGGGGGGAGTATGGAGGCGCAAAAGAAAACTTGATGCCTTGTTGAGCAACTTCAGACTCGAGATTCGAGTCCTGTAAAAACTTACGCAGCTCATTGCAAGTACCTACGAAGTTTGTCCCATTATCGGACAAGATGCTTTCGGGCTTACCACGACGAGCCACGAAACGGTTCAAAGCAGCCATGTAGGCTTCTTTCGTGAGGTCTGTAACAAGCTCGATGTGAACAGCCTTAATGGCGAGGCAAACAAAAATACACAAGTACGCCTTTATAAGCCTACACCCTCGCCCTTTGCGATCAGCTATCAGCACTGGCCCAGCATAATCCACACTACAATTTAGAAATGGGTGTTCTAAATGTGTCCTTGAAGAGGGCAACTGACCCATTGTAGGTTGCACAGTTTGACATTTGTGTTTAAAACATTTGATGCATTTTTTAACGATGCATTTAGAGAGATTCCTACCACCAAGAGGCCAATACATTTGGCGTATATTTGCCAAGAGCAGCTGAGGGCCGGCGTGTAAGCAGTCGAAATGATATTTACGAAATATTATTTTAGTTATATGGTGCTTACCGCATAATAATACCGGGTGCTTGACATTATAATCATAAGGTGAGTTGTCAAGTCTTCCTCCTACGCGTATGAGACCATTCGTATCTGTAAAAGGACTCAAAGAAACAAGCCTATTTTTTCTCGGTAAGGACTTTCCTGATTCCAGTAAATGATACTCATTAGGAAACATATCTATTTGAGCGTGACGTAAAATAAAATTATTAGAATTTGTAAGTTCGTCACTGGAAAGGGAATCACAAGATTTATTATGTTTATGTTTTAAATTGTGAATAAATCTTAGTATGTAAGCGACGACTCTCTGTAAGTGATTATAATTAGAGTATTTGTGAATGAGCGATTTAATGAGTGAATGATTATTGTTATGTGACAAATGATTTACAGTTGAATTATTGCATGATTGATGATGAGATGATTGATCAGAAAAGTGTGATGACACAACTTCCGGTAGATCTTGTTTCAAGTTTTCATTGGGCATTTTTGGCCAATTTGATTCATCATTTAACAAAAATTGAGGACCTGACCACCATAAGGAACACTCGCTGATAAGGTCAGCCTTCAGCCCGCGAGAAACAAGATCCGCTGGATTTTCCTTCGACGGCACGTAGCTCCACGTGTGCCCTGTAGTGCATTCTTGTATTTCATTGATGCGATTTCGGACAAATGGTTTTAACAAATTAGGTGCCATGGAAAGCCAACTTAACACTATTGTCGAATCGCACCAAAAATAACATTTACTAACGGGTTTGGTGAAGGAATTCCGTACATTAACACACAGTCTTGCTCCTAATAAAGCCCCACATAATTCAAGTCTAGGGGTGGTTGTTGGCTTGATTGGTGCAACACGATTTTTAGACACCAACAGCTGTACCTTTACCGACCCATCCTTAGTACTAGACTTTATATATATACATGCACCGTAGGCCTTTTCGGATGCATCTGTAAACACATGAATCTCATTTATTGTTGAATTGTCACATGAAATCCACCGGGGTATTTTAAGGTAGTTTAAACATGGTAGGCTGTCCACGAACGTTAACCAGGAGGTTTGTACATTAACTGGTACTTGCTCGTCCCAGTCACACTTAGTCGTCCATAGACTCTGGATGATAATTTTAGCCTCGATAATGCAAGGACCTACCAGACCTAACGGGTCAAATATTTGACTGATCACAGATAAAATGTGGCGCTTTGTGATTGGTTTACTGGTATCGACCGATATTGAAAACTCGAGAGAATCAGATTTGCATAGCCAATATTGGCCTAACGTTTTAGATGACACGTTTCTATCCTCAAACAAGTTCAACCTATCAGAATGCTCTGAAACATCGGCTATCTCTTTTAAAATATCCAAACTATTAGATTGCCACTTTCTCAAGTGAAATTTTGCTGACGCTAAAATGGATGCCACTTCTTTACCCATCTGAACCACATCGGATACCGAGTCGCCACCACTCAGATAATCGTCGACGTAAAAATCCCGTTCAATGGACGTTTTTACAATGTCATTAGAGGCGGTTGTTGCTAGACTGACTAAGCTCTTAGTAGCTAAATAAGGGGCGGAAGCTGTCCCATAGGTAACAGTATTAAGAGTGTACGTTTGAAGTGGTAGCTTGGGGTCAGCACGAAAGATAATCTGTTGTAATTGACGTTGTGATGGTGTTACCAGAATGGCCCTATACATCTTCTCGATGTCACCAGAAATAACAAACTTATGTTGACGGAAACGCAGCAATATAGAAAATAGATCATCTTGGACAGTGGGTCCCACCATTTGGATGTCATTAAACGACACTCCAGAAGTAGTCGCTGCTGATGCATCGAAGACTACCCTGAGCTTAGTTGTAGTACTTGTTTCTCGGATGACTCCATGGTGTGGCAATATATACTCAATTTTGTTACCTGAATGAGGCTTCCTTGATGAGGTATTCAGAGTCATGTGCCCCAAGCTCACGTACTCCTTGATAAAAGCAACATATCTTTCCTTAAATGCAGGATCACGTTGGAAACGACGTTCCAAAGATAAAAATCGACGTTTAGCCATTTCACATGACTCGCCTAACTCACTGGGATCATTTTTAAGAGGCATTGTAACTATGAATTGCCCGTTTTGATCACGCACAGTGTTAACACGAAAACTTTCTTCGCAAGCTCGTTCTTCCTGTGACAAGGAATGCTCAGAAGAAACGGATTCGAGCTCCCAAAACTTATTTAGGCTATTATTTAACTCGTTCATGGAGATATTACAAAAATGTGACTGAATATTTTTGGATGGACGTTTTGGAAGAGCCACAGAGCCTGATACTATCCATCCAAGCTTTGTCTCATGCAACTTGGGCTGATTTTTTCCAAGATTTATACATGCACTGCCTAATATATTCCAAAATACTTCAGCACCAACTAGTATGTCAATCTCTGATGGGACGTGGAATGACGGATCGGCTAGACTTAAATTTAACGGTATGGGAATGCTACTTATATCGACAAAAGTAGACGGCAGTAACTTGGTAATTGTTGGCAAAATGAAGCAATTTATATCTGTCTTATAGCTGCCGCTGCACGATTCAATAGTTAAGTTGCAAGACTGTGTAGTTAATGTAGTGTGACTGTTTATACCTGTCACCGTGGAACTCGTGCTACGTCGAGGAAGTCCTAGCTGATCGCATAGTTTCTGCGTAATAAAATTAGCTGTGCTACCATTATCGAGCAGGATCCTGGCGTCGCTTCTGATGCCTCGGTGGTTCAACACTCTCACCAACGCTGTGGACAGTAAAATGTGAGAGGTAGTATGTTGTGCCCGAGCTTCACTAGACAAGGAGATATTTTCTGTGGTGCCGTTGTGTGGAGCGGCACCTCCAGAAACATCAGTGGGCAATGCTACACTATTGGGCATAGGATCTTGGATCTGAGTAGACTGCTCCACATGTAAAAGGGTGTTATGTCTACCTTGACAATATTTACAACGAGCTAATCTACATCGTTTTGTTAAATGACCACTACGTAAACAGTTGAAACAAACTTTAAATTCCTTGACCTTTTGTATACGTTGTTCTACGTTTAGTTTTCGGAACTCTTCACAAGTGTACAATAGATGATTTTGTTTGCACAATGGGCATTTTGCCTCATATCTTGGTTTTGAATTGGTGTCAGGTTGATTTGCTGCCACTACCAATGACTTATGTTTGCTTCCCGCTTGATTGCCATGAGTGTTATTATTTTCCACGTTAAATGTACCCCTGTTATGTTCTAATGTTTCTAATAAATCTGCTTTTTTACTGATAAATGAGCAAAATTGTGAAACTTTTGGTTTTGTTGGTATGGTATTACGATAAGCTTCCCATTCCCTGCTAGTGATAGGATCTAGTTTACTTGCCATACTAAATATAATTAATGTATCCCAATTGTCCGTGGGCTCGTCCATTAAATGCAGAGCTCTGAGATTTTTATTAATGAGATCAGTTAAGCGACGCAAACAAGTGGATGATTCTTGTGTAATACATTCTACACTATGTAAGGCCTTAAGATGGGTATCTACTAAAAGTCTACTATTATCAAAGCGGTCGCATAGTAACTTCCACGCCATTTGATAATTATCACCTTTGAAATCAATATTTTTTATTATTTCCAAAGCATCGCCTTCAAGCGACGCCCGGAGGTAGTGGAACTTACTAATGGCATCCATGCAGCTACTATTATGGATTAGTGACAAATATGTATCTCTATATTCAAGCCAGTACTGATAACCACCATTAAAATTAGGCAAATCTATTTTAGGTAAGCGTATAAAGTTACGTTGTTGAAACGATTCACCTGAATGTTTGTTCACCGAGCCTGTTACAGACCCGTACTCATCGTTCTCGTCTTTACCAAGCAGGCTGTTCGCCTGCGCTACGAGTGCGTGGTAACGGTCCTCGAACTTTGCTCTCTCTGCGTACGCCTCGTCTGGATCATCCGAAAGCACCTCAATGTCCATCTGTAAATTGTTAAATTCGTCGTATGTAGCTTCAAATTTTTTAAAACGGCTCTCCAACTCTAAGCGTTGAATGTCGGATATAATCTTGCAGCTGAGAAGCACATTCATGTAATTCGTGAAATTTGTAAGCTTTGCCTTAATGGCACTTCGCTTTCTCAACAATACGTCTAAAGAGGCCATAGCGTTTAATCAGAAGGTAATACTATCACGAATTGATTATGCGTAGCAAAGTTTCGTAAAGAAGTTGGCAGTTAAGTTTAAACTAAGTGAATGAATAGCCGCGTGACCTTGACGAGTGTCACCGGCCGACAAGCGCTCAGCTGTTGCGCACACAGTCGATCATGCAGCCGAATAACGGTACTAGCCTAACAACTCAGCAGTGCTCAAGCGCGTAAGGGTAAGCAGTGGAATTAAATAGATAAGAAGGTGATATTAACACGTATTGACTCAAATATGAACGTGAAAACGGAAAATAATTTGAATCTAACGGAATAAAAACACTAAATATTTGTTTGAAAAGGCAGAAAATGATATGGAATGAATAAAATTGGAACAAACTCACGAATCCTTATCCACAAGAAAGCTGTCCTGAAATCCTTCCAAGCGATGACTCGGCGTAAAATCGTCCAATCCCGTCGATGTAATAAGCGCCGGCGTCGTTATCAAGACTTGGTGAAATATAGTTTAGTCCAGTTCCTGTTCTTCCTTTGTTCAATGACTTCGGTTGGAAAAAAACCGTTGCTCCGGTGACGCAGCGAATTCAATTTTCGAGTCCAAAGTTCACCAACGTCGTAATGCCAGTTGCCGCGGAAATTGGTAGTACCAAAACGCGACTTATAAAGAGGCTCGTAGGACCATTTTGTTAGGGACCTAACTAAGGACTTGAATAGAAAGTAGTGGACTGTAATTTACAAAGGTATAATCCAAAATAGGTACAATAAAATACTTGGTGAACTAAAGAAATGTGCGCGCGCGTCGTTGTCAGAGATCGGTAGCGAAGTGGGCCGAGGGCCCGCGTCCCGCACGTCGCACGCCGCACCTCTCTCCGCCACCCGCCGTCGCCCGTCGCCAGCCGACAGCAGCCGAAGACCACCGAGTGGTCGGCGGTGCCCGAACACTGGCTATATTAGATGAACAAAAAGTCAGGTCAACACAACTGTTGCTCTGTTCCGGCAAAGCTCGACGTGTGGCACAGCCATCATTAAGAATACATAAATTAAGTTCATCTAATATATCCACTAGACCTGTCCCAAAGTTGTCGCAGGTTTCTGAACCTCATCTATAGTGATGGCCATTAAAGTCACCCATAACAAGTAATGAGCCCTGTACACTACTTAACAAACTTTTTATTGTGTCAAGGTCTTCAATTTGTGGGTGTGCAATATAAAAACTAAAAAAAAATTATATCCTCAGCCTTCACAGCAACAACATTGATGTTGTCACCTCCAAAGGGTAAAGGAATTGGGGAGAATGGTACTTTGTTATTGATGAACAAAGCACATCCTCCATATCCATCTGATCTGTCATGTCGAGCATCACTAAAACATGGGATCCTGAAATTGCTTCCAGGACGAAGCCATGTCTCAGCAATGCTGCAGATCGATGGTTTGAACTTATTAATAATATAGAGTAAGTCAGGTTTCCTGGGAGTAATACTCCTGACGTTCCACTGGAGAAAAGTCAGGGGGCGGAACATTGTGAAAATAGTTCACTATGGATGACAATTTGTTGGCAATGTGGTCTGGTAGTGATTGGGCAGGGTTAGCTAAAACAGTCATGAGCATATTCGATATTACATTAAGGATGTTTTCTGAGGACATAGAACTGGGACTAGGACTGCTTGCACTTTCCCGAGGGTAAGCACAATCATTTTGGACTAGAGAAAAGGAGTAGTTTTGAGTGAGGGCTTGGTGAACCTGTCTATCATAACTAGGAGAGAGAGGGGCATGGGATTTTGGTTTAAAGGACACTGTTTTGCGGTATGATTTTTGAGTCCGAGGAGGGGTGGGTGATCTGGGAGACTGAGCTGGATTGGATAAGGGTTTACTTTTATTCTGGGCTACTCTAGACACTTCAGCATATGATCTTGTAACGGGAGGGAGTACCTGGCTTGCTTCCGCATAAGAAACTGACTTCTCAGCCATAAGTGCCTTTATGCCTTTCTGTCGACCCAATTCAGGGCAAGCCCTATCGGTAGCATAATGGCTTCCAGAACAAGATACACAGAGGGCACATTCATTGGGAACCTGGCATCCGTCACCTGGGTGGTCTTCAGCACATTTGAAGCATCGGGGCTTTGATCTGCATACTGTGCGTGTGTGACCATACCGACAGCAGTTGAAGCATTGTATAGTTGGGTACATGTATCTTTCAACCGGAAGGGCAGAATAAAAACAGTAGACACGATTGGGTAAAATTTGGCCGTCAAAAGTCAAAATAACTGTCTGGGTGGGTTTCCATTTTGTAACGCCCAGAGAACTCACCTTTCGGTTCATTCTTCTGGCCTTAATCACAGGGCCACATCCAGCGGGAACCCTGATGTTCTCAATGATTTCATCCTCTGTCCATTCAACAGGTATATCCCTCACAAGACCTATACGAGTAACATTGTATTGTGGGACCGATGCAATGAAACCGTGTTGAACCAATATTGGACTTATCAAAAAGCTATTTGCGTCCTGGTGAGACTTAAAATCGACTGCTAGTTTGTTTCTTCCTACACGTTTAAGACTACCTAGAACTACGTTACTAAAATTGTTCTTCTGTAGAAACATTCCGAACTTAATAGGGTGTAAAACAGTACCGGAGGTTTGGCCATCTTTTAGCGAAACGTGGACAACAAACGGCGGGTTATCCCTCAAGTTGTATGTATGTCTACCGATTGTGGTTTTAGGTTGCTTTGGAGGATTGATCGGGGTAGTCGGGGGAGAAGCTGCAGGTCTTTTTCTATGAGCAGATTCGGAGTCCATTGCGATTTCTAGCGGTTTGTCATCGGGGAGGGTAATCGTTATAACTGGAGTAAAATCGAAGGGATCGGGAGGGTCTGGGGGCTTTTTGTTATCCATGATGGATAACGGCTAAAATTCTTAAAATTAAGTAAAATTTATGTTAAAACCAACCTTATGATACAACACAACACAAAGAATATTCTTGATTGAAGTTCTCACTAATAAAATTCACTTAAATCGAAAAAATTCGCAACACAGACACAAGCACGTGATTTACCTTCACCGCTACCAACGAAAGTCCCTACATAAACAGTTGTTCGTCCACGACGAGGCCGAGGCATGGCACGTTTTCGTAGAAAAATATACCCCGACTATCATCACAGAAAGTGTTTTTTTTTTCTTATCTTGTTTTATAGTAGTATTTTCATGAATAACTAGACTAGATAATAACCTAAAATACACTTGTATGTAATTTTTTAATTTCTACTCAATCACTTTAAATTAATTTGTAAATCCCGATTTTCGTTCTATCACTGTGTTGAACCTAATTTGTACATAGCGTCAATAATGCATACTTTGTATCTTGATTTTCCTTAACAACATCTGCCTATTTTAAACACGAGTTTGCGTCAGTAAAATGAATAACCACGGTTAAATAATAATACAGAGTTGATACGACAGAGGGGCATTAAATTAAACTACGTATACTATACGTGTACAGTATTAATTCGATACGGTACAAAAACAAAAAGCGCCATAAATGAGAAAATATTTTTTTCAAACAAACTAAATAGCTTGCAAATCCGAATAAAACGCAACCACCCTTTGTAAAAAAAAAAGACACTGACCTTAGATACCGCTAGGTAACAAAGCGGCAACGTCGCGCGCGCGCCGGAGCGCGGTGTGCGGTATCTCGTGTGCTCGGTGGGGGCCGGGCCGGGGTGGCGGCCGGCGACTTAGGCCTCCGCTGGGCTCCGCTCGCACTGGCTTTTATGTTAGGTAACGTTTCGAAGTACGCGCACAAAAACAAACACACTAAATTTTTAAATTTTCGATGTGTCCTCCATTCACATTGATGCACAAATTATACCGACGGAGAATATTGTTATTTATTTTTCTAATTAGATCACTGTCCGTCGCTAAGCACTTTAATTTGTGAAATGCTAAAATAATCCTATTTTTTAACTCATCAATAATTTTATTTACCTCTGAGGCATACACTTCACCCTTAATGTAAACCCACAAAAAGAAATCCATGGGAGTGAGGTCCGGAGATACTAATACTAAATAATAATAATTCCAAGTTACGTGTCCTATCACCATAAAAAACAGTCAATCACAAAAAAAACACTAATACTATATAATAATAATCCCAAGTTACGTGTCCTCTCACAATAACAAAATAAAATTACAATTGTTTGCGCGAAGTCCACAAACCGTACGTTCCGAAAAACAAGCGTCGGCGCACTGAGCTGAGGGACTTACCGATCGCAAAAAACAAGGATGCAACAAACTGACCTATCTCTATTTCTTTCGCTCGCTTTATGTTAGTCGCTTTCGTAGTGAAAGTGCAAGTGTGTGTGTATTGATTGCTTCCTTGTTTGCATTGCCAATTTTTTGTGAATGTCAGAGCGGCAACAACGCATCGTAGATTTATCGTTGTAAGGTGCATGACCTATGCTTAGACGATAATCAACTGTTAGAAAAGATACATCGTGTTCAAACCGTGCAAAAACTTTAAAAATCATTTGCGACTAAACTACTGCTCCTAATTAATTTATTTTTGGTACAGAGCTTGAAAATGGTACCTAGTATAGGCAGTTTAAAGGAAAGCCCCTCTGTCGTATCAACGTTGTATAATATAATATTCCACACAACTATCATACAACGCCATCTAGTCCCAAGCTAAGCAAGAGCTTGTGTTATGGGTACTAGACAAATGATAAACATACTTATATATTTCTAAATACATACATATTATAGATAAACTACACCCAGACACAGAACAAATGATCATGCTCATCACACAAACATTTGTCCTGGGTGGGAATCGAACCCACAACCTCTGGCATAGCAGTCAGTTAATAGTAGTAAATGTTAATAGGAGCTGGTTACGTATGTAGACAATTTGTAGTAATAATAATTACTCTGTTACGATATAATGGCGTTTATTATTGGTGCTTATTAAGATGAGATGGCTGAAACTGCGGAAGCGTACGTCTATTAATAATTTTCCCTATTTATTTATAACAGCTGTTCTTCTCATGAATAATGCTGTGACGAATGACGAATAGTCGAGCAAGCCTTACTCTAGTTATATGCACAGTTAAAGTGAATTAAACAACAGCGCTAGTGATACGAAAAACTTATTACCTCTACAATTGCAACAAAGACTTACTGATAAAAGGAAAAAAACAGTCGTGATTCATGAAGTTATTATTTAATTTAATGCTTACCTTGCAGCGATAGGACTGTTATTTGTAGAAAAGCGATAACGATAATGGATTAGGAAATCATCATTTTGATAAAGTTTTTGATTTTCTTATCTCTGACTGGCATTTCCCGCGGCTCTAGCACACACACAAAAGGCAAATTTTAGAGAAAAATAGTAACCTTTCTCACTGGGCGATAGTATAGCTTAAGGAATATGTATACTAATACTAATTTAATATATTAGAGAGTTAACGCTTCAAATTAGAATTTTCATCATCAGATCTGTAATCAGTATTTCCAGAGTTTTCATCCAACAAACACCCAAACAAACAATTTGGCCTCTTTATAGAATTAGTCTAGATTGATAAGATATCTGTAGCCTCAGCGATAAATAAATTCTTCAAACAATTTAAAAAAGAATCGGAATTAAAGAAGGCAATTTTTCATTAAAATGAAATGAAATAAACAGGATTTAAAAAAAAACTGCAACATAAATAAATAAACAAAGACTGATACTTTTTTCCCCATGTTTAGATTAAATCTCCCCGAGTTGGGAGATAATTTTTTGATCAAGATAACGAGCAGCTGAGATTCTTGTACCTTTCGGATATTCACACCGTACGTCAAGAGTCTCAGAAACCTATATATTTTTTTTTTAAATTTAAATTGGTAACCCATTACCAGAAAACTCTGAATTAAATAAAGATATCAAAAAAGAACAACGTTTTGCAAAAAAAAAAACTTTAAAAGATATCCGAACGTATACGTGCATGAGTCATTTCGTATTAGTGACATCTATTGATGAGTAATTTAAGCAGTTGACCGTTGAACTCTTCTGCGTATGTTTGTAACACGTTTTCTTGAGTAACCTTTATAGCACTTTTGTCTTTGCGATAAAACAACCTCTGCTCTGCCCAACCATTTGGGGCATACGGTGTGTGAAATACTGTATTATACCTAAGTACTTACTATTTCGGGAACGTTCAGCTACTCGCCGCGAGATGAGCAAATGTTACCTCCCTAAAGTACGCTATAATAATAAAGTCATTATGGTCAAATAGTGAGTAAATCCTCATTTATCTTTTCTGTAACTTATACATTTATCATGTAATACATAATTTTAGTATTGTATTCTATCTTTTCTATTCCACTCTTGGAATTGAAAACACTGACATCTTGTAGTGAGTAGCTAAACTGCTATTGTTGTGTACTGTACAAGTGTACCAATTCAACAAACCAAATAACAACGACTCAATGTAGTTTGAAGCAATGTCAATAGATGCCGCTTTTCACAACAATCAACATTTATTTTACAAAATAGTACATGATTTTTTCACTAACTAGGTACCTCGCGCGACTTCCGAGCTTAGGATTTTGGGATCCATTCCATTCCAGAGTCGAGGAAAGTAATTTTGGGTATTTCGGCAGCAGTCTGGAGCAGTGAGGGCCTCAGTTCTTCGTAGGACAATATTTCGGCAGCGTGACTCTGTTTCCAACATTTTTTGTTTGTTGAAGTATCATTTACCCTTATATGCATGTAAACAAGAGGAGCTCGTGGCTAAATACTTAATACCAGACGCATATGTAGATCTTCTATGTTAAACAACGTTTGCCGATGTTGGTCTATGGATGGGTGACCATCTTAACATACTGAGACTCCTCCGTGCCAAGGAAGGCACGTTAAGCCGTTGGTCCCGGCTGTCATTAATAGATATTTGGCAGTCGTTACGGATAGAAGCCAGAACATATGACACCAGTGTTGCCAAGGAGTAGGTAGGTACGATGTTGTTTCCCAGTTAATGGGTTGTGGAGGTCTGGTAGGCAGCCGCTCCACGTAAAATATTGGTATTGAGCTGAATCCGGTTTCACTGGAAGCTGACCCCATTATAGTTGAGAAAAGGCTAGACACATGATGATTAATATATTTTGTACCTAGTATGAGCACAAAAATCCTCGAAAAATGTTTAAAATTGTCTATGTAGACTGCTGTCAACAGAGCCCTCGTGTACAAATTTGACACCTATTAATGAAAAAAGAAAAACATAGGGACATAATAATTTACCATTTGAACTTCATTTACCTGGTTACAACTATTGCGGACCGGGCACAAAACTTCAGAAACGATTACTTCGAGGCGACAGAGGTGTAAATAAGTTGGATGAAGCTTGTATGCATCACGATATTGCATATCAGAATCACACAGATTTGTCTAGCCGTCATAAAGCAGATTTGCAGCTGCTAAACATGGCCAAACAAAGGCTTGCATCAAAAGACGCAGGCAGGGGAGAAAAACTAAGCTCGTGGTTAGTGAGCAAAGTGATGAAAGCTAAACTAAAATCTGGTGCAGGAATTAAAACATTTAACAGTTTTGTATCAAAAATAAAATCAAAAATTAAGAAACTGAAATCTAAGGATAGTAAGGTTCTCATTAGTGCTGCTTACTCAGCTGCAAGAAAATTATTTCCCTGCATTGCAAATGTACGAGCACCTCGAAATATACCCATACCAAAGACTGGAGGAATTTTGCCTTTAATCCCAATGTTCGCTGGTTTATCGGCATTAGGCACTTTAGCCGGTGGAGCAGCGGGTATCGACAAAACTGTAAACGATTATAAAGCAGCTCAAAAAAGCTTGCAAGAAACCGAACGACATAATAAGACTATGGAGGCATTAGCATTAGGTAAAGGCTTGTACATCAAGCCTCATAAAAATGGTAAAGGCCTATTTATAAAATTATCAAAAAACTGAATAAGCTACCTAATCGACCTTTAACTAATTTGGATATTCAAAAATATGGCCGCGACGGAAGTGAGGTAACTCACTTCCGAGGTGTATACATGATGGATCAGTTACCAAAAATACCAAAACGGATCAAATGTGCTATCGTTAACTTAGACGACTCGAAAAATGAAGGTACGCATTGGGTAGCTTATGTCAAAGTAAATAATTATTGTGAATATTTTGATAGTTATGGGGATTTGAAACCGCCATTAGAATTAATGCGTTATTTTAAAAACTGTAATGTTTCCTATAACTATACAAGATATCAGAAATTCGATGCTGTAAATTGTGGACACTTATGTTTAGAGTATCTGTGGAACTTTTGGAAAAATAAAATTATATAAATTTTATGACTTTCTTTTATTTTCATCATTCTCAAGATGTCTCTCACTTTGTCGATAACTGGCAACTCGTCAGATTTATCTACCTACTATCCCAACACACTACAATTAGACGGTCAGTATGAGTGTGCATTATTGCACTTCTCAACGTTTAATTCTATACCAAACATCGATAAAAGGAACAATAAGTTATTTTATGGCTATTATGAAGTTATCGAAATACCAGAAGGTACCTACGAATTACAAGATATTAGCGATTATTTAAAATCCGAAATAAAAAATGCTTCGATTAAACTAAAGTGCAATAATAACACATTAAAAACTACTATATACTGTACAAAAAATATCAATTTCAATAAGGAAGACACGTTTAGAAGTTTATTAGGCTTTAATAAACAGGTCTTAAAAGCAAATAAATGGCATGTATCCGAGTTTCCAGTGAACATTTTGCCTACAACCGTGATCAGGATTGAATGTGATATTGTGAGTGGTTCATACATTAACGGAGAGCCCAGTCATATTATACACGAATTTGCACTAAACGTACCACCAGGATACAGAATTATAGAAATTCCTAAAAACGCAATATACTTTCCGATTAATCAAAACAACGTAAGCTGCATACATATACGGTTGTTGGATATAAATAATCATTTAATAAATTTACGCGGTGAAGAAGTGCAGCTTTATTTGCATCTTCGAAGAAAAAAATGATTGATTACAATAAATATGCGCTTCATCAAATAAAAAATATCAGTTCAACCCAAGCCTCCAAGCATATAAGAGCTAACACGAAAAAGAAAATAAAATTGACCAGAGAAAATAAGGCATTCCTTAAAGCGATTGGTTTACTAAAATGAATATCTTAGATGTTTTATCCGCACCAACCTACGACAACAGTATTGAAGGAATCGAGTACCATTCTTACAAGCCGTATGTCACAAGTTTCAACAGAAATGACGAGATACGCATACCCATCAATCAACAGGATTTGTATATAATACCGTCAGCAAGCACCTTGTATTTGGAAGGAGCTGTTGCAGTTAGCAAAAAGGATCCAAAATATAGTGCTAGTAGCGTTCAGTTTACTAATAATGCTCTACTTTACCTGTTTCAAGATATAAGGTATGAGCTAAACGGAGTGGAAATTGATAAAATAAAAAATGCAGGCATTACCACTACGATGAAATCATTAATTTCAATGAATGAGAGTGAATCAAACATGTCTAAAGCCTGGGGCTGGAATATCGACGGCATAAAAAATATTAACGGAGGCAGATTTTCTGCATCTATACCGCTTTGTAACATCCTCGGTTTCGCAGAAGATTTTAAAAAAGTCGTAATAAATAGTAGACATGAGTTGATATTGTAACGGAGCAACACTAATCTGAACGCTGTGAAACTTAACACCGGTGAAGTTATCGAAGACGTTATTATCAATAAAATAATATGGCGCGAGTATCAGATAGAGAAAAGATAAGCTTGCTAAAACTGTTAGAAAAAGATCGCCCCCTCCAAATGATATTCAGGAACTGGGATTTGTATGAATATCCTGCGTTACCTAAAACTACAAAACATACGTGGTCTATTAAAACTTCATCTCAAGTAGAAAAACCACGATTTGTCATTATCGGTCTCCAGACAAATAGAAAAAATAATGCAAATTCTAATATGTCGCAGTTCGACCACTGTCATATTCGCGATGTAAGAGTCTATCTTAATTCGACCTATTTTCCTTATGAAAACTTGAATGTGAACTTTGCAAATAACAGAATCGCTTTATTATATGAGCAGTACACTAGATTTCAACAGTCATATTATGGTCGTCGCGCGGAACCGTTATTAAGTGAGAAACAATTTAAAGACTTAGCACCGCTATTCGTGGTGGACTGCTCTAGACAAGCGGATAATCTGAAGGGCGGTCCAGTTGTAGATGTAAGAGTAGAAATTGAAAGCGATTTGGACATTCCAGATCAAACATCTGCATACTGTCTCATTTTAAACGATTGCATAATCGAGTACAAGCCACTCAGCAACACTGTGAAGAAAATAACATGAATCGGGATACTGTTATAATAGATGTTCAAGGATTTAAGGACCTACACAATAATTTTATTATAAAAGAATTAGCTTTAGCTACGCATGATTATACACAAACATTTTTGGTAAAACCTCCATACTTGTTTAGATATTTAACAAGCGATGAAAAGAGACAAGTCAGATGGATAGAACGAAACAGGGGCATTATTTGGAATGAAGGATATATTGAGTATAGAGAATTTCGTCGTATGATCGTTCCATATCTACAAAATAAAAATATTATAGTCAAAAGTTTAGAGAAGGTGAAATGGATAAAGGATCTTTGCGCAAATTGTAATGTGTCGGAACTTAATGAAAAACTTAGTCCAAATTTATCCACTTTGCATCAGAAATACAGTAATGAAAGTGTTAACTTAAACTGTAATAAACATTTAAAACAGTGTGCTCTTAAAAATGTATTGTGTATAAAAAGTATTTAGAGGAACAATGAAATGAACATTTCTTTCTATCTGTATAGTGATCTCGTTATTAAATTCATATTTATTTTATTGTAAATGTAATATACTCTTTAAATTGTATGTATGTGTAAATGTATTATATATTTAATTCTATAGGAATTTTATAAGTATGTAATCCACTTATTAATTTAATGTTTTGAAAATAAAACATAGAATATATACTGTAATCATGCGTTTATTTTATTTAAAGTTAGTGAATGCCTATCCTAATAACATTTAAGTAATAAAAATAACATAAAGTACAAGCAAGTGCTTAACTCGTAACCTTATCTATATCATATTACATTACTACTACTATAACTTATACCTACTGCTAACCTGCTAACTAAAACAACAAGTACGAATAAATATTTACACAAGCAATGTTTAAAAATCACTGTCTAATATTGATTTAGATATTTTCTTAACTAACGACTCTGTTTCATCCATAATAAAGTCAACCGCATCTTTTACAACGTATTGCGCTTGGATAATCACATTCTCGCTTTCACTGTCACTATCACTGTTTTGACAATTATTATTATTACACAGATCTATGACTGAAATTTTAATAAGTTTACTGCCTCGCTGTTGAAGTCTACTCGTAACGAAAGATTGATTTGAATTTAGACTTTTTCCTGCGTCGCGGCATACACTTCTTTTCTTTCTTAGCTCGACTGCTGCTTTCACGATCGCATCGAAGCATCTCATTGAATTCTTCGTAAGGATCTTGAGCGTATTGGCTAAACGGAATGTCTGATTCTGTTAACTGAAACAAAGATTAAAACAGATCATTAGATAGATATCTAACCGAACACCTTAAACAGTTTACATTGTCATAAGTAGGTATTTATTATTATTTAGATACTTACCGAAGTCATGTTCAGATGCAATGTGACACGTACAAGTACTCGGATCGAAACCTTCCGAACAAGTACATCGTGCATGTGATTAATTAGTCACTCAGCAATAAAATGTAGGTCACACCTAAAAATATTAACTAAGCATTTTGTGGGACGTTGCTGCGGGCAATGAACTGAGTAGCGCGTGAGCATGTTCGTATTTCATTTGAGCTACACGTTTCAACATGATACTTGATTATTTATCCGATTTAGACCATAAAGTAATTTACAGTAGGATTTCTTTTACAGTAGGGTTTTTACCTGGTAAATAAATAAAACTACATATAACAAGAGATCACAGGTTCGATACCCAGCCAAGCAAAGTTATTATTAATTAAGATATTATTAAATTATAGGTTTTCCTATTTTCGATATTCTAAAGAAAGGATTTGTGACTAACAAAATGTAGTGTACTAATTTGTGTCTGCCTACCCTTGGAAGAATAAAGGCGTGATAATATGTATATAAATAAAAGTACTAAGTGTAACATTGTTCATGTTACAACACATGGACAATGTTATGCTCGTATTACATAAACATGAACATTAGCTTTTAAAATCAAACCTTATTATATTGCATATAAAATTTAATTTACGAGTATTCTAGATACGAGGGTGCGGTTTTAAGTTCGCGGAATGGGAGGGTAGATGATAAAAATAGGTCATTATCGAGGTGGCCACGACTTCAGCCACTCAATATTAGTATAAATACCAGGTTTTGTCTTAATTGGGTCATTAGTGCCTGAAACTCCAACCCACTACCCGGATAACGGCTGCCACATGCCCGACGTGCTGGACATCGTCGTCCATCGAGGGCTAAACTGCCAGATCACGCAGGAAGTGATCGACGACGAGTTACAATCCGACCATCAGCCTGTACTCGTCGTCTTATCGGGGATGCCGACCCGACTGAAGCCGTTAGCGCCACGCCGACGAACGGACTGGACAAAGTTCACAGGAAAGATTGAGGCCACTACACCGACTCGGCCCATCAATACCGCCGCGGACGTTGACCTACTTGCCAATGACGTCACTGCTTGCGTGCAAAGCGCCTTAGAGGAGGCGACTACCACCACGCCTACGGAGGGGAGAGGGCTATAGCCGCCCCTACCGCCCAGGCTGCGCGCAATGGTCGCCGAGAAGAGGCGCCTGCGCAAGCAGTGGCAGCAATCTCGCTGCCCCACACAAAAAGCGTCACTCAACCGTCTCGCGGAGAGGGTAAAGGCCGAGTTGCGAGCTCAGGCCGCCGCGAGCTGGGAGGAGCGCATTGACGCCGCAGTGGGCGACTGGCCGTCCGTGCACCAGCTGTGCCGCCAAATTACACATTCACCAGCTCCGGTGCGCTCTCTACAAGACAGCGACGGGGCGCTCAAATACGTTGCAGAGGAAAGGGCGGAGGTCTTCGCCGCCCACCTGGAGCGTCAGTTCTGCCCGAACCCGACCGCCGAGCACGCACATGTCGCGGCAGTCGAGCAACACCTTGGGGACTACTTTGCCACGCCGATAGCTCCCTATGAGGATGCCATTTTTTTCTCGCCGGGCGCAGTTAGACGCGCCCTACAACGCACGAAGCCACGAAAGGCCCCAGGTGCCGACGGTATCACCAACACAGCGCTGCGCCACCTGCCGCACCGTATGGTCGCGGCCTTGGCGCGCCTGTTTACGGGGATACTGCGCACCGGGGCCTTCCCTACACAATGGAAGGAAGGGCGCGTCATCATGCTGCCCAAGGCCGGGAAGAACATCCTGAAGCCGGCGAGCTATCGGCCCATTACTCTGCTGCCCACCATCTCCAAGGTGTTCGAGTCACTACTGCTGCGACATCTCCAGCAGCACATCATACCACGACCCGAACAATTCGGATTTCGGGCAGACCACAGCACGACGCTCCAACTGTCGAGGGTACTGCACCTGCTGTCTTCGACGATGAACAAGAAGGAATACGCGGTAGCAGTATTCCTCGACATGGAGAAGGCCTTCGACCGAGTTTGGCAGGAGGGGCTAGTCTACAAACTAGCCACCTCCCTCGCGCCCCGTCGCATTGTCAAAGTGGTCCCATCTTTCCTCTCAAACAGGAGTTTCCGAGTGGTGGTCGACGGCGCGCTGTCCACCCCCCGCCCCGTCCGGGCGGGCGTGCCGCAGGGCAGCTGCGTGTCGCCGGCGTGTTACTCACGTTACACCGACGACATCCCCGCCACCTCTCTCGCTACGCTCGCGCTGTTCGCTGACGACGTCGCGTACATTGCAACATCACTGAACACTAGCCACGCGGCGTCTAAGATGCAGCGCGCGCTAGACGAACTTCCCGCTTGGCTCGTCAAGTGGCGACTGTCGGTTAACGTGGGTAAGACGCAGGCGATAGCCACAGGCTCAGCGCGCCTCCCACCGCCCCTGAAGCTGCAAGGAGTCGACGTCGAGTGGTCCCCCCAGGCGAAGTACCTCGGTGTGACCATCGACCGTCGGCTCACGATGGGGCCGCACGTCCGCCGGGTCGCCGCCCAGGCGAAGGTCGCCCGCGCACAACTCCGTCCGGTGCTCTCGTCCCAGCTGCCGGCGCGCGTCAAGTTGGGTGTGTACAAGACGTACATACGCCCGATTCTGACGTACGCCGCCCCCGCTTGGTTCGCCCTCACATGTGAGGGGAATCGCGAGAAACCTTGCGCTGCGGACCATAGTGCATGCCCCTTACATGGTGAGGAATGATGTCATCCAGCGGGACCTCGGGATTGAGGGCCTGGATGAGTTTGTGCAGCGCCTCGCGAAAGGCATGTTCGCGCGCGCCGACGCATCCGCTTGGCCCCACGTCAAGCAAATTGCGCCCTGGCGCGCGCGCCCGCCTGACGCGAAGCGCCTACCCCGCGACCTGGTCGGGGACGTTGACGGCCCCGTCGCACCTCACCGGACTGACGCCGAGTAGGCCGCTTCCCGCTACACGCGGCCTACTCAAACAGTGACACTCGACACACAACTCGCATCCCGGCGCGCGACCTGTGCTAAGTTAATATAGGCAGGCCGCATTCCGAAATCCACACAATCACCACTAGACAAGCGCTAGTACTCACGCACCGAATATGTTTCCTAGGTTAATATAGGCTTATTCGGTGCATTAGCATTGGGCGGCAGTCCGGGCCGCAATCGGCTAGATCTGAGAACCGGTGCGGACGAGAGCCACTCACTCCTTGCTGCAGGTGCGTCACCAAAGTCGACACCTTCGTCGCTGGTCGTTCTCGCTGGGCCTCCCCCAGGTCACTGGGGGTCTCACTCGGCGGGGACTGACCGCCGAAGGTGCCGTGAAGAAGCGACAAACAGTCGCGACGCGCCTGTAGCAAAACACTTCAGCGACCCAACCACAGGCGTGCGACTGTTGGCTATGAAAATAGTGGCAGGCGCACGCCAAATTTTCATGGCATGTTTGTTGCCAACAAGATGACCGGCCCGTATTGACGGGCCGAGGTGTGGCAACTGCGGTCAGGGGGCTTCGCCCCGACACCGCCTGCCGCGCCCCCTTGCGGGGGCGCAGCGACATCTAGCAGCATTGGGTCATTAGTCTTTGAATTATCGTCAAGCAAACAACTCAATCGGGAAGAAAGTGTGCATTATGGAAAAAATCGAGTACCGTGCCGTAATAAAGTTCCTTACCAAGCAAGGAAAGTCAGTTCAAAACATACAGGAAGAGATGGAATCCGTTTACGGGGACTCTTGCCCGGGTAAAACCATGGTTTACAAGTGGCATTGTCTTTTTAAACAAGGCAGGACCTCACTTGAAGACAACCCGCGGCCCGGACGGGCGATCGAGGTGACTACTCCGGAAATCATTAAAAATGTCGAAAAAATAATATTGGAAGATGCCAGACTAAAGAAGAAACAGCTTGCAGAAATGGTTGGAGTATCGGATACAACAATTTTCAAAATTCTACACGATCATCTTAGCATGACAAAGGTCAGTGTAAGATGGGTGCCAAGAATGCTCACGCCGCCTCAGAAACAACGCCGCGTGGAGTGTTCTCGCACGTTTTTGGACCTCTGTAACGAAGATAAGGATGGACTATTGAGTCGAATTGTTACTGGAGATGAAACTTGGGTTCATCATTATGAGCCTGAGTCAAAACAGGACTCATGTAGTGGCACAAAAAAGGTACACCACCACCCAAGAAGTTTAAAGTATCACAATCGGCTTGGAAAATCATGGCAACAGTGTTTTGGGATTCGGAAGGGATTCTGTTGACCGATTATAAAGATAAAGGCGTTTCTATAACCGGAGAATACTATGCTTCTATCCTCGAGAGGTTGAAAGAAAGTATTGAAGAAAAAAGGAGGGGAAAATTGACCAAAGGTGTCCTTCTTCTTCACGACAACGCGCCTGTTCACAAGAGCCGTGTTGCGTTGGCTGCCCTGCATAAGGTGGGCTTCGATATTTTAGACCATCCACCCTACAGCCCAGACCTGGCTCCCAGTGATTATTACCTCTTTCCAAATCTGAAAAAAGAACTTCGTGGAAAGAAATTTTCAACTGATGAAGAATTGAAGGACGCGGTTTCAGCTTATTTTTCGGACAAAGACAAAACATTTTTTTATGAAGGTATACATAAGCTAATTGAAAGATCTGAATAATGTATTAGGGTAGCAGGTGAATATATTGAAAAAGAAAAATAATTTAGTATTTTTATTTTCACTCCTTGCCCTCCATTCCGCGAACTTAAAAATGCCCCCTCGTAGGTGCATTCTGAAGCTCAACTATTGGTATGCATTTTACAGTTAAATATATATCATCACGCCTGTTTCCATTGAGGTAGGCAGGGATTGGTAGGCAAACATATAAAATACAAAAAAAATTAAAGATGATCAAATAAATTAAACACTATAACTTTCTGTAGTATATATATTTTATTCTTATTTTCATATAGCAGATTTACAATAATCTAAAACTAAAGTAAGATTATTATGTAATAAATATAATAATAATCCTTATCAGATTATACAATTTTTGTATTTTTATACACCATCGCAGGGTGCGCTTACAACACAAATATTCACATAGGATCACAAATACCTAAAACTACTTTTTGAAAATCGTGGAAATAATTTGTACAGTAGAATGGAAACCGCGCATAGAAGATGATAGCTCAACCACTGCGCTCAGCTGTGCTTGTCTTGTAGACTACATATTTACGAGTTAGGAAGGATGATCGTTATTCTTTAAAATAAATGAGTGACCCCAGGCTCGTGTTGATATTTGATCGACAGCTATCGATCGTTTATCGTCGTTCCTAGACAAGGCAATTTTGTTGATACTCCGGGTAAACACTTCGTGCTTTATTGATTTAAACATAATATTCTTCCTTCGAATAACTCCACCGTTAAATAATGTATTTTCATAATCCGTGATGTCTAACTCTCTTACGACACATGATTTTACACCTTTCGCTTTTTTTATTATTTTATCAGATGTTTTTATAGAATATAATTTTGATCTCAAGCCAACAAAATCAGAGATATATCTTCCTCCCAATTCATCTTTGAACAGACCTGGAACTTTTTTGTTGATTATGGGTATCATGAAATCATTTTGACTGTCATAGTTACTGGTATCAAAATATTGCAAAAAATGAAATTTTAAATCATAATAAAAATCATCAGTATATATTTTATACACAAACGAATCGGTATCTGTGTAACATAGCTGCACTCGATCATTATAAAATGGTTTAACGATATTATAATGAAAGTCATACATGTGTGATTTAGAAAGTTCTAAAACAGTAAATCCAATATAAATAGGTTTGTCTAAAATTATTTCATCGGGTTTCATTTGTATTGCAACTAAACTTTCAGATAATATAGATGCACTATGGAAATAGGGGTTGGCTACAAGTCTCTCGGCGGATACTGATTTCTTGGTTCTATTAAATGAATCGCACCATTGATTAACTAAATAAACAGATACCCTATTCTCAGTGTTTTCTAAAGTTTTACCGAAAACACTGTTGTTCAACAGTTTGAAAAAATCTTGTTCGAAAGAACTTTTTGCTTGTTGTCTTAATTTTGTATTTAATTCTATATATTTTTGTAAATACGGACTCTGTCTAAAAGTAATGGCTCTGTGAATTTTACGCAGCACCAATCCGTGTTCTAGATATTTTTTTAAATGAATGTAATGTATTACATAGTTACACTTGTTATACAAATTTGCAATTAACTGTTTTGTTTTTCCGCTTGTTAATCATTATGGTAGTTATGTAAATGATCAGGATACAGAAGATCGACTTCTAATATGAAACCCCATTCAGCGGTATCCTCAACATTTTCAACATGTAAATTAGCTAATTCATTTTCACTAAGAAATCTAAAACCGGAGTAAGGTAAATACTGACACATGCTATAGCCATAAAGATTATTACAATCCAGGTATACTATAAAACAGTGAGGCTCGCATGCATTATATTCTTGCATGTATTTATGGTTAGCTTTGGCATACCGATGGGAACACATGCACAAACCCCCTCTTATACCGCTTTGAATCATTCTGACGATAGACAAGTCTGATACGAGTTCTAATTCAACCCCTGTTTTTAGCAACATCGCATCGAATGATAAACTAGGGGCAGTTATGTAAAATACAGGGTCCAGTTTGTAATATTTTTTACATGTTTTTCGAAAACTCTGAAATATATCTGTTAACAAAAGTACATCTGTTTTTAGATATAGGTCTGTATATTCACCTAAGTCATGTATATTGAATTGATTCCAAACCGTCTGAGCGTGATTATAATCTTGTTCGCTAATATCTTCGTTGGTCATGGAATTATGAAAACAATACTTAGATGGTAATGATGTTTGTTCATAACATTGCCAGTCTGTCATGTAATCATAGGGGTATATGCCCTTACCTGTCAACAAACTAAATTGTCTTTCGTCAGGAAAATGAGTTCGAAGATGAACATAATCTTCTACCTGCAATGTTTTAGCAAGTTTATCTAAGCTAGTTCCCAGAGGAGGAGGAGCTCGTGGCTAGATAATAACAGCCGCACGGGTCGATCTTCAAGGTTAAGCAACGCTTGCCAAGGTTGGTCTGTGGATGGGTGACCATCTTAACATACCGAGTTTCCTCCGTGCCTCGGATAGCACGTTAAGCCGTTGGTCCCGGCTGTCATTTGTAGATCTTTGGCAGTCGTTACGGATAGTCAGAAGCCAGTTAATTTGACTCCAGTCTTACCATGAAGTACAGTGTTACCTAGTTAATGGGTTGTGGAGGTCTGGTAGGCAGCCGCTCCGCGTAAAATACTGGTATTCAGCTAAATCCGGTTTGACTGGAAGCCGACCCCAATATAGTTGGGAAAAGGCTAGGCGGATGATGATCTAAGCTAGTTCCCAAAAAGTTGAACGAGTCTAAAAACCTTAGTTGTATATAATCGTTATTAGACATAGGTATAAACTTTGTGAATGCTATATAGTTTTCCTTGGTCTTGGCTAGTATTTTAATTTGTCCTGGAAGTTCACCTAATTTTTTTATAAATAAATGACAATCGTATCCGGATAAGTTATGAAAAAATATTGGAACGAATTTTGGTACTTTATGTTGTAAATTACAATGTCTATGTGCTGCGCCTCGGTATTTTCCTGTTATATGACAATGATCCCTTACTCTATCATTCAATAGTAAATTTTCACAAATGTGGCACTTAGCAGCTTCTCTAAAATCAAGAGCATCTTTGTCGGTAAAGATCATAGGTTCGCTTTTAGATATAATACTAATAATTTCTTTCGCATCTTCAATTAAAAAATTAACAAATTTTGAACTGTGTTTCAAAATTTGTTAATTTTCTTTACCGCGATAAGTTCTGTAACCTTCAATAGTATTATTAAATGATGATACTACATTATAACCGAATGCAGCTGGCACGTGGCGTAGTAAATATGACGTATTAGCAGTGTCAGATTCATCGCCGGAAATAGGTTCGAGCAATGTTTCGAAATCGGCATATATGACGAATGGAATGTCTTGTTTCCTAACATAGTTTTTAAATTTTAAAATTGATCCTTTTTCTGGTAAAACTGTGACAACCCCTCCGCACGTGTGTGTTTCCCTTTCACTATACGTCGGAAAAAATAATAAACATGTTTCGCAAAAATATAGCTTACCGTGATGTTTAGTCATTTGATTTCTAACTAGACGAGGTAAATCTATGATAAGGCAATAATGAGACGAGGTATTATTTTGTAAAAGCAGTAGATGAATGCTCTTGGATTTGTTATTGTTTGAAGTATACAAAGGTCCAATGATTGTCCTATCATTTTTCAACCCATACACAAATATACTCAGAGAAGGATTATTTTTTTCAAAAACAGTTATGTCTGCAAATGAAATTGGAAATGTTAAGTCATCTACATTTAGGATATCCTCAAAGTGTGGATAAGATGAAATTCTATTAGGATGTTGAGTTGCGGGGTACAGGGCCGCTACAATACACCATAAGAAGCAATACTCGTCATTGTTCCGAATATTCAAACAAGCTTTTTTATTCCTAATAAATTGAGGTAGCGTTACATATTTGGATCCACCGAGAGGTTTATATTTATTAATGTTTACTTCTAGATGCGAATTGCGAACAAACGTCCAACCACTATCTCTCTCTTGAAATTCCTCAATCTTCTTTAATAATAACTCTACTAATGATTTAAACATTGAATCAAAATCATAATTTAAGTGAATGATATAATTTTTTGTGACAAATGATTTTATTTCTTGCTGATCATTTTTAAACATGAGAAAAAAGGGAAAAAGTTCAAAATTAATTTTAATAGATGTATGTTTTTGCAGCGAATTATCTATTAGATGTTTAACTTGTTTACTAATATCGTTGAGAAACATCTCAGGAAAATTATTTATTTGTTCGTTAGTTGCAATGATCTTATAACTTACTATTCGTCCTTTAAAAGACGAATTAATAATAGAAATATTATCAAAATAAGGAATTGCGCTATTGCTTTTGTGGGCATTACTACGTAAATGACCAGACCAACGACGGTTGTCTACAAATACTTTGCAAACCGAACAGTGAGGCATTATTATTATTACTTTAATTTATTGATATTATAAAAAAATAATATAGATATACTCGATAACGATGCGAATAGCACAGTGGTTGAGGGATCGGCTTCTGTGCTACGTGTTGCTAGTTAGATTCTCACTAAGGGACAAATATTTTTAAGATCTTATAGTGAAAGTTACAAAGTTTACATTAATACTTACAACTAATAATGACGATCTTATATACAATATACGTCGACTGCAATAAGAAATTCGTAGAATACGCAGTAGTTGACATCCAGTTTGAAACCTTGAAGATGGTGTATTATGCATTATGTCAATCTGTCATTGGATATTGCATCACAGTATGGGGTGGTGCAAACAAAACCTGTTTCCTGAGGATTGAAAGAGCGCAGAGAGCCGTGCTTAAGGTAATGTTTCGCAAACCTTATCGCTATCCCACTACAAAACTATACGCTGACTCACAAGTGCTTTCTGTTCGCCAGCTCTTTCTACTGCGGTCTATTTTAAGAAAACACGGTAGTGTCCCCCCTACTGACCCTAAAAAAAGGAAGAAATTACCAATTAGCACCCCCCACAAAACCGCCTTCGCTCAACACCAATACTACACATTAAGTACATACATCTACAAACAAATTCACAAAAAAATAAACATAGTCGATCTAAATAAACATGAAATAAAATCAAAATTAACGGAATGGCTACTGAAACAGGACTACCTGAAAACAGAGTCTTTACTCAAGTATGTCGTTTAACTACCTATGTACATATTTCTAATTACATACCCACACATACACACATATATAGACACACACACCCGCGCACACACAAACATACACACACCCGCGCCCACACACATACGTACACGCTCACACACGCTCACACATATCAAGTGAATGTAAATATATTTTCCTACTAATTATTTCCTCAGAACGCTCGGGTAGATCGACACAGTCTACTATAAATATTATAGCATCAATTTTAGGCTGAATCACTGTCTCTCAAGATACAGGCTACCTAGTTTGAGAGGCAGGGTTTTCCTTATTGTGTACAGATTAGTATTTAGATTGTACTGTATTGTGTTACTACCAAAGCTCTTTTAAAATTCTCTATATTTTTTTGTGAAATCTGTATATATATTTTTTTTTTTTTTATGAAATAAAGTTATTATTATTATTATTATTATTATTATAGTTTATCTTTCGCATACCAATAAATAGGTATATCTGAAAAAGGAAAATAATTACAAATACTGTCATAATAAAAAGCGTGAAAGAAAATAAAATATTATATATAACAATTACCTGCAAAATAATTAAGTGTTGTTATTTGTAAGTTATAGTATTTAGCCCCCCACAGGTCACGAGTTATCAGGTACTAGGTCAAATTGATCAACTAGAGGAACAGGTCACAGCTTTATGGTCAGGATAATGTACTATGTGCTTCTGAAAAAAGAAAGTTATGAAGTAAAAAGTTTCGTAGATACTTAAACAAACATAAAATAGTATAATTTACTTAGTATATTTTATTTACCTGCGAAGTAATCTATATAGATTAATAATATTATTTAGTTCTTATGCATTGGTAATATAACGTAATTAAATATTTATTTTTCTATTTTAGTGATACTCAAATTACGAATTTAAAAATAATGACCGAATGAATACGATCCTTTTCTTTCCGTTATTGTAGAAACATTATACTTACAGTCATCATTTTCCTCGTCAGCTAGTTTACCTAAGATTGTCACTAGACTTTTAAATGTTAGGTACTCATTAAAATATTATATTTTTTGCTTAGTGAATAACCGTATGTCCACCAAGTTTTTGTCAGCCCTAAGTAAATTTGCTGCATTGACATTCGATGATTGCTTAATAATTCCTCGGTCTTTATTTGTATGGGTATACTACGTTCAAGGAAGATATAATATATTTTATACAATCGTTTCTTCATTCGTTGAGTATTTTTAATTTAGCAAATTATCGTTCGTTTACGCCTTAAAAGCTACATGTTTTTGTAGCAGTCAGTGCAAAATGCATTTGAAGTCTACAAGTAAGAAACGTGATTTTCAAGAAGTTTATATTCGATCGGTTATTAGTGTAAACTGTGAGTTTCTGTCGATATTATTGACTATAGTCTTTTGCTGCTATTGTCGCCTGCTGCCATCATTGTTCCAGTCCAGTCACCGAACCTTCAATTTAAGTTAATAATGTAAGTTTTAAAAAATCCAAGTGATTCATACTTGCGGTTGAACATGAACCGCATGTGATAAATTATTATATTCATAGCTAACTTTTTTTCTATCTTTATTTCAGGTCTGAATCAGAAGGTGAATACTACCAGTCGTGTGACATCGCTGAGCCGGAACAGAAAACGAAATCCAGCCGCAAGCTAGTTGCAACGGGCTCCGTGAAACGCAAGTCACAAACACCATCAGCCCATAAAAGGTACAAATAAATTCTCTCTATCTTTTCTCATTATCATCGTCGCAAGCCTACCTTAGTCTCAATCGTAATGTGTGAATTTTGTATGGATTGTTAGCCCACGAGCTATTTAAGACATTTATAAAGTTTTAGAGCATTTGTCTCTCGCTAGTAAGAGCTATTTCGAGTGCATTATTATTTTAACACTTAAGTTTTTACTGAGCTGTAAAAATAAATTATATGTCATAAACAAGTTTAAATCCGAAATCTATTTTTTGTTTGTAATAATGCAGGCAGATTGTTTCCAACGATCCCAAACGATTTAAGTAAATAATGTTCTAACATTAACTTTCATTATTGTTTCAGCTAGAAAACCCCTACTGGAATCGACGTATTCGATATCAGTAAAAACCATGGAAGAGATCAAGAGTGCAATATTTCACCGGACAAACTTATGTCATTCTTTGTGAATCGAGTGGCAAACGGATGCGAACGAAGAACAGCAATCACCACTGGCGAGTACTACATTGATTGCAAGGTCTACAAGGCTGACGACGCGCGCCACACCGACGGCATGGAACTATGGAAGAAAGCACTAGTGCGCATCAAGCTTCAAACTGATCTCGATTCTCCTCAATGGCGAAAACTTCAAGACTTCGTACATTCGACAGATACGGTGTTCAAAGAAAATCCAAGGTTCTATGAAAAATAAATAATTTAACATTGTTTTTTTGTTTTCATTCAATAATCTTTGAAACACAATGTACAGAATGATGTACATTATGTACTATACTCGCATGATACCTAACGGTTGAGTATAGTGATTGACTTGACAGTCGAGTCGACTGTTGTCACTGTCCTGTCGTGAAGACGAACTCGCCTAGCTACTGGAAGACAGTAGTTCACACAATGAGTAAGTTACACATAGTAGTTTACTGTTACACTGTTCGTGCGATGTTGTCTAGTCAATGATCCAGTACGACATATATATAATATTTAACAGTCGAGTTGATTAGTGGTTATTGGGCATTCCGAGCCACTGTCCTGTAGCGAGGCTTACTTGCCGAGCTACTGGAGGACAGTGGCTCAGAATGCCCAATAACTACCTACTTTCCTCGATAAATGGGCTATCTAACACTGAAATAATTTTTCAAATCGGACCAGTAGTTCCTGTGATTAGCACGTTCAAGCAAACAAACAATAGCCTATAGCCGTCCTCGATAAATGGGCTATCTAACACTGAAAGAATTTTTCTAATCGGATCAGTAGTTCCTGAGATTAGCGCGTTCAAGCAAACAAACAAACTCTTCAGCTTTATATATTAGTATAAGACTAGTTGACCCGCGCAACTTCGTCTGCGTCACATTTTTCATTACTGCTCCGCTCCTATTGGTCTTAGCATGATGATATATAGCCTATAGCCTTCCTCGATAAATGGGCTATCTAATACTGAAAGAATTTTTCAAATCGGACTTGCAGTTCCTGAGATTAGCGCGTTCAAGCAAACAAACAATAGCCTATAGCCTTCCTCGATAAATGGGCTATCTAACACTGAAAGAATGTTTCTAATCGGACCAGGAGTTCCTGAGGTTAGCGCGTTCAAGTAAACAAAATCTTCAGTTTTATTATATTAGTATAGATAAAATTAAGAGTTCCATGCAAAAACCCATTCAATTGTAAACAAACGCTGACGAAGTCTCGAGCTTGCTAGTAAGTACATATATTACTGCGGGTAGTCAGAAAATTTCGGCATGGCATGAGACAAGTTCGTGTCAAAGTGGAATAATAATAAATAATTAGATTTCGGACAAGTCATGTCCAAGAATACCTTTCTGCTATCACCTTTTGACCCTAACTGCCCATTGAGTACCTCTTCGGGTATTTTTCCGAAGATTGACGAGTATTACCGAAGCTATTAATATTATGTCGTGTTAACTAATAAAAAGGGTACCTAAACTTGTTTGTTTGTTTTTTTCTGTTTGTTCTGTATCTGTACTTAATAAATATGAAGTCTTTCGACTATCATCAGGATTATGAGACATGTTCGTGTAGGCGTGGATTATCGGGTAGGAAGACAGTATTTCAATAACTATTGCAATAATCACTTCACTTGTAATTCTCGATACTACAATCAATAGTTTTACCAATTAATTAAGGATCACTTAGCTTAACACGGATTAGAACTTAACGTCCACCGAGCACGTGGTTGCGTGCGCACTCCACGACGGTACAACACTAAGTGTCACTTTTTACATGATGGCCGCCTCACCAGTGCTCGGTGTTCGCTATGGACATTGACATGTGACATCTGACAGTGATGTTTGACAGTGACGTTTGACATTTTATAAAGTGACAGCAGACATATTGAGAGGCGGATGCGCCGACACGGCCAATCCTGACGGTCGCACGACCTCGTGCGTGTTGTGTCGTGCATCTACATGCTGGGACGTTTACCTGTTCCAACGAAAGAGTGAGTATCCACATTAATATACGCTCGGTCATTCCTGACCAGACTGAGATTCAATGTCATTGCAAAGTAATTTGGATCGGGCGTGCTGGGCCCTTACATCCGGTTACTCGACTGAGGTCCAGGCGAACTAGGCCTCTTCGACCCTTACTCTTAGTGTGGTCCGGGCGTACGAGGCCCTTTCAACCAACTACAAAAGCGTGGCCCGGGCGTACGAGGCCCTTTCAACCAACTACCAATACGTGGCCCGGGCGTACGAGGCCCCTTCAACCAATTACCAAAGCGTGGCCCGGGCGTACGAGGCCCCTTCAACCAATTACCAAAGCGTGGCCCGGGCGTACGAGGCCCCTTCAACCAGCTTTATACTACACTACTAAAATAGACATGCCGTATCGTACAAATCAAAGTCATTCAGTCCGGTGTACTTGAGCTTCGTCCGCAACTATGTGAAAATCTTTTTCCGAAGCCGAGAGCGTACCAGAACTGGCAGTGAGAGTTTTTTCGCTAGCACTGGATGCTGTTTCGGTTTCAGTGTCCGAGGACTCTATTAGGTCAGTTCCATTTTCATCGATCGCCGACACGTCATCCTCGTCATTGATCAATGTTGTAGATATGTCTACCAAACCTTCAAAACCCCTAGGTACCTCACGCAAGTTTTCATGAGAGTACTTATAGACTCTGCTAGATCTATTAGTACTCTTTAATTCGTAGCGGTCGTTTTCTAAGATCTTAGTTATGACGAATGGTCCTTTAAACTTTCTAGCTAACTTAGTCTGATTACGCTCGCTACACTTGATGAAAACATAATCGCCTAGTTTAAATGGTTTTATCATAGCCTTACCCCTATTAAAAAGTTGTTCTTGAGAGCTAGCTGCCTCAAGAATATTTGCAGAAGCTTGTTTTCTTATGGTGTCTAAATCAGCTCGAGAGGGGGTGCTGACATTAGAAGCTATTTGAGACATTCCTAAGGACTGTGCACGTATGCCAAACATAAGTTCGGTTGGTGTGAAACCGGTGACCCTAGATCTGGTACTGTTAAGTGCTAGTTGTACTTCATCTAACTCGTCTCTCCAAACTTTATTGGTGTCATTTTCGATGATTGTTAGAAGGTTTTTCAATGTGCGCATTACCCTCTCTACCTGACCGTTCGCCCTAGCAGAGCCGGTTGCTATGAGATGTAGCTCTATGTTGTGACCAGTACAGAATTCTTTTATTATTTTCTTGGGGGAACCGAAAAGACACACGGCTTTCTTTAAGGCTTTCACGGCACAAGCTGAATATAGTGACTGGGTATATTCTAGGAGAACATATTTTGTGAATGCATCTATGATAACAGAAGCATATTCCTTTCTATCGCTCTTGCCGCTAAGTTTACCTGTCATGTCGATGTGCACGATGTGCCATGGTACTGAGACTTTGGGGATGGGATGCAACCTTACCTGTTGTGCCCCCGAGATACCTTTAGATGCCTTGTATGTATGTATGTATGTATAGTATGTAAATCGGGCTGGTTTCCGCAACTCCACGACTAAGCGCGTATTTTGCGTGTAGGTGGGACAAATGCGTCATTCGATCCACCCCAGCTCCCCAAGGAAGGCCAGCAACGCCTTGGTGTTACTAACTATCTCGCAGAGGGTACCTGGGTTTCCGAAGTACTTTGCCCTGTAATCCGCAACTACCGGGCAGCTTAGAAGCAGGTGTGCTGCTGTCTCATTCTCCTCCATGCAGGCTCTGCATAGCGGGCTGTCAGTGATCCTATAGCATAGAGGTGTTTATTAAAAGACCCATGGCCAGTTGTTACGGTTGTGACTGAACGCAACTGTTGTTTAGTCAGTCTTAGGGCTTGTTTTGTGAAACGGCCATTTATAGAGGGAAGTGCCTCTTTGGCCTGCCTACACTCACTATGGTCAACCCATAGCTTGTGACGTTTATCTCCGGTGCGTTTCCTTACCAGATTGCGTAAGTACCCGAAAGGCAGCGGCACGATGGGCTCAGGTCCCATTGCTGACAAACTCGACCCCCTTCGGGCGAGTTCATCCGCAGCGTCGTTGCCTCGAGATTCACTGTGTCCCTTGATCCATTGAATGGTTACTTTGTTGTGTCTACCAACCTGGTTGAGACGTTGGTGACACTCGAGAATCAACCCAGAGTTCATTGTGTGGCTGTTCAGAGCTTGCAGGACAGCCATGCTGTCCGAGAGTATGCCTATTGAGTGGTCCTTAACTTCCCTGGTTAGGATGGCTGATGCCGCCAGAGAAATGCCCATGCATTCAGCCTGGAACACTGTGTTGTGGACCCCCAATGGTGTGGCTATGTGGATCTTGAGATCCTCTCAGAAGATTCCCGCACCAGTACCTGTACCTGTTTTTGATCCATCGGTGAAGATCCGCAGCTCGGCGGGGCAGAGCCTCGCACCGATGATCCTCATGCAATAGGATTTTGTATTTTTTATCGAAGATAAATTGCTTGGGTACCCGGTCATTGATTGCTTTTGTTATGGGGAGTTCATTGTTGAGCTCCTCGAGCAGAGCGGTGTGTCGTGTGTCTCTCTTACTCCAGAGACCTAATGTTTTAAGGCATACTGCTGCCATCGTCGCTTCCTGTTGTATAAACAAGTGTAGCGGAGGGAGCCCCAGCATGGCTTCCAGCGCCGCAGTTGGAGTAGTCCTCATGCAGCCCGTCGTTGCCATGCAGGCCAGCCTTTGCATGTGTTGTAACTTGTTTACGGCTGTAGCTAGCTTTGAGCGTGGCCACCACACCACGGCCCCGTAGGTTAGCATGGGCCGAATTACTGCGCTGTACAGCCATAGTATTATTTTGGGAGATAGGCCCCACTTCTTCCCTATCATTTTCCTGCATTGCCAGAAGGTAATGCAGGCCCTGTTTAGTTTGTAGTCTAGGTGATTACTCCAGCTTAACTTACTGTCTAGGATGACGCCTAGATACTTTACCTCGTTAGACAGCTGGAGCTCTGTGTTGAAGAGCATAGGTAGCCGGTAGTGGCCTAGTGCTCGCTTTTGAGTGAACATGACTAATTCAGTTTTCGTGGGGTTTACCGACAGATCATATTCGTCGCACCATCTTTCCACGATGCGTAGTGCTTGTTGAGTGAGGTTGCAGATCGTTCCAGTTACTTTCCCTGACACTAGGATTGCGAGGTCGTCAGCATAACCTATTGTGTAGTAACGATGTGCGTTGAGTTTGGTGATCAGGTCATCAATTACCAGATTCCATAGAAGAGGGGAGAGCACACCCCCCTGCGGGCAGCCTCTGGCTATCACAGCCAACTGCTGCTCTTCCTCAAGGCAAACAACTTGTTTGCTTAACATATTAGTTATCCAGTCAGTTAGTACCTGTTCCACGCCGTGTTTGGAGAGAGCGGCACTAATGCTGGAAAAGTTTGTCTTGTCGAAGGCTCCTTCGATGTCTATGAATGTGCCCAGGCAGGACCCTTTCTGGTGAATCGCTTCCTCAATCTGGTTCACCACCAGATGAAGAGCGGACTCTGTCGACTTACCCGAGCTGTATGCGTGTTGGTTACCATGCAGTGGTATTGTTTTTAAAACGCCATCACGTAGTTCCCTTTCACACAGTCTTTCCATTGTCTTTAGTAAAAACGAGGTCAGACTAATAGGTCGATAGGATTTAGCGTGTGTAGTCACTTTTACCTGGCTTCGGAATGAATATGACTTTCACTTCCCTCCATCCTTTAGGAACGTATCTAAAGGCCAGGCACGCTCGCATTAAGAGCACCAGTTTTGTTGCAACAGCGGTACCTCCCCACTGTAGTAAGGCAGGAAACACACCGTCGGGACCTGGTGCCTTGATAGGTTGGAAGCTTTTGAAGGCCCACTGAAGTTTTTCCAGCGTAATCATCTTTTCTGCATAAAGCCAGTCATCATCTGATGGTGTTTGGATAACGTCAAGCCATTCATTTACCTGCGCGAATACGCTGCCTGGGAAGTGAGTTTCTACTAGGAGACGTTGCGCTTCTTCAGGTGTCGTGGTCAACGTGTTATCGGGTTTCCGGAGTGTGGCGATCTCAGGTGTGTTCTGTTGCGCCAGTATTTTCCTTACCCTGTTTGCTTGTTGGCATGATTCAATGTTACCACAGAATTTACGCCACCCTGTAGTTCTTCTGAATCTGATGCATCTCTTGTAGCTCGATTTGGCCGCGTAATAAGCGTCCCAGTCCTCATCACTACATGTGTTCATGGCTCTGTTAAGAGCCTTTCTTACCTTACCGCATTTGCGCTCCAGGTCTGCACCCCACCAGGGTTGTTTACCCGGTGTGTCGCGCGGAATCGTTTCTGGGCAGGCGATTCGGTAGCTGTTTATCAGCGATTCGGTGAGTAGTGTTACTTGCGCATCGATCTGTACCGTGTCCGCAAGCAACTCCGAATCGCATGATGGTACAAGCCTTGAGGTAAGGTTGCGTGTGTACACCGATATATCCGTGTTGCGAGGATTACGCCTAGGTTGTTTGGGTGGTATACAGACCTGGATGTCGAAGCGGATCCACCTGTGGTCTGAGCAGGAAGCCTCATTCGAGACTTGCCACCCAGTGATTAGTTCCGCTGCTCCCTCCGTAGCCAGAGTCAGGTCTATGATTGTATGACTGCGTCTGGTCACGAAGGTTGGTTCCGAACCCGTGTTTAGTAGGGATAGGTTAGTAGTGAACAGATAATCAACTAATGTCTTACCCCTTGCGTTTTGTGTCTCCATCCCCCACAGTGGATGGTGTGCGTTTGCGTCGGTCCCAATGACAATCTCATCCCTGCTGTTTTCACAGTGCGTGATGAGGCGGACCAGGTCGTGTGGGGGCGGTTCCTCCGCCTCAGGCATATATAACGAGGCGAAGACGATAGCCAACTTAGTGGCTCCCCGCTGTATGTTCAGCCTAGCAGCAGAGACATCTCTGCAACAGAAGTCGTTTAATAGCTGTGCTTTAAGGTTACCTGTGACATAGATGCACGATCTAGGGTGATCATAGTCCGCAGTAACAAGGAGCTTACCACCAAGATTGGAGAGTCCTCGTATGTGGCCACCCCTAATCCACGGCTCTTGGATCAGGGCAATGGCCGTGTGTTGAACCTCCAGCCACTTGCGGAGTTGAGCCGTCGCGGTCTGGCTGTGGTGGAGGTTAGCCTGCACGACTTTACAGTCCGACAAAAGGGACGCCATCGCCGGCAAGACCCTCCTCGTCGCCCTCAAGTCGCAGCCCGGCAAACAGGTCGCCCTCGTCGAAACCGTCCCCTCCCGGGTCTGAAGCCGGGGACAACATTACGTCGTCCGGCTCCCCCCCCCGATGAAGGGACGGCACCCACGGTGGCGGCAGGGGCGGCTGAGTCTGCTGCCACAGCAGGTTCGGCCGCAGTTGCTTCCGGGTTGTTTGGCGGAGAATCGGTGTCCTCTGCGTCTTCCAGCGGCTGTTTCGTGATCAGGTCCCAATCCCAAGGGACGTCGACGAACCTGCCGTTCGGACCCTGGAACTTGACGTACACCGCTCCCAAACCAATTGAGAGACGGCGCTCGGCGCTCATCAGGGTCGGAACTTGGTCCTCGGGGATACCCAGTACCACGAACCAGCAAGCCTTCTGTTTCTCGGCGTGCAGCACTATTACCCACCTCCTTACGTCGATCCAGCGATTCTGGTACCAGAGGGCTCGTCCAATAAAGGTTGAGTCCTCGTAGACTCCCTGGTCGTCGGGGATGGCGATGCCGCAGCGCACCCGCTTCTGGATCTCCGTCTGGCTCTTGACGACTAGCGAGGTGCCAGCCGGGAGAGCCAGGCTGGAGACTGTTTTTTTCAGCCAGGCTAAGGTGAAGTCGTTACCGCACCACAGCTTGAGAACTCCACCGGTGAACAGCGGCTTCGCGTTGAAGGTTGGTCCCGGTGTATCCTGCATAGCAGAGCAGGCCTCGCTGATGATCCGCTTGTGGATAGCAGCCAAGACCTGGTCCGATACTCCCTGGCTTATGATGCCCCTCCGGTCGCAGGTTATTGCGACGTTTAGGGACGCACTGGCAGCTTGGGCGTAGCTTCTGTTAGCAATCCTCTGGGATTGGTCAAGCCGCGGCCGCTTGTGCTCTCCACGGGGCGAAATCGTCTCGTTGAGAGCCCGCTTGGCCGCAGCCTGGTCACTTCCATCGGATCGCTGCGTTGTGGTTGCCTCCTCGGCCGGACCTCCTGCGGATTTAGATTGCAGTGTGCTAGGCGTTGATCGGCTAGTGCCGGCCTCAGCCTGCGACCGCTTCCCCTCAGAGAAGTTCAGCTTACCTTGCTTGGTCGGTTTAACCGAGCTGGTGGCAGCAACCTGCTTGTTTTGGGGGGCTTTGCGTCCCCGCCTGCGTTCGTGACGCCGCTCCTTACGCGTCAGTCTTTCCCTCCTCTTACCCTGGCTTGTAGGAGCTGCAGGACCCGAGGGGCCCGAACAAGAGCAATGGGCTTGTGGAATGGATTTTTTACCCTTGCCCTTGCCTTTACCTTTACCCTTACGGGTAGGCACCTGCCAGGCGCTGGTAAAAACGTCCTCCGTGTGACCGGAGGCGGCCGCGACTTGGGAAGCGGCTTGAGGAGCCACAGGAGGAGCGGGAGGGTGTTTGGGAAGGCTACTTCCGGCAGAGGTGTTAGCCGTCTCCGTTTTCGCCTTTGTGTGTAATGGATCGGTACTGGTCCCATGCAGCGCCGTTTTCCTTTGCTTGGAGTGGGACATTTGGTCTTAGCTGCGGTTTTCGCCACAGCCGGACCAGCGCCCGCACTGGCGCCCACGGCGTAAGCCGCAGGACATCCAGGGGCGAGCGAGGCACCAGAGGTACCTCGCTTAGGAGCTTTGCCAGCTTTCGCCGACTCCACTCCTGCGGTATTTTTAGTTGGCTTCAATCCGCCCATACTAAAAATTTTTTGAACTTCATCTTCCTGGCTCCCACCCACCATGGAGCCCGCACCTGGGAACGTCGCACTACTGTGAGTGCGAACGTTAGGACTACCAGGAAGATATAGGTGCGCAAGGCTGGTTTACAGCGCGACATCGGGTGCTCGATCGGGTTGGCAACTAATCAACCCTCACTTACACCGTCAGCATGGCCTTTACCTACCGCTTCGGCCGCCCAAGGACGACCTTAGCGGACCCCACGCACCTCGCCTGTGGCCCTCTGACGGGACACTTTGGCCATTTCCCTACCCTTGGCTAGAAGATAGGGCCACCGTTTTGCTTGAAATCCAGACCAAAGGGGGCGTGTTGCCTCACGGACACATTACCGCCAGTGCCGATCGGCTCAACCCCCCAGGACTCCTTCATCCCCGCTTACGGCGCTCGACTGCGCAGGTCCTAGCGCAGGTGACAAAATTCTCCTACCCGCCGTCAGCTGAGTTTAGTGACGGCCGAGCCCGCAACCACTCTTCGTCACAGAAGAGTCACAGTTAGGAGGGGAGTTGGGAGGGGTTATAGAGGGGAAAAGGGGTTTAGTGGGATATGGGATGGGACTGAGTGGAAAGCCCTCCACTCTGCGGGTCGCCCGGTGGTTTCAGTTACGTCTATTTTGTAAGGAATTAGACCAAAAACGGGGTGGCAACCTCGAGAAGGTATATCCACCGGACTTGCCTTGAGGATCTACACGACCGTTGCGCTCCCCCTCAAGACCACGCCACCTTCCCGTCTCTGAAGGAGACAGCAAGGTAGGCCTGCATCTATACTACCAAGCAAAGCAAAGCAAAGCGTGTCGTTGTGCAACCGTAAAAGCATACATAGAGACTCCCCTCTAAGATGCCTTGCACACTATGCATGAGTCGATAAACTTCTGCACATTCTTAGACATTTGAGGGAACCAGTACTGTTCATATAGTTTGTTTAGAGTTTTATCGTGGCCTAGATGTTTGATTTCAGTGTGTACATGATTTATAAGCGTCCATACCAAGGAACGTGGAACTATGGGGAGCCAGGTAAAGAATGCCATCCCGCGCATCGTAGGTGTGAGCGATTGCTCCTGGTAGCTCACCTTTCTCGTGCTGACTTATAAGGTTCTGGCTTTCCTGGTCACGTTTTTGCTCTACCTGAATCCAGCTGTTGTGTAGTTCTACAAAATTTACAGACTTACGAAAGTCTATGGTGTTTGAACTTAAAGAGGCGATACTAGATCCTTCTGAATCTGACGGGGAGGGTAAAGGGTTTCTAGACAGAAAGTCAGCATGTGCCATCTGACGTCCTTCTTTGTAAACAATGTCGAAGTCATATGCATGGAGGAACGCCCACCATGCATGAACACGAGGCGACAAGTCGGTCTTGGCTTTAGAGGCCTTCAAGGAATTACAGTCAGTGTAGACTGTGAAGTGTTGGCCGTAAAGGTAATGGCGGAAACTTTCGACAGCTCGTACCACCGCTAAGGTTTCCAGTTCGTACGAGTGGTACCTAGATTCTACCTCAGTTGTACGGCGGCTGAAATATGCTACAACATGTGGTACATTTTGTTCTCTCTGAATCAATACGGCACCATAGCCATAGGAGCTCGCATCAGTATGGAGTTCTACTGGTTTATCAGGATCAAAGATCGTTACTACAGGTTCGGAAGACAGAATCTCAACGATTTGCCTATGTGCTTCCGAATGTTCCTGTGTCCAGGTTATACGACCTTTAAGTTTAGTTAAGGGATACAAAGGACTTGCGATGTTGGCGAAATTGGGTATGAAACGTCGGAAGTAAGATGCCAATCCTAAGAATAAATTGTCTTACTTGCCGTGCCGTCTTAGGGAATGGGACTTCTAGAAGGGCTTTTATTTTTCCAGGATTAGGTCTTACCTTCCCCTCCCGTATGACGTATCCTAAATAATTAATCTCAGTTTTCATGAACTTACACTTGGCCATTTTCAAAGAGAACCCCGCCTCCGTCAGAGCTCCGAGTACGGCGTCCAGGCACTGTAATCCCTCATCGATACTGGATGAATATGACAGGACATCATCCATGTACGCTAATGCTACTGTATCTTTCAGGGACTTAAGGGCTTTATTAATGCATCGATGGTACGTGGATGCAGCGTTTCGTAAACCGAAGGGCATGGCGAGATATTCGAATTGCCCATCGGGAGTTACGAAAGCTGTACCCTCAATGGACTCAGGACTAACCCTCACTTGATGGTAACCTGCCGCCATGTCCAGGGAGCTGAAGAAATGCGCTCCATTTAAGCGGTCCACCTGCTCTTCTATCCTAGGAAGTGGGTAATGCTCTGGTCGGGTGTTGGCGTTAAGCTCTCTATAGTCTACACATAACCGGTCCGTACCGTCCTTTTTCTTCACCAACACGATAGGGCTAGCAAAAGGCGAAGAACTCTCTTTCTCTTACAATCACCTTCTCCGATGGTGACATCTGATGAGGACGCCTTTGCACCGTTTTGTGCGGATCGATAAGATCGATTTTCAGCTCACCAGTGGTGACTCTACGAACAGGCATGCCTTTTATAAAGTACTCACTATATTTGCTTAGGATCATAAACAGTTGCTCCTTTTTTTGCCATCTAAATCCGTGTCAATCGAGCTAAAGTCTAAACGAGAAGTGGTTTGGCACGTGTTGATGGATTTGCGTGATGAAAATTGAATTGAGTCACTATTAATTTCTACATGAAACCCTTGGTTTAAAATGTCTCTACCTATAATTACAGACTCGACCAAAATGTTGTCTGGAACCACGTGAAATAATATACTAACTGGAATACCCTGAATACGGACGAGACTGGAAATTTGAGTCGAGCATTTTACGTCCTCACCGCCTATGCCTGTCAAGTAAACTGTGTCCTTGTGTATGGGGCCCAGAAGCAGAGCCGCTACGCTATTCTTGATCAATGAACATGCTGAACCACTGTCGAATAGAAATGGAATTGACTTACCAGTCGACGTGGACAGAATACCTTTCACGAGATTCCGATCACATATGTTCACGTCTTTCTTAGCTGAGTCTGCTTTGTTGTTTGGACAAGCCGTGCTGACATGTCCCGGTTTCTGGCAGGTGAAGCATGTGACCGTTTTCTCTCGTTCCGGAACTTTAGTGACGGCGATCCCATCTCGACGTTTGCGGCACTCTTCGATCTTGTGTCCACGATGGCCGCAGTAGTGACAGGATCCCCCAAATTTTGAATCAGCAGTCACACGTGGCTTCTTAGAGTTGGAAGGCTGCTCCTCATCTTCATCATGACGTCTCTTCAGCGATATTCCACTAAGAGCGCGGTACAATTGAGCTCTTGTTGTAATGGTGTATGAATTTAGTTCTCTGCGTATCAATGCTTTGGCTGAGGACTGATATGACGAAGCCAGTGATGACCTCTTCAATCATCTCCACTTTTGGTATGCGCTCAATGAGACTCCACAAACGCATAGCTGCTTCTGAAGCCGTCTCTTGATGTGTAATTTCGAATCTCACTACACTGTCGAAATAGTCTTGCATCAGCATGGGTTTTCCAAATCGTGCTAGTAGCAGTTCCTTAATACGAGGCCATTCTATCTCTGAACTATTTAATTTTGTTAGACAGGATGCGGCGCGTCCCTTCAATGCATTGATTAAGGCGAGTAACAATTCAGTTCCAGTGAGATTTTGGCTAGAAAATATGATTTCCGTAATCCTGCACCAACCTTCGATATCGACCTCGGCATCGTCGGGATCAAATTTCACCAGCAGACTCGAATTATGTTGTTGGGTAGACGGCTGAATATTGTGGGTAGTTGCCGCCAGAAGCCTTGTCAAAATCGATTCCATGCCGGAGAGTAAATCGTGGGTACTTGCACCTTGATCTTTATTTCCTCGATGTGATGCTGTCTCCTGTTCGTTTGACCCTTCGGATCCCACTTCTGATGAAGTCTTTCGACTATCATCAGGATTATGAGACATGTTCGTGTAGGCGTGGATTATCGGGTAGGAAGACAGTATTTCAATAAAATAACTATTGCAATAATCACTTCACTTGTAATTCTCGATACTACAATCAATAGTTTTACCAATTAATTAAGGATCACTTAGCTTAACACGGATTAGAACTTAACGTCCACCGAGCACGTGGTTGCGTGCGCACTCCACGACGGTACAACACTAAGTGTCACTTTTTACATGATGGCCGCCTCACCAGTGCTCGGTGTTCGCTATGGACATTGACTTGTGACATCTGACAGTGATGTTTGACAGTGACGTTTGACATTTTATAAAGTGACAGCAGACATATTGAGAGGCGGATGCGCCGACAAATAAAATTCGAGTGTTTGTTTGTATTGAAAATTTCAACCCTGTACCTGTTTAGTTTTGGTTCTTGAAATTCAGTCCCCTGACAGACAGACGGATGGAAGGCCAGTGGGGGCTTAGTAATAGGGTTCCGTTGGTTACTCTTCAGATACAGAACGCTAGTCTGTCTGTTCAAGCTCATCTACAAAACGAATAGACTGATCTTGACGGCTCTTTCACTGGTAGATAGATGTTGTTAGGACAAAAGTTAAAAGAAAAACATGAATTTTGAAATTACGAAGAGTCGCGAAAGAAGTCGTGTAAACAGTGTTTGAAAAATTACACAAATCTATTTCTCACATATATTTTGTGTCAAAATACTATGTGCTTTTTTGAGTGTGTTGAAGAACGTTCGTTGATAACTGTAGGCACGCCATTGCATTGCAAAAAACCGGTCAAGTGCGAGTCGGACTCGCACACGAAGGGTTCCGTACCATAAACCTTAATTTTTATTATTTGTTGTAAACTAGCGACCCACTCCGGCTTCGCACGGGTGCTAATTATATACTAAAACCTTCCTCGAGAATCAGTTTATCTATTAAAAAAAACCCGCATCAAAATCCGTTGCGTGGTTTTAAAGATCTAAGCATAGATTGGGACAGACAGGCAGCGGAAGCGACTTTGTTTTATACTATGTAGTGAAGCGGTAATAGAAATACATAATCCGTGAAAATTTCAGCTGTTAGCCTTGAGAAAAAGCCCGCTGACCACGGACGGACAGACGGACAGCGAAGGCTTAGTAATAGGGTTCCGTTGGTTACCCTTGGGGTACGGAACCCTAAAAAGCAAGGATTAAGCGGAATAGGCAAGGGAAGCGAAACCGCATGAAAAAGTAGTACAGTAAATATGTAGAAAAAATATTTCTATTGAATTAGAATAATGGGTGTAAACTTTTTGTAACTAGGTACATACGTAAGATAATTTCTGTTTATGTTCATTTTGGACAGTAAATAATATTAATTATTGTGTTTTGGCATGGTCATTCATTGACGTTAGTTTGTAATAAAAACAAGTTTTCTCCTAATATATAAAAAACTGGCCAAGTGCGAGTCGGACTCGCGTGGAAAGGGTTCAACCGAATTTAATTTTTCTTATACGTTATTTAACACTATAGACTTCTTATAGGTTTTCCTGTAATCTATAAGTAAAGATCTATTATCTCCATTTTTTATCAACATTTTAGGCTCAGTAGTTTCGGAGATAAGGGGGGGAATCGTAATTTTTCGTCAAATTTCTTGAATAACTTCAAAACCATTAATTTCTAAATTATGATAAAAAAAAAATAAGTAAAACCCTCAAAGTAAGCTCTTTCATTTGATATGTCACTCGATATTGCTGCTCTCGTTTGACCCCCAAAAGTGACCAACAAAATAAAAATTTAATAATAACATGTCCGTGTTTGGGTCACAGAAGTCCTTATGTGTACCAAATTTCAACAGAATCGGTCCAGTGGATCCGGGGAAAACTAGCTGTGACAACTGGACAGACAGATAGACAAACCCGAGTGATCTAATAAGGGTTCCGTTTTTGGTACGGAACCCTAAACATTCTTCCGTTACGGAGTGCGTGACTGACAGACAACGCACAGCCAACAAACAAACAAACTACTGGTATTAGAGCATGTAGGCTCCTTGGGTAGGGTGGTAGGGTAGCATAATTTCGGGAAATCTGCTCTAATGAGGATTCCCGAAATTCCTACGGGAACGGGAATAAAACGGGATATGCGCGTACGAAGTCGCGGGCAAGAGCCATAATAAATTAAATTGCTTTATCGCAATCATTGATTAAATACAACGTACAGGTTACACGCAAATATCATGAATACGTAATTAATATGTTTACTCTTTGGAATATATCCTTTTTTGTTCCGATCAATCTTTTGATATATCTTAGCGTCAAATTTTTTTTTTTAAATCAGATAATGCTTTTAACTACTTAATCTAAGAAGTGGAAATCACTACCGGAGTCTATGTTTCCTGATAGCTACAACCTGGAGATACCTACACGGTGGACCTCCCATCAATTCACAAAAATTGTTTTGGTAGAATAACAGCTAAGGAGTGGAATTCCCTGCCGGAATCTGTGTTTCCTGATAGCTACAACCTGGGAGTCTTTAAGTCAAGAGTGAATAGGTTACTTCTAGGCAAGGGTGCTCCATCTTCGACCGCATCATTGCTTACCATCAGGTGAGATAGTGGTCAAACGCGGGCCTATATAAAAAAAACCTACGTGGTGGACCTCCCCGCCATAAGCAAAAAACGTTTTGGGAACACACTCATTGTGCGTACAGCTAAGGAGTGGAATTCCCTGCCGGAATCTGTGTTTCCTGATAGCTACAACCTGAGAGTCTTTATGTCAAGAGTGAATAGGTTACTTCTAGGCAAGCGTGCTCCATCTTCGACCGCATCATTGCTTACCATCAGGTGAGATGGAAAAAACAATCTAACAGACTAAAATTAACGGAACTTCAATCTACCAGAACTTATCAAGATCGTAAACGAACGCGAAGTAGATATTTAACTTTGTTAATTAACGGATTAACGAGTTCAAGCACTCTTTTTAACCGACTTAAAAAAAGAGGTTCTCAATTCGCCTGTGTATATATCTATGCACATAATATATACAATGTTGATACGACAGAGGGGCTTTCCTATAAACTGCCTATACTAGGTACCATTTCCAAGCTCTGTACCAAAAATAAATTAAATTCGAGCAGTAGTTTAGTCGCAAATGATTTTTAAAGTTTTTGCACCGTTTGAACACGATGTATCTTTTCTAACAGCTGATTATCGTCTAAGCATAGGTCATGCACCTTACAACGATAAATCTACGATACGTTGTTGCCGCTCTGACGCATGTCGAAGGACATTTACTAAAAATTGGCAATGCAAACAAGGAAGCAATCAATACACACACACTTGCACTTTCACTACAAAAGCGACATACGTAACGCGTTTGAAAGAAACAGAAATAGGTCAGTTGGTTGCATCCTTGTTTTTTGCGATTGGTAAGTAGGGCAAAGTCAAAGTCAAAACGTTTATTCCAATTAGGCCATTAAACGGCACTTTTCAACGTCATTCACATTTCAAATATATAAAAGTTCTGAAGTGACTTTACTGTCCATTCGGAAAGGTAGATTCTTATGGAGAAGAATGGACAAGAAACTCCATAGTTACTCTTTTCAATTAATCTTTTACAATATTTGGTAAGTATACAATTTTTTTTTTATATTTGAGGACCATGCACCTAGGGTATGCAGAGGTAGACTTATAAATTTTCTAAATAAGTAGGTACATGATACTCACACATTTACAAATATTGGAATGACTAATTAACAGTGTGTGAGTTAACAGAAAAATACAGACACAAAAAGAGACAGAACATCTATAAAGTTAATACATAAAGCAACCAGTTTGATTTTGTCCACAACATTGACCGTCCTATGGAGCAGGACCAGCATGCTTCCAGGCATTCTTATCCTGAATGTAATCTTCTAATTTGTAATAAGCTTGTTTACAAAGTGTGCTTTTGATATATGCTTTAAATTTTCTTTCATTTAGTTCTAATATGTCACAAGGTATTTTATTGTAACATTTAACACAGTACCCCATGAAAGATGTGTGTACTTTAGCTAATCTATAAAATGGTTGATCTAACTTATCTTTATTTCTAGTATTAAAATTATGTCTATCACTAATTTTACTAAAAAGATGGCAATTTTTCCGTACATACATTATATTTTCATAAATGAATTGGCAAGGGACTGTAATAATATTTTTTTTTAAAAAGTTCCCTTAGAAAATCGCGGCGGTGCAGATTATAAAGGGCTCTGACAGCTCTCTTTTGTAAAATAAATATGGATTCAATGTCAGCAGCCCGACCCCACAACAAAATTCCGTATGACATAATGCTGTGAAAGTAGCTAAAATAGACCAAACGTGCGGTTTCTACGTCTGTTAACTGTCTTATTTTCCTAACAGCGTAAGCAGCTGAGCTTAGCCGCCCCGCTAGAGATGTAATATGAGGTCCCTATTGCAACTTCTTGTCCACTGTGATTCCCAAGAAAACTGTCTGATCAATAAACTCCAGTTTTTCCCCATTCAATATTATGTCACATTCGGTACTTTTAACATTAGGCAAAGTAAATCTAATACATGTAGTTTTTTTTTCATTTAATACCAAGTTGTTTGCCGTAAACCAATTTTGGACTTGAAGAATAGAGTTATTGACGACGTCAAGATTTCGTGATCGTCGCTCTATTTTAAATATCAATGAAGTGTCATCCGCAAATAATACCATCTTTGGGTGATTTTGAAGTAATTGGGGCAAATCATTTATATAAACTAGAAAGAGGAAAGGACCTAATATTGAGCCTTGAGAAACTCCCATTGTCACTTCAGACCCTCGTGAGTTTACACCGTTTACCTGAACTTTAACCTGTCTGTCCATCAAGTATGACCTAAGCAACTCAAGGGCTGTATTTCCGATTCCATAGTGCTCAAGTTTCAACAAAAGTGTCTCATGTTCAACGCAATCAAACGCCTTCGAGAGATCACAGAATATTCCAATGGCGTCTTGTGACTCTTCCCAGGCATTAAAGATGTTCTTAATGAGGGTGACCCCGGCGTCAGTTGTACAACGCCCTTTGGTGAAACCGTACTGTTGTTCATGAAAGATGGAATTTTTATTGAAGTGATGTAACATCTGATTAAGAATTAACTTTTCAAACACTTTACTGAGCACTGGCAAAATTGACACAGGTCTATAATTATTGGGTTCCTGATTATCACCCGATTTGAACAAAGGAACTACTTTACTGTGTTTCATAAGATCGGGAAATACTCCTTGGTCTACACCAGTATTAAATATAACAGCTAAGTAGGAGGCAATAGTTTCAATGACAGATTTACAGACTTTTACAGACATTCCCCAAAGATCTTCAGTTGATTTTATTTTAAGATCTTTAAAAGCTTTTATAATGGCCTGGGGGTTTGTATGTTGAAACTTAAACTCCGATGGGCATACCTTTACATTCTTCCTAAGTAAAGCAGCAGCGAGCGCAGGAGACGAGTTGAGACTTTCAGTAGTTTTAAGAGGGATGTTATCAAAGAAATTTTCAAATTCCTGAGCTACCTCTGCATCTGAGTTTATTGGGCCATTTACAGTATTTAAAATAAATTTAGTCTCACGTTGTTTCTTCCTACCTGTTTCGTTATTTATTATTTTCCAAGTAGTTTTTATTTTATCGTCTGCTGATTTTATTTTATTGCTAATATGTAGAGCTTTTGCTGTTTTGCATACACTTTTATAAGTTTTTGAATATTTTGCAACATACTTATTAAAGCTTGTATTATTCATATATTGCTTTTGGCCATACAGTTCATATAGCTTATCCCTGCTTTTGCGAATGCCTGGAGTTGCCCAATCGCTAAATAAGAACTTGGTGTAAATACTTTTGGACTTTAGGGGAAAAGTCTCAGCAAATTGAATGTTTAATAATGAAAAGAACTCAGTGTAGAACTCATTTGGGTCATTAATATTATTAAAATTATGGGCACCTAGTCTACTATCTAAAGCATTATTAAATTCCTGCATTTTTTTATCCGTAATTGGTCTAAATTTTATTTGAATTTTTTCTAAAGGTACGTAAGTGCAAAACGTTATTGATTGTCCATTGTGATCAGATGGCAACTTATTTACAATTTCTTTTGTAGGTAATCACAATTACAAAATATATTGTCTATGCAAGTTGCAGTAAAAGCTGTCACACGAGTTAGCTCAACAAAAACATTTGATAAATTAAATGATTTAAAAAGACTCAATAACATAATACTATTGGAGTTTGTTTCTAATAAGTTAATATTAAAGTCGCCACATATTATTACTGACTTACAAGTAGAACTAACTTTATTCAACACATCTTCCATTACTGTATCAAACACAGATAGATTCTGGTGACATGGAGGTCTGTAGACACATACCACAACATGCTTATCTAGCTCAACACAGGACAATTCAATGGTGTGTTCAACCGACAGTTTAACAATATCTTTTCTTTCTTTAGATTTAATCGAAGTTTTAATTACAATTAATGACCCACCATGTATCATGCGTTGTCGGCTGAAGTAGCTACCTACATAATAATTATCATAATTCGGGGCCTCTATTCAGTGCGCCGACGCTATCTTTTCGGAACGTTCGGTTTGTGGAATTCGCGCGCAAACAATTGTGATTTTATTTCGTTATTGTGATGGGACACTAAATAAGTTTAAGACAGTATTTCTTTCTTTTGTTGTGAGAGGACACGTAACTTGGGATTATTATTATTTAGTATTAGTGTTTTTTTTTTTGTGATTTACTTTTTTTTATGGTGATAGGACACGTAACTTGGGATTATTATTATTTAGTATTAGTATCTCGGGACCTCACCTCACTCCCATGAATTTCTTTTTGTGGGGGTACATTAAGGGTGAAGTGTATGCCTCAGAGGTAAATACAATTGATGAGGTAAAAATTAGGATTATTTTAGCATACCCAAATTAAAGTGCTTAGCGACGGACAGTGATCTAATTAGAAAAATAAATAACAATATTCTCCGTCGGTATTTAAATTTGTGCATCAATGTGAATGGAGGACACATCGAAAATTTAAAAATTTAGTGTGTTTGTTTTTGTGCGCGTACTTCGAAACGTTACCTAACATAAAAGCCAGTGCGAGCGGAGGCCTAAGTCGCCGGCCGCCACCTCGCCCCGGCCCCCGCCGAGCACACGAGATACCGCACACCGGCACACCGCGCTCCGGCGCGCGCGCGACGTTGCCGCTTTGTTACCTAGCGGCCTAGGTATCTAAGGTCAGTGTTATTTCTTTACAAAGGGTGGTTGCGTTTTATTCGGATTTGCAAGCTATTTAGTTTGTTTGAAAAAAATATTTTCTCATTTATGGCGCTTTTTGTTTTTGTACCGTATCGAATTAATACTGAACACGTATAGTATACGTAGTTTAATTTAATGCCCCTCTGTCGTATCAACTCTGTATATATAAATATTTCAATTCAATTTATTTCAGATAGATTACAATTATTATTATTATTATTATTGATTATTATTTATTTATATATATTTTTATGTGTGTTCGCGGATAACTTTGCTGTTTATGAACCGATTTCGATAAATCTTTTTTAACATGAAAGGGTATACTGCCGAGTCCCATTGTCACCACGTCGGGATCTGATGATGGAATCCCTGAGAAATCGAGGGCAATTCTCGAAAATTGTAGGTACGCATCTGGTACAAACTTGATATTCGTGTGTATATCTGGTGATACTACAAAATAATCAAGGTTTTTATCAGACCTGATGATGGAGCGATAGAGAGCCAAGGGAACTCCACATCGGTATGTCATTTAGGAACAAACAAGTGTTTGGGCTTATTTCATTCGTATTGACGAGACCTTTACACCGAAAGCGCTGAGTAAGTTTTCCCAGGCAGCAGTTCATAACATAACATTACTGTGAATGGGTACGCAGGTACTACTAAAAAGTTAAAAATAAAAAAACTTTTTTACAAAAATATAACCGTCTTTCAAAAACAAAACACTTATCTCCCTTTTCCCAACTATATTGGGGTCGGCTTCCAGTCAAACCGGATTTAGCTGAATAACAGTATTTTACGTGAAGCGGCTGCCTACCAGACCTCCACAACCCATTAACTGGGTAACACGGTACTTTACCATCTTCAGACCAACCTTGGCAAGCGTTGCTTAACCTTGAAGATCGACCCGTGCGGCAGTTATTATCTAGCCACGAGCAAAAACAAAACACTACAAAGTATCAACTCAGGATGGATGAAATGGCGACAGGTAACTGGAACAACCTGTGACCCTCGGATGCCCCTCAAATTAAAAGGGAAAATATATAAGTCCGTAATAAGACCTGTCGTAATGTATGGATCAGAATGTTGGGCTGCGAAAAAGATGGATGAAAATAGATTGCATGTAGCGGAGATGAGAATGTTGAGATGGATGTGTTGAGTAATGAGAGTGGATAAAGTGAGAAATGAGTACATTAGAGGCACTTTAAAAGTGGCGCCAGTGACGGAAAAGTTAAAAGGGAATCGCTTGTCTTGGTATGGTCATGTGAAGAGGAGGGATGAAACGCATATAACTAGAAGAATTATGAACATAAATGTGGATGGATGGAGAGAGAGAGGAAGGCCAAAGAAAATATGGATGGATTGTGTGAGGAGCGATATGAAAGAAAAGGGAGTTAGTGATAGAGTGACGACTGATAGAACAGAATGGAAGACTAAAACGTGTTGCGCCGACCCCAAGTAACATAGGATAAGTGCAGGAAGATGATGATGAGCTTTCAAAAACAAAACACTACAAAGTATAAAATAAGAAATAAAAAAAAAACACCGACATACTTTGTAGTGTTTAGTTTTTGGAAGTCGGTTATGTTTTTTTCAGTTATTGTTTTGTGGAGTTCAGATATGCAGTCGCTCCGTGTAAAATACTAGTATTCAGCTACATCCAGTTATCGAGAAGGGTAGGCTGATGGATAAGCTTGCGTTTGACCAACATAAAAGACTTAATGAAAACTAAAGTTGGGTTTTTAATCTCGGAGACTAAATTGACAAGTGCAAATGGCAAACTGACACGGATTACAATAGTATTTAAGGGTGCTGTTACAAAATTGAGCGCTTGCCCCTGACTAAAGCTACAAACCGCGTTTCCCGAAATTTATAGTGATTGTAGCGCTGTATAATTGTATAATTGCTTAAAAATATGAGTTTACTTTTAAATACCCCAATATTTTTTTTCATGCATTATAATAATACCTCCTTAATTATTAAATAATTTTTATTTGAATTTGGATTACACTTTTATAGATAAAAATTATAGTTTCGTACGGAAAATTGACAAAAATTCTCAATTTTACAGAATTATTTTTGGTGTATTAGTGCATGAATCGTAATAAATTGATTTGATCATTCCAAAGTAGAAGGTACAGTTGTATCATGAGCATTTTTAAAAATGATTAAATTATTATATCTTCGGTGTACTAAAGCATCAAAAGATTCCCAAAAGCGTAATCTTATGAAACACCCTTTGCGGAGACAAAGAATTTACTGATGTACGTGAACAAATTGATATATTTATTTAGAACACTCCCAAGATCAACTATCAAACTTTCTTAGACGTTTTTTTTTTTTTTTTTTTTTTTTGTGTTATATCTATAGCATAATCAGATATCAAAACTCGAATGTAACGCTCAAATTCAAGAAAAATTGTGACAGCGCTCTTAAGTCAGTTTTGACATTTGCTCTTGTCAGTTTAGTCTCCGGGATTAAAAAACAGACTACAGCTGATCCATGGCCACTTCGGGTTAATTTATAGCCTATTATGACACTCATAAATAACGACTTTCTGTTGGATGAAAAATTTTCAAAATCAGTTCATTAGATCCAGAGATTAACCCCTGCAAGCTCACACTTTACCTCTTTATTATATTTTTTATAATATTCATATTCATATTCATATTCATTTATTTGCGTTCTACAAGGTATTTACAAAAGATGTCATAAAAGGCTTACAGCTAAGAACCGTTGTAGACCCTGTTAGGGCACAGCAAAAGGTATTGTTCACTTAAAAATACAAAATAAATAATACTAACGAGATAATTTTTTCGTGTATCACAATTATTATATTAGTATACTTGGATTATTATGAATCGCTTCATTTATAGAAGTAAGTAATTATTTATCTTTTTGAAATACCTTAACGATGAGATAATCCAGTCGACACATGTATTTTTTTAATGTATGCCTCAAACCAGTTCTAAATTAAGGGCTTTTATCTCCGTAGGAAGGAGAATAAATAAAATTAAACTTAATTGATGATTTTATTTAAATTGTAACACACGTAAGTATAGATAAGTCAGTTATAGGGGCTGTCACCAGTTACCTGTCAGCGCCAAAAGAATGTCCACCTCCCAAATTTAAAATTGTTCTTCCGATTAACTTCCCTTACCTTTTAATATATATTCCTCTCCAGAACTGCTTGTGGCGCTGATGATCTTCATCCCTCACAACAACATCAAACTATGAGTCATACACAATTCTAAATAACTGTTTATGTGGATTTGGTATCTAAGTATACTAATACTAATCCATACTAATATATAAAACTGAAGAGTTTGTTTGTTTACTTGAACGCGCTTATCTCAGGAACTACTGGTCCGATTTGAAAAATTCTTTCAGTGTTTGATAGCCCCATTTATCCAAGAAGGCTATAGGCTATATATACTACTCTGTCAAGAAAGTACCGCTACCTCTAAACACAAAATGTCTGTTATTCATCCAAATTTATTTGATCACCTTCAAAGTATGCTCCTTTAGAAACGATACACTTGCGCCAACGAATAATCCATTCATCAAAACATTTTTTAAACGCTGCTTCCGGAATTGAGTTCAGTTCTCGCCGCGAATTCTCCTTTATGTCTTCTATCGATTGAAAACGGGTGCCACGAAGTGGTAATTTGAGTTTAGGAAAAAGAAAAAAGTCAGCAGGAGCCATATCTGGTGAATATGGTGGTTGCTGGATGGTATTTGTTGAGTGTTTGGTTAAAAATTTGTTCACAATGATAGCCTTGTGCGAAGGCGCATTGTCGTGGTGCAAAATCCAAGAATTTTCTTTCCACAAATCTGGCCTTTTTCGTCGAATTTGCTCTCTTAAACGCCGCATAACGCTCAAATAATATTCTTTATTTACCGTTAGACCTTCTGGTAAGAATTCAGAGTGCACAACACCGCGATAGTCAAAGAAAACAGTCAACATGACTTTGACTTTTGATCGACTTTGGCGTGGTTTTTTCGGTTTCGGTTCAGTTGGAAGGCGCCACTCCGAAGCTTGTTGACTAGTTTGCATGTCAAACTCGTAAACCCACGTCTCGTCACCAGTAACAATGCGTTTCATGAATGTTGGGTCCGAACTGACTCGTTCTAGCATGTCCTCAGCGACTTTCATGCGATTGAGTTTTTGGAGAAAATTCAGATCTTTTGGGACTAGCCGAGCAGCAACATGTTTCATACCCAAATGATTAGTTAAAATGGTACGGATCGACTCGTGAGATACAGAAAGTTCGGCGGCTATCTCTCTCAGAGTTGAATGGGGATTTTCAGTCACTATTTCCTTCACTTTTGCGATGTTAACTTCAGTTGCAGACGTTGAGGGCCTACCAGAGCGAGGCAAATCTTCCATCACATCTCGACCGCTTTTGAACGCTTTGAACCACTCATAAGCACGAGTTTTTGATAAAGTCGATTCACCGTAAGCCTTCTGTAACATTTTCCGTGACTCCGAACACGAAATTCCATTGGCGATGCCAAATTTAAGACAATCTCTTTGTTCGATATTTTTGTCCATTATGAAATTCGCAATACACACTATATATGATATTACTAAAACCAGCACTGTATTTAATATAAATAACAGATGCAACTCAAACTCCGCGCCAAAATGGAAAACAGTTGTGCCAATCTAACAACTACAAAAAAACAAAAATTTGAATTTGGAACCATAAACAAATCATCCATTCCCGATACTTTTTTGACTGAATGTATATCATCACGCTAAGACCAATAGGAACGGAGCAGTAATGAAAATTGTGACGCAGACGAACTTGCGCGGGTCAACTAGTATAATATAATTTTAATGATTTAACAATATCAAATTACGAGTATCAATATTTATGTATTTTTATTTTTGTGTTTGTTTCAGTTTCATACTTATCCAGCAGATGTTCAACTGTACCGACTAATCGAAGAATATAGTCTCGTGTCTACCGTTCATTATTCCATACAGACATGCTTTCTCAATCCACTTTAGACATTGGCAGAATAGTCGACATCGGCTTTACTTGCCATATAAAAATATATAATAAAACGTCCACCTGCCATTATCTCCTCACTACCCTTGGTACTTCGTTTTAGGGTTCTGAACATCTGAACAAAAAACGGAACCTTATAGGATCATTTGGGTGTCTTTCTGTCTGTCTGTCCGTCTGTCACAGCCAGTTTTCTACGGATCTACTGGACTGATTCTGTTGTATTTTATACATTTTCGATTTTGGTATACACTTTGGACGTCTTTAACCCGAACACGGACGTGTTACGGAAATAAATATTTTTATAGTATTGGGGTCACTTTTAGGGGTCAAAATATTTTTTTTTTTTAAGTTTTACAAACTGTATTGTGTGAACCCGGAACCCTAAAATGCCTATACTTAATACCTTCGTAGTAACCCTATATTTTAATACATAATGATCACACTACAAAATCAGCTCAATCATCAGCCGTAAAATTAAACAGGTTTAAACATATTAATTGAATTAAAACCTTCACAAACGAACTAATAAATTACATATAAATTGACAAAGCAAAGAGCTTTATTTTAGGATGGTTAACAAAAACACTTAACAGGTGATTTTGTATAAAATTTACATTAATTAAAAGTTTGTTTTGAATGTATTGGCTAATATTAATGTATTTGAAAAGGAATTTTAACTCTTAAATTTGTGTTAAAAAGATAGATTGATTTATTAATCGACTTTAAAAAAGAAGGTTCACAATTTCGACATATTTTTTAGGGTTCCGTACCCAACGGAACCCTGTTACTAAGCCTCCGCTGTCCGTCCGTCCGTCCGTCCGTCTGTCAGCGGGCTGTATCTCAACAAGTGTAATAGGTAGACAGTTGACATTTTCACAGATTATATATTTCTATTGCCATTATAACAAGAAATAATAAAAAGTAAGGTTTATGGTACGGAACCCTTAGTGTGCGAGTCCGACTCGCACGTGGCCGGTTTTCTTTTATATCGCCAATTGTCAATCGATTTGGATGAATCTTTTTTTGTTTGGAAGAGTCTTTTCACGGATTAGTCCTATTTCAATTCGGTGAAGATCTGATGAAGAACTTCGGAGGCAACGATACTTCTTAATGTAACCATGATTTTGTAAACACTGATTTAAAAGATTGTCTGTAGAGTTTCTTGTACGTTCTTCTCCATAGGATCTACTCTTTGGAACGTGAAATTGCCGCGCTGGAGATAGGTCGGTGAGAGTGTTTTGCTGCAGAACAACTTGCTGCTCTCGTCAGTAGCGTGGCAGAACTAACTTAATCCATTTGACTGACAGACCTTGACTATTCAAAAGTGCCTGTAACTGGTCTATTTGATAATTATAAAGGATTAGCGACCCGCCTCAGCTTCGCACTGGTGCAAATTAAAACCTTTCTCGAGAACCACTCTATCTATTAAAAAAAACCGCATCAAAATCCGTTGCTTAGTTTTAAAGATTTAATCATCATCATCATCATCTGCCTAGCCTTTTCCCAACTATATTGGGGTCGGCTTCTAGTCAAACTGGATTTAGCTGAATACCAGTATTTTACGCGAAGCGGCTGCCTACCAGACCTCCATAACCCAGTAACTGGGTAACATGGTATTTCATGGCAAGACTGGAGTCAGATTAACTGGCTTCTGACTATCCGTAACGACTGTCAAAGATCTACAAATGACAGCCGGGACCAACGGCTTAACGTGCTTTCCGAGGCACGGAGGAATCTCGCTATGTTAAGATGGTCACCCATCCACAGACCAACCTTGGCAAGCGTTGCTTAACCTTGAAGATCGACCCGTGCGGCTGTTATTATTTAGCCACGAGGTCCTCAGTTTTAAAGATTTAATAATAAATCTCTTTATTTCAAGACAAAATCATTCTATAGGGCTTCATGAACTTAGAGGGCTATATTGATGATTAAAATGGTTATAATTCTTTAGATAAATACGCGTTACGGTCGCGGATCGCATTTGGTCCACATACAGCTTCACACTGACCGGCAAATTGCAAAAAACATAAAAATATTTGAATTTCGCGGGCTACCCTGGAGCATCCACCTTAAGGTGAATGTTACGGGTTGCTCATTGCCATTTTCCCGCGAGATGGCGCTGAAGTCAACATTTTCAGTTTTATTTTGTTTCGAGTGTAATTGGAACAATATTAAGTCGCAGAAATAATGGTGCGACAATCGGATATTCCACTTTATCGAAATTAGTCAAAATACGGCATAAAAACCCTTCTGATTCGCCATAGTTCACGAAAATAATATCTAACTCGCTTATAGTACCGTTTACACACACATAGACATGATTGAAAGTATGATTTGAAAAATCGCGGGAAAATGGCAATAAGCAACCCGTAACATTCACCTTAAGCTTACAAAGGGGCAAACAGACAGCGGAAGCGACTTTGTTTTATACTATGTAGTGATTTTTTGTTTTGTATTATATTTGTTTAACTAGTGAACCGCGCAACTTCGTTTGCGTTACAATTTTCATTACTGCTCCGCTCCTATTGATCTTAGCATGATGATATACCCTATAGCCTTCCTCGATAAATGGGGTATCTAACACTGAAATAAATTTTCAAATCGGACCAGTAGTTCCTGAGATTAGCGCGTTCAAGTAAAAAAACAAACAAAGAAACTCTTCAGCTTTATATAGTATATTAGTATAGATTCTGCAACCCTGGCAGGCACTGGCCTTAGTGGGTCCCAGGATTTTTCGTTCCTGCTTCCACATTTAGGAAATAAATTCTTGGTGTTATGTTACGTCGCATTATTTCCCATACCTATACAATGGAACTATGGAATGTTCTACGACATTATAAATCAATAAAAAACAGGCCTATGTTTTTATGGACACCATTAATTAATTATAGAATAGAAAGAAAGAAAGAAAGAAAGAAAGAAAAGAAAGAAAAAGCGTTTATTTGCGCCAAGCATGACGCATACCAAAAAAATAAAATAGAAATTAACTAATACTTAATTATAAAAAAAATTGGGAAGATATGCGTCATATTCGCGCAAAACGGCCATCGCTCAGCATAATGCTGGGGCTCGTGTGCGAGACAGAGCCACAGCGCTGGTTTTCAGCGACAGCCGGCGTTAAGCATGACGTCGATCGGAGCGGCATAAAAGTAATTGAAACGTGATAAGTAAACAGAAAAAATAAATACATAAGGGTAAAATATAATAAATAATGGCAACAATGTGAATGTGGCTGATTAGTAAAGGTGCGTACAACTCTAAAAAGTAATAAAAAAAATAAAAAAGTAAAAGATTAGCTATGTTATCTGTGCGCACCAAAGACAACAAAACTAAAGTCCATGCAATGCGCACGCCCGTCGCCCACAATATGGCTGACAGACAAAGGAATGCGTCCTGACATTACAATTATTATGCAATGAAGTTCTTGACCTGCGCAATACACGTAATATTCGGTAATGTTTCTGTTATCACTTAGTAAAATGTGTTTAAAGTGAGAGATTTGTAATGCGTTGTTAGATTGTGTTGGATAGTGTTATTTGTGATTCATTTTGGTGTGTAATAAGTGAGTGTGGCGTAAATAGCTATATTCCTAGATGATAAACACACTAGAATGAGTACCCAAACCAAGCAAAAGGAGAAGATCGCTATTAATAAATGTATAAAAATCAATCAATAAATAAATGTATAAAAATTTAAAATTAGTCAATGTAGTTATTGTATTACATAGGTATATGTCAGATCAAATTAAATAAAATTTCTTAAATTTTTACAGGCGTGAGTTAAATACCAATCAAAGAGAAAGTGGAACCGAGCACAGAAAGGAACAAAGGAGAGGAAAGTGAAAACCGGGATCTAAAATATAGCCCGCACCGTTGGAGATCTCCAGCCTGAGCCTGATGGCCGTGACCTCGAGGTACAGTACAGTGAGGCATATACGAAAAAAAAAGATCACTCAGGATGACAGTTGTTGAAGCATGAGTAACTTCTTGAGTTGGTACTTGAAACACTGCAATGTTTTCAGGTGTCTCATTGGTGGCGGGAGGTCATTCCAACAATGCGTGGCTGCAAATCTGAAGCACCCCCTGAAAGAAGCAGTTTTGTGCATTGGCACAGTCAGCGGACTAACCATGGATCGAAGTTTGTTTTTTAGATAGCTTTGTTTCCAAGTTAGCTTCTCATATAAGTAGTGAGGTTTCATGGACGTAGTTATACCAAACATTAAGTTGGCTAAATGAAGTTTCCTCCTGGCTGCCATCTTAAGCAACCCAATCTGATTTATGTAAGGAGTTACGTGGCTCCTACGTGGTACAGTAACACAGAAACGCACACAAGCATTTTGAATTCGTTGAATCAGTCTTTCTGTTTTACTGAGTAGGCATGGCCCATACACAATGTCGCAGTAGTTTAATTTAGAAAGTATAAGACTATCAACAAGTTGTTTCCGTACTGGTAGACTCAGGTATTGACGAATCCCATATAAGACCTTCAGCCTATAAAAACAATTTCTGAGAACATTGGTTATATGTGCTTCGAAGTGCAACTCCGGATCCATAAGCAGCCCAAGGTTGCATGCATACTCCACTCTGTCAATAATCTCTCCCTTGATTACTATTTCCGGTTTGGCTGATATTATTGCAGAGATCTGCTTCTTAGTGCCCAGCACTATGAATTTTGACTTGAGAGGGTTCAGAACCAGAGAGTTTTCCTCTGACCACGAGACCACTCTTTGCAAGTCTTCATTCATCTTCTTCACTGCCAAAAATGTGTCCTGAGCCTTAAATGAGACATACAGCTGGATATCATCAGCATACATGTGGTACTTGCAGTTCAAAAATGATTTTATGATATCAGCACTGTATAATATGTACAATAAAGGGCCCAAAATCGATCCCTGTGGCACTCCTCGTGACACGTGGAGGGGGGAAGACAACAAAGTGGATCCCTCCTCTCTGCGGATTTCAACGTATTGTGATCTTCCAGTCAAATAACTCCGAAACCACTCAACAGCGCTACTATCAAAGCCGTAGTAAGCTAATTTTGACAGCAGCAAACTAGTATTAAGAGAGTCAAAAGCCTGGGAAAAATCCAGCAGGGTTAGAATTGTTCCCTCACCCCTGTCACGTGCCTCAAGGATATTCCCCACCACGTCAGCCAGGGCTGTCGCAGTACCCCTTCCCCTTCTAAAACCAGACTGAAGGTCCGGGAAAATGGCATTATTTTCCAAGTATTCAATAACCTGCAAGTATATCACACGTTCCAGGATCTTTGATAGACAGGGGAGAATACTAATTGGCCTCAAATCCTTTGTGTTAACCGGGTTGTTATTTTTAGGAATAGGGCGCACAACCGCGCATCGCCAGATTTCAGGGAATGTGCTTGTAAGGATAGACTGGTTTATAATGTCTGTGATAGCTTGCAGTGTTTGAGGCAATGTTAGAGATATCATGTCAAGACTTATCCCGTCCACACCCTGTGCATTAGACCCTAAACTCCTAATAATTTTTAATACTGACTCCTGATTGGTTGTCGAAAGGGAGAATTTGGCAGGGCTATGTTTGCAAGAGTCAAAGTAAGACAGTTGTGCAACATTTGGAAGACTACTACCTGGGACAGCCAGAAATGATGCATTAATATTTTCTGGATTATCAAAATGACCGGGCAGCAGTCTTTCCTTATGGTCTGGAAGCACATCTGATTTTAAATTGCGCCACAGCAGCTTTGGGTTCATAATTTGGTCATTGACACTTTTAGTAAAATATGCCCTTTTTTCAGCACTGAGTGCCATGGCGGCTTGACGCTTGAGGTCCAGATAATATGCTCTCTCTCTTGATTTACGAGATGCTTCCCTAGCTACATCCCTAAGTTTGAACATAAGACGAATATTGTCAGTTATCCAAGGTGTAGGGCGATTTTTAAACGTCTTTTTCTTAATAGGGGCATGAAGATCGAAGAGCTGAATAATAAACGTGTTGAATGTCTGAACCATTAGATTTACATCGTTCATGGCTCCAACACTCGACCATGGTATCATTCTTAGGTCAGTGTCAAAATGATCCTCCAATATGTCTCTGAGCGGGCGATACACAACTAGTCTTGGCTTAAGCTTATGTTTCCTAAATATAGTCTCACAAGAGATGAAGGAGTGATGACCAAGATCGCTATTGTGATGTACTACTACATTACAGATAGTGGCGTCTGAGCAAATTAAATCAATAAGTGAGCTGCTGTCACCCACAAAGTGTGTAGTTGTCTGGACTAACTGTTGAACATTCAGATAGCTGAAAAATTCCATAAGCTGTTTCGTTTTTCTGTTTCGCTCCGACGACGAAACAAAGCGACCGCAACCACCGCAGTTGATACCTGGCATGGTGGATTTAAATTGAGGCAACTTGTTATGTAAGTGATCTGGGGGCAGGAAGCTAGATGGCGCCAGTGGGGATCCAAATATGGATCTATAAGTCGTTATCCACAAAAGTGACAGATGGCGCTGATGCAAAATAAGCAGCTCGCTCTAATTGCGGAAATTAGAGGGTACTGACTTTAATTGTTGCCAAATCACTGTAATGTTTTCGGTAGCAATACGTCCTTTAAACTCACTATTTAATGTCCACTCCAACAAATGTCACGTAACTTCTCACAATGTGTACCAATAAATAACAATTATGCAAAAAAACGAGTTGTTTACATTTATTTTTTCAAATTGATTACGACAGGACCGCTCCGACACAGACGTCAAACGTCACCCCGTCAGAATGTTTATCTATGGTTTCTTGTCAATGTAGTATGTAAATGACGCAGATTGTGTTATTAATGTAAATCCGCACAAAAACTGTTGTTATGTCGGATTTAACGTGAGTTTAGGGTTCCTTAGTCTCATTAACCGGTGGAGCCGACGGTGGAACCAAAAGGTTCCATTTGCCATACAACGGTGGGGCATTGATGAGCCAAGAGGTTAATATTATAAATGCGTGAGTTTGGATGGATGTTTGTTATCCAATCACGCCGAACGGATTTAAAAAAACATTCTTTTTCCATCATTCTTTTTCGAATTTCTTTTTTTATCAGCGAAGTTTGCATTCCTTATGAAAAAACTGATTCGCCGATTTGCAGAGAATGTAACATTTATTGATGGATTGTGTCCGGAACAGGCGCGAGAGGGTGTGCAACATTTATTGATGGATTGTGTCCGGAACAGGCGCGAGAGGATGTGCAACATTTATTGATGTATTGTGTCCGGAACAGGCGCGAGAGGATGTGCAACATTTATTGATGGATTGTGTCCGGACCAGGCGCGAGAGGATGTGCAACATTTATTGATGGATTGTGTCCGAAACAGGCGCGAGAGGATGTGCAACATTTATTGATGGATTGTGTCCGGAACAGGCGCGAGAGGATGTGCAACATTTATTGATGTATTGTGTCCGGAACAGACGCGAGAGGATGTGCAACATTTATTGATGGATTGTGTCCGGAACAGGCGCGAGAGGATGTGCAACATTTATTGATGGATTGTGTCCGGAACAGGCGCGAGAGGATGTGCAACATTTATTGATGTATTGTGTCCGGAACAGGCGCGAGAGGATGTGCAACATTTATTGATGGATTGTGTCCGGAACAGGCGCGAGAGGATGTGCAACATTTATTGATGTATTGTGTCCGGAACAGGCGCGAGAGGATGTGCAACATTTATTGATGTATTGTGTCCGGAACAGGCGCGAGAGGGAGTCATTCTTGAGTGAATTAGATTTAAATAAACTTGACGTGGGATCAATCCAATCGATTCTGTCTCAACCAACTTCAGAAGGTACCAAAAAGTTATGTCGATTAATAACTGTTGTAATCTGTGGTAAATATTATAAGCTTGATTTTCATTATGCTACATACAGCGCCACCTTACAGTGTCTTTTTAACTCTGCCATCTGTCATGGCGTTGCTTGCTTGTAATTCGTAACACAACTAAGATGTAAAGTTTCCTAAATTATCTTCCAACGAATAAACGTTGTCAATATTACTGCTGGCCTAATTATTTGCCATCCCACCACTCGAACATGGTAGCAGAGCGTGGTTGGGTGGTTCAATAAGTGAAATTTCGTAAGTTCAAAAAAAAAAGGCCACGTGCAAAGTAGTTGGCGCCTCGTGAAAATTAGAAGTCCAGAAAAAATACGTTATAAATAGATTATCATCACCAAAATGGCTAAACAAGCAAAAGTAGAAGACATAATGATGCCCATTTTTGATGGGGTAAACTATTCAAGCTGGAAATTAAGGTTAGTAACTTTGCTAGAATACAAAGAATGTAACGAGCCCGCCATTGGCGTGATGCCGGAAAAATTTAAACAATTAGAGGCGGATTGGAAGAAAATGGATTTAAAAGCAAGGACTATAATAATGAGCACGATTTCCGATAAACAACTAGAATATATTAGTGAATGTACAACAGCTTACGAAATTATGAAAAAGTTTGACAAGATGTACTTGACACAGTCTACCGCAATGCAAATAATATGTAGGGGAAAAATTGAAGAGATTAAATTAAACAATTACAATACAATAGAAGATTTTTTTTGTTGAGTTCGAGAAAACAATCAATGATTTTAAAGCGGCTGGTGGAAATATAAGTGAACCTGAGAAGTTGAGGTACTTACTCAGAGCTTTACCTCCCAACTACAGCTATATTGGAGATTTTATTGATGTAATCCCGGAAGAACAAAGAACAGTAGATTATGTGAAATCTAAAATAAAAGAAAAAAGTATGACCACTAGTGATCTAGACAGGAAAAGCAATATGAGCACATTCTCAGCAAAAACTAAAGCAAAATGTTATGTATGTGGAAAGACCGGCCATCTGAAGAAGGATTGCTGGCACGGTCAGAAAAGCTACCAAGGTCCAACCAGTCAACACCAGCGAGGTAAACAAAGAGGTTTCAACAGAGGATTTTATCGAGGTTGCGGCCCTGGCAGAGGTCAAAGTGTCCCCAGAGGTGACGGTCATCCCAAAGGTGAGTCGTCAAGCACTCAACAAGACGGCTCAGCATCCGAGTCATGGACAGCTCAGGTATGCAATCCATTAGTAAATCAGATAACAGGGTGTAGCGAAGGGAATATGATAACAGCAATGAGATAGATTGGTTGTTAGATAGTGGGTGTACAGATCATATTATTAAAAGTGATACATGTTTTTATAATTATGTAGATTTGAAAAATCCCATTGATGTGAAATTGCCAGATGGTAAAATGTTAAAAGCAACCAAAGTAGGTACTGTTCAAGTCCATTTCAAAAATTATTATATTATAAAACAAGTTGATTTAAAAAATGTATACTTTGTAAAAGGCATTAAACAAAATTTGTTAAGCGTTTCAAAAATAACCCAAAATTGCACAATAGTAGCAAGAAATGAAAATGCAAAAATTTATAATCAATCTAGAGAGTTAATAGTTGTTGCTAACAAAATAAACAATTTGTATTGTATAAAAAGTTTTGTTTCAAAAATTGATAAAAATGACATGTATGTAAATTCAATAAAATTAACTGATAAAGAGAAATGGCATAGGGCACTTGGTCATGTAAACTTTCAATATTTAAACAAGTTGATAAGCAACAAATTAGTAAAAGGTTTGCCAGATAAGATTGAAAGCATGGAAATGAAATGCTCAAACTGTATTGAAAGCAAAATGGCCAATGTACCTTTTGAAAATAATAGAACTAAGACTACTGGAATTCTGGAATTGATACATACTGATCTAAATGGCCCACATAACACAACTGGTTATGGTGGAGAAAAATATTTTTTGACATTTATTGATGACTATAGTAAGTGTACTAGAATTTTTTGTATTAAAAGTAAAGCAGAGACTGTAAATTGTTTTATAGAGTTTGTTAATTTAGTAGAAAATAAATTTAATAAAAGAGTTAAGAAAATACAGTGTGATAATGGGAAAGAATATTTAAATAGAGATATTTATAATTTCATTAGACAAAAAGGCATAGAGTTATTACCATGTCCACCCTATGTCCATGAATTAAATGAAGTAGCGGAAAGATATAATAGATCTGCTATGGATATTGGTAGATGCTTAATGAGAGAAGCTAAAATTCACAGAAGGTATTGGCCCGAAGTTATAAAAACAGCAGCATACTTAAAAAATCGAACAATTGCTAATACAGTAGAGAATAAAACTCCTTATGAAATATTTTTTGGTATTAAACCAAATGTTGAGCATTTAAAGATTTATGGAAGTAGAGTTTATGTCAGGGTTCCAGAAGTTTTAAGAAAAAGTAAATGGGACGATAAAGCCCAACTAGGAGTCCTAGTGGGTTATAATGAAAATGGTTATAGAGTTTTATTGAATAATAGAATAATCAATGCTAGACATGTACAGGTAGTCGAGGAAAATACTCAGTTAATTTGTTTAGAAAAAGTTGATGATGAAAAGGATAGAATCTTGGAAAATATAACTTCAAATATTAAAAATGAAAAAATTAAAGCTGATATTGATAAAGATTATGTGGATGAAAATGAAACCAGTTCTACTAATAATACTGTGGAAGATAATGTTAATGATAAAAATTTAAGTACCAATAGGGATAATCTTGTAACGGAAGAAAGGCCAAAAAGAAAGATAAAACCAGTTTCCAGATATGGTAATCCAGTATCACATTTTATTTATGTAAATTACATTGATGCAAATGTACCAAACACATTTGCGGAGGTGATGAGCTCCCACGATTGTAAGCAATGGCAGGTAGCGATGGATTCAGAAATAAATAGCTTAAACAAAAACAACACATGGCATATTGTTGAAAGGCCAAAAGGCAAAAAGGTTATTGATGTTAAATGGGTATTTAAAAGGAAAAATAATAATGTTTATAAAGCTAGATTAGTAGTACGTGGATTTCAGCAAAAGGATTATCTTGAAAATGTTTATTCACCAGTAGGAAAAATGCAAACATTGAAAGTTTTATTATCATACAGTTGTAAAAACAATTTATTTATAGAACAAATGGATGTTGAGACAGCTTTTTTAAATGGTTATGTAAAGTCAGAGGTATTTATAAATCAACCGAGAGGTTATGAAACTGGAGATAATAAAGTTTACAAATTGCATAAAGCACTCTATGGTCTCAGAGAGAGCCCTAGAATATGGTATGATTGTTTCAACAAATTCATTGAAAAATCGAATTTTGTTAGAAGTAATTATGATTACTGTCTCTATGTAAACAGTACGAGCAAAGATCCAATATACATACTAATATTTGTCGATGATCTTATAATCTGTTGTAAAGATAAAGATAAAATAACAAAGGTAAAAACTAGTTTAATGGAAAAATTTGCAATGAAAGACCTAGGAAAAATTAAAAGTTATATTGGCATAGATATTGATTATAATAATGATAGGAAAAGAATGACCTTAAGTCAAACAAAGTATATTGAATCTTTGGCTGTAAAATATAATTTGGAAAATACTAAGTTGTATGATACTCCAATGGAAACAAATTTAAAATTAGAACAAGCTAGAGAAGTAGATGATAGCATTATGTATAGAAATATAATTGGTGAGTTATTGTATATTAGTACAGGCACAAGGCCAGATATAGCATATAGTGTTAATTACTTGAGCAGATATCAAAGTTGTTATGATCAGACGCATTATAAATATGCAATGAGAATTTTAAAATATTTGTATAAGACTAAGGATTTAAAGTTAACATACTATGACAATGTTAACTCTGAACTATTAGATTGTATGGTAGATTCTGATTATGCGGGAGATAATGTGGATAGAAAATCTACAACAGGTTTTGTAATAAGATTATTTGGTAACTTAATTTTTTGGAAAACACATAAACAAAGTACAGTAACAAAGTGTTCAACTTTTGCAGAATATACTGCCATGTCAGAAGCAGTGACAGAGGTACTTTTCATCAAAAACTTGTTAAGTGAATCATTCGATTTTAAATTTGATAAGCCAATAAAACTGTATGAAGATAATTCAGGTGCAATTTCGATTGCTAAGTATGGAAATTTTACTAAAATTTCAAAGCACATTGAAGTTCAGTATCATTATATAAATGAAAACTATGAAAAGGGTATAATTGATATTGTAAAAATTTATTCAGAATTTAACTTAGCAGACATGTTAACTAAAAGTTTAGATAAGACCAAATTTTTGAGAAACAGAATGGGCTTAAAATTAATTTAGCATATAAAGTGTAGTGTAGTGTGCCTAGTAGTAGTTCTGTATATGTCTATAGTAATGTTGTCTATGTAAAAGATCAAGATTATAAATTTAAGGAGGTGTGTTGTAATCTGTGGTAAATATTATAAACTTGATTTTCATTATGCTACATACAGCGCCACCTTACAGTGTCTTTTTAACTCTGCCATCTGTCATGGCGTTGCTTGCTTGTAATTCGTAACACAACTAAGATGTAAAGTTTCCTAAATTATCTTCCAACGAATAAACGTTGTCAATATTACTGCTGGCCTAATTATTTGCCATCCCACCACTCCAACAATAACAGTCCTTCATCAGTAACTTCCATCGTTATCACATTGTCGTCTAATATAAATTATTGGTTCGATAAAAGTTAAAGGTTACGATGGGGCTGGTGGCTGATTATATCTGTATAGACAAAAGCCCCAAAAAGAGAAAAACAAAAAAAAAAAATACAAAAAGAAAAAAAACCGACCAAGTGCGAGTCGGACTCGCACACGAAGGGTTCCGTACCACAAAACCTTAATTTTTATTATTTGCTATTATAGCGGCAATAGAAAAATATAATCTATGAAAATTTCAACTATCTACCTATTACGGTTATTGAGATACGGACGACGGACGGATAGCAGAGGCTTAGTAATAGGGTTCCGTTGGTTACCCTTTGGGTACGGAACCCTAAAAATGAAATTTGATTTGAATTTGTTTATTTGATTTGATTTTTGTTTTGATTTGAGTCTGGGAATAGCACATAGTCTGGAACAGTTCATACAAGAAACGTGTTTTTTTTAGTTTATGGTACAGAACCCGCCGTATGAGAATCCGATTCATTCAAACCCAAAACCCGGGAGTTCCCTTGTTGCCTTGGGATAAATTCTGATATCAATGTGCCAATAGCCGATTGGCACATTGATATCGGCCAAGTGCGAGTCGGACTCACAAAAGAAGGATTAAATTCCGTACCATAAACCTTGGTTTTTATTATTTGTTGCTATAGCGGCAATAGATACACACAATCTGTGAAAAACCCCTACTCACTTCACAGATACCAGCGAAACTCTCATTGATCTTCTATGTACCGACCTACAAGCTAGATATACGTCTGTTGAATCTATTAGTTCAATCAACGGCCACTCTGTCATAGTGGGGGAGTTTAATGTGAAGCGAGATAAGTTTAAACCATACGTCACGAAATTTAGGCCACTAAAAAGCATTTGCGTCGACAACTTTGGCATGGATTTGCTGAGTCTATGTCTTGAAAACATTGCAACATTTGAACATGTGAACGATATGGTGCATTTTTTTAACCAACAAATAATCTTCCTGTTCGATGTTCACGCACCGGTTAAGACATGCACTATTAAAGAAAAGTCGTATCCGTGGATAACTGATACGATTAAATTAATGATGCGATTACGGGATGATGCACTGACTAGTTACCGAAAAACAAAGTCTAAATCAAAAGGTGAATACTACAAACAATTAAAAGCTCTGGTAGTGAGTTCTTTGTATAACGAAAAAATGGCGTACTATAAACATAATATAAATAATAATATTAAAAACCCAAAACTATTATGGAAAAACCTTAAATCCACTTTGATGGCCACTAAGTCAAGACAAGACCTTCCGTCGCATTTTGCAGATCCTGACTTAATTAATAACAGCTTTTTGACTGTCCCTGGTAACGCCGTGGCAAGCTTGGAACTTATTAATTACTACAACAATCATAGGCATGGTGATGCCACTTTTACTATCGTTCCAGTGGAGCAGGCTGACATCTCGCGCATTCTCAACAACCTTAAAAGTAATGCTGAAGGCTACGACAACATTACCCTAGACATGATTGCGATGACTCTGCCGCACACGCTACATGTTATTACAGAAATTATAAACCGCTCCATATTAACGTCTACATTCCCCGAGCAATGGAAGATTGCCTCCGTTAGACCTTTACCAAAAAATTCTAATCCGACTAGTTTGAAAGACCTGCGGCCCATTAGCATCTTGCCATGTTTTGCGAAGGTACTGGAAAAGGTCGTTAGCCACCAGTTGACACTTTTCTTGGAACAAAATAGTATATTACCAGACTTACAATCAGGTTTCAGAAAGCAACGAAGTACCTCTACTGCTTTACTGGATGTAACTGATAATGTGCTATCGGCCCAGGATAAGGGGATGTGTACATTGCTGGTTTTACTCGATTTTTCCCGGGCATTTGACGCAATAAATATACCATTACTACTATCCAAGTTAACTTATTACGGTTTCGACCCTGACGCTGCTCGATGGTTCCAGAGCTACCTAAGTGATAGGAAGCAACTTGTAGATTTACGTTTGGGGGATGGCACCACACTTAGATCAGCACTCAGTTGTAAAGAGAGAGGAGTCCCGCAAGGCTCTATATTAGGACCGATTCTTTTTATATTGTACTGCGCCGATATAATAAAATGCCTTCAGAAATGTAGGTACCACATATACGCCGATGACGTTCAACTTTATATATCATTTTATCCAGAAGAGTACGATAGTGCTATAAAAGACCTCAATGAGGACCTTTGCAGAATCGCCGCCTGGTCCGAAGATAATTGTCTGTCACTGAACCCTAACAAAACCAAATTCATGGTTCTTGGCACAAGACAGCAGTTAGCTAAACTACCCGCAAATTTCGTGGTCGAACTCATGGGCAAACCAATTGACCGAGTGTATGAAGCGCGAAACCTTGGCCTTATTATGGACAAGGACCTTCGCTTCGAAAAACATATCGCAGACTCAGTGCGAAACTGCTTCTATCGCCTAAAAGTTCTGTATAAAATGAGGCCGTATCTATCTGAATCCCTTCGGGAACAGCTTGTAGAAAGTCTGGTTTTGTCCAGGCTAAACTATGCAGACACGGTGTACGGCCCGCGCCTACTGGCTCGTACAGACCAGCTCATTCAGAGGGTTCAAAACGCCTGTGCTCGGTTTTGCTACAAGATTCCTCCCAGAAGCCACGTAACGCCTTTCCTGAACAAACACTTCTCTCTTAAAATGAAATCGAGACGTAAACTACACTTGGCCTGTCTGTTGTTCGGTGTCGTAAAATTTCAAAAGCCAGACTACCTCTACAGCAAGCTGAGCTGGATAGCAAGCAGACGAGAATGTGAGAGAAGGCAATGTTCGCAGCAACTTTCATCGCATCCCCACAGTACAGCAGCATTCAGGGGCAGTTTCCGTGACGCAGCATCCAAAATATGGAATAATCTACCGCCGCCTATTAGAGCACTAAACACAATCGGTGCCTTTAGAAGACGCTTACGGCAGTATTTAATAGACGCGCAACGGAAACTAGACATAATACACTTGAACCTGTCATTAATATGATGTCAGGCCAATTCTCAGCTGAAAGGATTCGGTTTGTGTCTTTATTGGATAATTATTATAATTGAAAAGTGACGCCCACCTTCTTTCTTTCTTTCTGTTAATTTCCAGAATTATTTGCTTCTTGTTTCAATTGTTTTCTATCCATTGTTTTTTTTTTTGTGTATTATTTATCACTGGACACTAAATTATATTTATGTATCGTTAACTACACTTTAGCATATTATATCTATATTAATCTGTACTCTATTTAATACCCTACAAAACTGGTTTACATCCGTACACTTCAACATAAGGTGCAGTTGAAAACCAGCGTCAGGCAGCGCCTAGTTGTCTGGCATTTTGCTGAACTGGACCTATTTGGCGCAGCCGCGGGACACACGATGTTTTTGTTTTTATAATAAATTTTGCATTTCCTTTTGTTGTTACAAACATTGTGTGATTTCGTGTGTGCCAAATAAATTAGTTTTCTTTCTTTCTTTCTATAACAAAAGTTATGCTTATTTTATAAAAAAGTAAAAAAAAAACAGAAGATTAAGCAGAATAAAAAACCGGCCAAGTGCGAGTCGGACTCACAAAAGAAGGATTCCGTACCATAAACCTTGGTTTTTATTATTTGTTGCTATAGCGGCAATAGATACACACAATCTGTGAAAATTTCAACTGTCTACCTATTACGGTTCTTGAGATACAGCCTGCTGACAGAAAGACGGACGGACGGACGGACGGACAGCGGAGGCTTAGTAATAGGGTTCCGTTGGTTACCCTCCGGGTACGGAACCCTAATAATCGACATACCAATGGTTTAAATAAACTAGCGAGTAGGTGCCTGAAAATTATCGTTTAATATTTTACAATTAAAATTTGTTTGATACAGGTTTGACCTAGCTCAGGCGCAGTTGCTCATATTTATTTTTAGCAAATATCAACATTTCAATTTAAATACTGTACAACTTGTAACATTTTTAACCGACTTCCAAAAAAGGAGGCGGTTCTGAATTCAGTTTCTGATTACCCCGATGTTTCTGATCTGATCTGTGTGATTCCTTTTCAGTTCAACGCGTTATACTTGCCATTTGGTCCCGTAAAAAATTCATTCAGTTTGGTTCAGTAGTTTTTTATTTTACGAGCATTTTTGTGTATTTCAATTTCTGCGTTGACGAAGACGTCGTCCAAGTATCACCACTTAAAAGAGTGAAAAAATAGGAAAAAACTTTTTACAAAAAATATAACCGACTTTCAAACTTTCACTTCCGAGGAAACTGTTGGTCCCGGCTGTCATTTGTAGAACTTTGGCAGTCGTTACGGATTGTCAGACGCCAGTAAATCTGATTCCAATCTTGACAAGAAATACCGTGTTGCCTATTTAATGGGTTGTGGAGGTCTGGTAGCAGCCGCTCCGCGTAAAATACTAGTAATCACATTCAGCTGAGTCCGGTTTGACTGGAGGCCGCCCCCAATAAAATTGGGAAAAGGCTAGGCAGATGATGTTGACAACTGACTTCCAAATAAAGCACTACAAAGTATAAAAGTAACCTTAATTTTGGAAGTTGGTGTTAAAAAACAAAAAAAAACATAACCAAAAACACCGATAAATAAATTATTAGGTGTTCTCTTATATACTAAATAAATTATTCATCATCATCTGCCTAGCCTTTTCCCAACTATATTGGGGTTGGCTTCCAGTCAAACCGGATTTAGCTGAATACCAGTATTTTACGCGGAGCGGCTGCCTACCAGACCTCCACAACCCATTACCTGGGTAACACGGTACTTCATGGCAAGACTGGAGTCAGATTTACTGGCTTCTGACTATCCGTAACGACTGCCGAAGATCTACAAATGACAGCTGGGACCAACGGCTTAACGTGCTTTCCGAGGCACGGAGGAGACTCGGTATGTTAAGATGGTCAACCAACCAACCACAACCAACAGACCAACCTTGGCAAGCGTTGCTTAACCTTGAAGATTGATCCGTGCGGCTGTTATTATCTAGCCACGAGCTCCTCTACCAAATAAATTATTATTAATCATTAAAGGTAAGGTAAGGTAGGGGTAGTCAAGAGTGAATAGGTTGCTTCTAGGCAGGCGTGCTCCATCTTCGACCACATCATCGCTTACCATCAGGTGAGATGGTGGTCAAGCGCGTGCCTATTATTAGTAAAAAAAAAAAAAAAAAAAAAAAGGTATTTTTAACTAGGTTTTTAAAAAGTATTTTTTAGTAGCTTTTGCCCGCGACTACGAACGCGCATAGCTCGCGTTTTTCCCGTTCCCGTAGGAATTTCCTCAATGATGGAATCAATACAGTGGCGTAGCTGCTATGGGTGACACCCGGTGCGGATAATGTGGTGTCACCCCACAAATTTTCCTAAAGAATTTCTATTAGCCGCAGTCACAACACATATTTTGTTGTCGCACAGATATTTTGTTCTCATATCACTGTTCTTCGCCGTATGGTGCCGTAAAAGAATAATACCATCCCATCACTTCCCGTGGGTGTCGTAAGAGGCGACTAAGGGACTCACCAGAGAGTGGGCAGCAGCGTTCTTTGTAAAACTCAACACCATACACTGCGATCGCCAACCCGCCTGCCAAGCGTGGCGATTATGGCCAAGTGTGGCATCTTGGGGGAGGCTTATGTCCAGCAGTGTCGGCTAAAATGATGAATAGTCCCGAATAGTCGACATTGTCTTTACAGACAATATCGACTATTCGTCCACAAGTACTACTTGATGAGAGCATTAAAGTTCCGAGTCAAAAAATGTAGTCCTTACCTTTATATATTTGTTATGCTCGAGTTTAACCACTATCTCACCTGATGAAAAGCAATCATGTGGTCGAAGATGGAGCACGCTTGCCTAGAAGTAACCTCTTGACTTAAAGACTACCAGGTTGTAGCTAACAGGATACACAGACTCTGGCAGGGAATACCACTCCAGCTGTACGCACAAAGATTTAAAGCTTGAGAGGTGTCAAGGGACACCCGGATGGAACGAAGTTCCTACGCCGCATGGCTTACAACTATAGCAAAAAGTGTCGTTACAACTTTTGGTCTTAATGTATCGTTACAACTTTTGGTCTTATTTTTTTCCGTCTAGCTCCCTTTCTCAACGCGCGAATTGTAATAAAACTAGAAACATACTCCACTCCACTCCACTCCACTCCACTCCACTCCACTCCACTCCACTCCACTCCACTCCACTCCACTCCACTCCACTCCACTCTTACAATAGCTTACTATAGCAAAAAGTGTCGTGGCAACTTTTCGTAAGAATTTTTTCCGTCTAGCCCCCTTTCACAACGCGCGATAAGGAACTTCGTTCCAATAATCTTATTATCTTATCTTATACTAATATTTAAAGCTGAAGAGTTACTTTGTTTGTTTGTTTGCTTGAACGCGCTAATCTCAGGAACTGCTGGTCCGATTTGTAAAATTCTTTCAGTGTTAGATAGCCCATTTATCGAGGAAGGCTATAGGCTATATAGTATATCATCACGTAAGACCAATAGGAGCGGAGCAGTAATGAAAATGGTGACGCAGACGAAGCTGCGCGGGTCAACTAGTTATTTAATATTATTGTACCTACCTACATGTCGTTTTACGTAAGTACATACATGTAACAAAAAAGTTGGTTACTGGAATCTGAACAAATTAACGGTACGTAGTCTGGGAATTTTAACAATTAGCTACGTGGGTAACAAATTAATGTACTTAGTACGTAAAACTATCGGGTTTGGGTGATTTTTTTTTCTAAATAAGATTTTTTTTAATTATATTGAAATATGAAAGGGCGCTAAATGCTTGACTCGCCCGGGGCGCTTAGATGGTTAACGGCCCTGCCAGTAACAGCTGTGTGCGACGGTAACCTTACCCCCACCCCTTGGCGAGCTGCCAACGATTTCAGTGTCAACCTGTTGAATGTCGCCAGACAAACTGTCTGTGTTTACCGGTTGTATGTAAATAAAGCCGACTTTTGTAGAAGATTAGGGGCGAGTTTTATGATCTGAACTGGCTCCGTGTTCGAGTGGTTTAGGCGTTCGCCTTGTGACCCGGTGGTCGTGGGTTCGATTCTCACGGGAAGCATACGTTGTTTCCAGTTTGGTTAGGACATTGCGGGCTTGAATCACCTGATTGTCTGATGAAAAGATGATTCCGTGCTTCGGAAGGCACGTAGAAGCCGGTGGTCCCGGCACCAAATGGCGGTTGTAAATAAACCATGTCACAGGTCCTTGAGGCGGTTTAGAAAGTCTGACACTAGGGTGTGTGGGGTCGTTAGACCTTACTACCCACACGATAAGAGAAGAAGTGATCTTTGGCTTTGCCGTATGGTGTCGGCCGGTGCCGTAAAAGAATAATACCATCCCATCACTTCCCGTGGCTGTCATATGAGGTGACTAAGGGACTCACCAGAGAATGGGCGGCAGCGTTCTCTGTAAAACGCAATACCATACATTGCGATCGCCAACCCGCCGCACAAGCGTGGCGATTATGGCAAACCCCCCCAAAAATTGGGGGATGCCTATGTCCAGCAGTGGACGTCTTTTGGCTGATATGAATGAGGGAGTATGATGATCTTTGGCTAACTTAATACTGGTCAGCAAAAAAATACTTTTTGTTACCAGGAAGATTTTTTTAAATAATACATACAATTATTTTTTAAACAAGAACAGGTTTAACCTGTTCTTAACATAATTGTTTGAAAAAAAAAATATCATAGAACTCAAATTAGAATGATTGAGCCATGAACATTTTTCCTCTTATATTATTTTGAAATGGTGCTTTGAGGCGAAAACTGAAGTTTTCAGCTGGTTCTAGTACAGGCACATTTTTTAATATTAATGGATTGGTTGTGTGACAGATGGCACGTCAGGATACTCAACTATTCTTTTATATTAAAAATGCCAAAATAAAGCTCACATTTTTTTTAAACTCATGGTGCAAAATTTCCTTTTTCAGTTATACAAACTATTTCACAATAAATGTAATCTAAACTGGGTAAGCTCGCTCCATCGTAGACTTTGTCTCTGTCATCTCTGACATAGACTAGAGTCAAGAGCAAAACCTTGGCCTTATTTTCGACCAGAAGAGCTCGTGGCTAAATAATAACAGCCGCACGGGTCGATCTTGAAGGTTAAGCAACGCTTGCCAAGGTTGGTCTGTGGATGGGTGACCATCTTAACGTAACGAGTTTCCTCCGCACCTCGGAAAGCACGTTAAGCCGTTGGTCCCGGCTGTCATTTGTAGATCTTTGGCAGTCGTTACGGATTGTCAGAAGCCAGTAAATCTGACTCCAGTTTTGCCAAGATGTACCGTGTTACCCAGTTAATGGGTTGTAGAGGTCTGGTAGGCAGCCGCTCCACGTAAAACACTGGTATTCAGCTGAATCTGGTTTGACTGGAAGCCGACCCCAATATAGTTGGAAAAAGGCTAGGCAGATGATTCTCGACCAGAACTGTAACTAGAAACTACATAGAGAACATATTTGTAAAAAACTAAACCATTTTGTATTTGCTCTTAATCGTTTAAGATGAACCGCGAGTGAAGCAGTAGCTCTATTGCTTACCACGGGTATGTTTCCTACAAATATAAATGATGCCTTTCGGGATCAAAAAAATGCCTAAGAGCAATCTGTGGTACCAGCCCCATAATATCATGTATACCTCTATTTAAGAAATTTAAAGTTCTAACGTGAGGAGCTCGTGGCTAGATAATAACAGCCGCACAGGTCGATCTTTAAGGTTAAGCAACGCTTGCCAAGGTTGGTCTGTGGATGGGTGACCATCTTAACATACCGAGTTTCCTCCGTGCCTCGGAAAGCACGTTAAGCCGTTGGTCCCGGCTGTCATTTGTAGATTATTGGCAGTCGTTACGGATAGTCAGTAGAAGCCAGTAAAACTGACTCCAGTCTTCCCATGAAGTACAGTGTAACACACACAGTGTGTACACGCAGTGTGTGTACAGTTAATGGGTTCTTGAGGTCTGGTAGGCAGCCACTCCTCATAAAATACTGGTATTCAGTTAAATCCGGCTTGACTGGAAGCCGATCCCAATGTAGTTGGGAAAAGGCTAGGCAGATGATGAAAGTTCTAACGTTAACAGGCCTTTTTATATTGCAGGCTGGTATTTTTGGTAAAGAGCAGTCTAAATTTTTCAAAACATGTGACCTACACTCAACAGGGTTAAAAATGCCTACCCATAAAAGCACATTATGCCATAACAATAGTTACGTAACATCGATAAAAATTTACAGTAATATTGATTAACAATTGGCGAAAATATCGCTGAACAAACATTTTTCATGGAATCCCATCATCAGATCCTGACTTATACCTTCCATCATCAGCTCAGCAACATAAGATGATGATTACCATGGCACAAATATCTGAATTGCGTTAGAAAGTTTATGAAAAACATCCATTTATCTTTTCACCCTCACAAACTTTCGCATTTATAATATTCGTGGGATTATTTAAGTAGATAGCCTACTAGGTACTTCTACAATAGTCTACTATTACTAGGTACTTTTGTTGACCGACCAAAATGTATTCTTTTTAACCCAAAGATTGACTGTTTCAAAATACCTTGTTGCGTAAATTTCCCCATGAGTACCACTACAGGTAAAATAACCCAACAAAAATAGAACGGGGCGGGCTAGCTGACCCGATCAATAAAATCTAGGGTCCCCGAATATTCCAGACGATAGAAAAAGATGCACTTATGCAATTGTTTCGTGTTGAAGAGAGTAAAGATACCACGCAATCGCAATATTGCAGTCTAGGTACGGTACGAGTGATACAAGTGATAGATTCATCTCTTTTGCACACCAGAATTCCTTTTCTCTAATTTGACTTAATTAATAATACCTATTGTACTTTTTTCTTATTGAAATTTTATTTAAGTAATTTTTTTTTTCCCAAATTTTATTTGCTAAATTCATAATATTGTACCTGCACTGTACCAATATTTGTTTTTGTTATCCGTGGAAACGTAGTTGATTGTACTGTAACCACCCTTAGATTTTATTTAATTATATATTATTTAATCCTTCCCATATAAATAAAATAAAACATAAAATACAAACCTTCATGTTGTTTTATCATGAAGTTTTTGCGTGGGATGAAAGGGCGGGGCTTTATACTATGGGTAGTGATGGGACGATACGATAGTTTTGATAACGGGCGCGATAAACGTTTAAAGTATTAATTGGTAATATAAATATATATTTTGTTTGGCATAAAAGATGGGTATAAAAGAATGAATTTTTTTTTTTAAAAGATTAATATAGTATATTTGCTATATTTAAGTTTCTTGTTAGTTTAGTGTATTTTTTAATTTTAGTTATTATTATTGTAATTTGTTGTTTTTTTAAAGTTGTTTATAAAAACGATGCAGTTTTGTCTGTTAAGTTTGTAGCATAGAATAAAATTTTATTTGTATTCATGAGTGTCACGAACTGGTTGGTTATAAAAAAAAATGTAAAAACACGCTGAAATGAATATATTTCGTACATTTTTAAACGTAGGTACTTTTTCTAGTATATTCTTATACTATACATGTTATAGTCTAAAAAAAACATTAGCAACATTATTCTTTCAAGGTTTATATTTGTATTTTATGGAATAGAATAATATAAAATCCTAATTTTGGCCCTTTCATAGAGGCAAAAGCTCAAGTAGCTGCAAGGAAGTTGGGGATCCTAGCAAAGGTGAGACGGTACTTCACGCCGGAACAGCTGCTCAAACTCTATCAAGCGCAAGTTCGATCGTGTATGGAATACTGCTTTCATCTTTGGGACGGATCTGCCAGATACCAGCTTGATGCCCTTGAGTCAATTGAGAAACGAGCCAAGAGGATCATTGGCAATGAGAAGCTCGTCGCGACGAAGCTCCAAAGTCTTGAGCATCGACGACGAGTTGCTAGCTTGTCGGTTTTCTACCGGTTGCATTTTGGGGAATGTGCGACGAAATTGCATAATTTAATTCCGCCAACCCCGTTCCATTATCGGACCACAAGACGAACGGCGATGCGCCACCGGTACATGGTGGACATCCCACCCATACGCACAAAACGTTTTGGGAATACATTCATAATGCGTACAGCTAAGGAGTGGAATTCCCTGCCGGAGTCTGTTTCCCGATAGCTACAACCTGGGAGTCTTTAAGTCAAGAGTGAATGGGTTACTTCTAGGCAAGCGTGCTCCATTTTCGACCACATCATCGCTTACCATCAGGTGAGATGGTGGTCAAGCGCGTGCCTATTAATAGTAAAAAAATAAAAAAAAATTGCCTCCTGAGTTATTTTAAAAGTTGAAAGTTTTCTTTCAGATCCAATATAACCCAGTTCTTGAAAATAAATTAATAAACTTGGTCTGTATAGGATCACAAGCTCTAAAAAATTTTACATGAATATGTAGTACGTTTATTTACTACAAAAGCTTCTAAACTGGTGAATAAAATGTGGAACTTCGAAAGCTATTTCAGGCAATTAACTTCAGTGTTTCTGGTCACCTCGAACTTCTCAATCCATCGTATAATGCCAGTATATATTTACCCCAATATTTAATTACTGCCTACTGGGACATATTTGGCCTTAGCTATAATAACATGAGGAGCTCGTGGCTAGATAATAACAGCCGCACGGGTCGATCTTTAAGGTTAAGCAACGCTTGCCAAGGTTGGTCTGTGGATGGGTGACCATCTTAATATACCGAGTTTCCTCCGTGCCTCGGAAAGCACGTTAAACCGTTGGCCCCGGCTGTCATTTGTAGATCTTTGGCAGTCGTTACGGATTGTCAGAAGCCAGTAAATCTAACAAGCAATGGCAAGACTGATTGCCAAGAAGTACCGTGTTACCCAGTTAATGGGTTGTGGAGGTCTGGTAGGCAGCCGCTCCACGTAAAACACTGGTGTTCAGCTGAATCCGGTTTGACTGGAAGCCGACCCCAATATAGTTGGGAAAAGGCTAGGCAGATGATGATGATGATGAGCTATAATAACATGAAATGGAACACATTTAAAGCTTTTCAAAAAGTTTAAAGACACATAGATCTTCTCAATTCATCGAATAATGCCAGTGTACGTTTTTACCCCAATATTTCATAACTGGGATATATTTGACCTTAGCTATCACATGAAATTAAAGCACATAAGAAGCTTCTTCAAAAAATTACTCATTTCTTTAAATCACTTTAATCTAATCAATTCATCGTATAATGCCAGTATATATTTACCCCAATATTTCATCATCATCATATCAGCCGAAAGACGTCCACTGCTGGACATAGGCCTCCCCCAAAATTGGGGTGGGGTTTGCCATAATCGCCACGCTTGGCAGGCGGGTTGGCGATCGCAGTGTATCGTGTTGAGTTTTACAGAGAACGCTGCTGCCCATTCTCTGGTGAGTCCCTCAGTCGCCTCTTACGACACCCACGGGAAGTGATGGGATTGTATTATTCTTTTACTGCACCATACGGCATCGGCCGATACCATACGGCATAATATTTCATAACTGGGACTTATTTGACCTTTGCTATCATAACATTAAATGGAGCACTTATGAAGCTTTTCAAAAAGTTTAAAACACTTAGATCTTCTGAATTCATCAAAATTATGCCAGTGTAAGTTTGCCCCAATATTTTATGACTGGGACATGTGTATTTGGCCTTAGCTTCCATAACATAAAATGGTGAACTTAAGCAGCTCCTTCCAGAACATATGAACGTCATTTCTGTTGGTTCATCATATCAGCCGAAAGACGTCCACTGCTGGACATAGGCCATCCCCAAGCGTCCTTCACCAGGTCATCAGTCTATCTTGTGGAAGGCCGCGCCAACGTTGCATCTTCCTGTTCGTTACTTGGATATTATTATGGATGGTGAGACAGACGGGATGACGAGAGAAAACGATCTCATTATCATCATTTATAACGTATTGTGAATGTGAGGAATATGTAGGTCGTTTTACAAAGTGTATGTTTCATGTTTGCCAGGCAGTTTGAGTATTTTGTGTCCTTACTATGGTATTGAAAGGGGTTCAAGTCCACCCCAAAAGATCCAGATATCTTTGGTAGTTTACAACCTAATGAAGTCATGATGGGGTTGACATATCCATATAGGACGAAAGCGCCTAAATATATAAAAGCAAAAAAAATAAAAAAAACCTCACAAAATCAGTAATTGACGAATTTACGAAAAGGTATCCAAGCAGGCTTGTTATGAAGTTAACAACGTCTCTCGCATTCAAAAATTGAAACTTTTTTGCGAAGCTAAGTTCTATTCTAAGCTAAGTTCTATATGTTCTAGTTATAGCTAAGTTCTAGCCAAGTTATATGATTTCCCATCCTTAAAAAAAAAGGCTGGTTATGAAAAATAGAAGGTTATGTGCCTTTTTTATTGTTTGCTAAAACCCTCTCTCAGTGGGGTTAAGCCCCCAAATGATAATACTGGATCCACCCCTGAGAATAAATACACAACCTTAAAAGGGGCTTGAAAAATCAGCTGTTCAGTTCACTCAAAAATATTCCTTATCATAAAATTTATTAAAATAATAATAAAAAAACCTAACAAAGTCATTAAGGAATTTATAAAAAGTAATACAAGCAGGCCTGCTTGTATTACTTTTTAATAACAAGCCTGTTATGCAAAATAAAATTGTATGTGCCTTTTTATTATTTAGTTCGCTAAAACCCTCTCTCAGTGGGGTAAAGCCCCTCAAATGACAATACTGGATCCGCCCCTGAGAATAAACGGACAACCTTAAAAGGGGACTGAAAAATCAGCTGTTCAGGGCCTAGCACGAATACTTTTGACTTATTGTAACGTAACGTAAAATTTACCATAGCTACAATACTCGTTTCACACACAATTATTTGAATTGGATACTATATTAATATTTTTTAAATGATATAAAGTGTGTATGTCCCATATTATTAAACCAAAGTACTATGGGATTTTTGTTTTTCACATTCAAAATTCACTTACGCTAACGTTACTATACGTTAAAATATTCGTGCTAGGCCCTCTGTTCACTAAAAATATTCGTTATCACAATATTGATGGCTTCAATCTCGATATTTGTAGCGTATTCCATCCCTAGGGACACCGTCCCCACCTGGGCCATTAGTATTCCCTCCAGTCTGTAATAAATCATACCCGCGAACGCATGCATTTCCGTGCAGTCGTAAGTGATAAGAAAATCCAAGGAAAAACCACCTGTTTTGCAGTAAGTAGCCTATTATTATGCTGATGTAAATTGCTTGATTCAATTCCGAATTTTTGCATTTTTTTGCGACTTTTCGGCGTGCTATTTTTAGACGGTGTATGCTAAGTCGTGATAAGGATGGTGTTTAGTGATTTTATGCCGTGTTTTAATTCAGATAAGGGCGATTTCGGTAATAGACGATTGTTTCTTATAATATTTGTGGTTTTCGCGTGTTTTTTAGATTTTCCATGTGACCTAGTTTTAAACATAGGGACAAAGGGGTGGTTTAGGTTGCCATTATGCGAGTATGATTCCTGTTATTAGTTAGATAAGGGTTATTTCAGCGAAAAAATATTGATTTCTAGAATTGTGATTTTCGATTTTTCCGTAATTTTTCGGGGTGACCTTAGACAAAGAACAAAGGAGGGGTCAATGACAAGGGTAGCTGTTATGTTGTATAGGTCTTGATTTTAGGTAGATAATATATTATTTTGGGCATTGACAGTGTTATTTAGGTTTTCATGATTTTGCATTTTTTTTTATTTTCGATGTGACGTAATTTTAAACAAAGGAAATAGGAGGTGGTCCGTGCTAAGGGTAGCTGTTATGCGAATATGGGTCTTGTTTTCAGGGTTATAGGGAAGATTTAAGCTATTGACAATTAAAAAATTAGTACAAGATTTGTGTTTACTCGATTTTTGCTGTTTTTGGCGTGACCTATTTTATATAAACAAACAAAGGGATAGCGCGTTGCAATAAGGGTAGCTGTTAAGCGAATATGGTTGATATTTTTGGTAGAATAAGGATGATTTTGACTATCGACACTTCTTTTCCAGGGACTATAATTTCTTAGGTCGCCGAGAAAGGTCTAGGAAATGCTAGCGTGATGACTTGGCGACTTTTAGGACGGATTAGTTGAAGAGAACAATACACCTGGAAGAGTGGAAGAATATGGGGGAGACCTTTGTCCACCAGTGGGACAATATAAGGAGAATAAAAAATAAAATTAAAAGTTTGGTTGCTGTCATCCGCCTCAGTAATCGACGGGTCCTCTTAAGGACCGTAAGCCCAATTGGGGTCAAATGTTATAATCTTTCAATTGTCTTGCGTGTTCGGTGCTTCACGGGCGAAAGACTTAAGTTTAGGACACACCAAGATACGGGGCAATGCGACCACCAGGAAGCTACCACCAGGCACCATGAACTGCCAGACTACCACCATAAAGAGCATCCAGGTGCAAAGACGAGGCGCGCGGGCGTTGGCCTTGCCGCATTGCGGCGGGCGTCGACGACTAATCAATAACTTCGGGAAAGGTCATTGCGCAGTACCCCACCCTTTCACCCCGCTGGGATGAATTCTGTGTAGCGTAGAGTATTCGAGCCGCCATTACGTTTGATTTTTCCTTTTACAAAGAAGCATTTGATCTCAGAGTTGATTTTTTTTTTCGTGATTTTTCGGAGACCTGGTGAAGACCGATGGAAGCGAGACGCACAGGACCGGTTGTTGTGGCGACACTTGGGGGAGGCCTATGTCCAGCAGTGCATATCTTTAGGCTGATTTGATGCTGATGCTGAACAAAGGGGTAGCGAATTTTAAATCGATGATGGAGTAGTTTTACGGATACTGTTATTTTTAGGTACATTGAGACGAGATTTGAGCTATAGACACTTGTTTTTTTTTGGTGGGTTATTTTCTGCCACCAGCAACTAAAGGCTGTAAGTCTAGCACACACCAAGACGCAACGCGACCACCACCAGGCACATGATGGACTAATGAGCCGCGCGAGCGTTTGCATTTCAGTTTTGTTGAGGGTAATCCAATGACGTAGGGAAGGTTTTCTGCGCAATACCTCATCCATCAGCACCCCTGGCTCATGTATATGTTACTGCGCAGTAACTCGAGGGTTGTTCCGAGAATCGCGCCGAATTCGTGGAAATGGTGGGGTGTAGGCGTTGCAGTATGGTCGATAAAATGACGTCGATGCGCAGTACCTCACCCCTCGCCGCCGCCGCTGCCGCCCCGCTGCCGCAACCCTCGAGGGGTGTTCCGAGCACCACGGGTGTACTATGTCAAATCGAATGTCTGATAATCGAATATCAATTGATCGACCACTGTAAGTCGAACGTCTAAAACGTCGAACGTTAATAATATCGAATGGTTAATAAATCGAACATTCAATATATCGTACACTTAATGTCCTGTTCAAAATGTCGAATGTTTGTTTGATCGAGCGTTCAGTGCATCGCATTCAATCGAAATACCTGCCTATACTGAATATTTTTTTATATACGAGTAGAATACAAGAAAAATACACTATTAAATCACATTATAATTTTTAATAATTATTGTCTTGTATAGGTACATTTTAAAATTTTGTGTGAATTGTGTGACACGTACAAACGGGATCCTTATAATAGTATAGATTTTTTAGTAAAGGAACAAACTACCACAAATAGGACAATTGTAAAGGCAAATACGGGGTTGGGAAGACCTATTATCCTAAAAAGAGGCAAAACGGATGATAATGCGATAGAAAATAAGTAATAAAAACAACATGGATTTGTTAGTCTTTAAATCAAGAGTGAATAGGTTATTTCTAGGCAAGCGTGCTCCATCTTCGACCACATCCTCGCTTACCATCATGTGAGATAGTGGTCAAATGCGTGCCTATCAATAGTAAAAAAAAAAAAAAAAATTGCAAATCACACAAAATTTTAAAATATACCTTTATAAGACAATAATTAAAGATTAAAATGAGATTCACGTTGTGTTTTACTTGTAAACTATATAAAAAAATATTTAGTATAGGTATTTCGATAACCTAGCCTATAGCCATTCAAGGTATGCGATGCGCTGAACGCACGGTCAAACAAACATTCGATATTTTGAACACTCGATGTATTGGAGTGTACGATATATTGAATATTCGATTTATCAAACAATCGATATTATGACCGTTCGAGTTTTTAGACGTTCGATTTATTGTGGTCGATCATTTCTTATTCGATTATTTCGCATTCGAGTTGGCATGGTACTCCCCCACGAGGCATAGAAACCGCGGGGCGCATGCGCAGCATCACGGGGTTTGGGTCGATTCAGTGTCGTTAGTACTGCGCAGTACCCCACCTCTCACCCCCCTGCACGGCGTAGCGACTCGCGGGGTGTTCCAAGCACCACAAGGCGTAGAAACCGCGGGGCGCATGCGTAGCCTCACATGGTATGGGTCGATTCAGTGTCGTTGGTACTGCGCAGACTCGCGGTGCCGTAAGGTATCGGTGTGCGCCGTATGGTGTGAGCCGGTGCCGTACGGTGCCGGAAAATAATAATACCATCCCATCACTTCCTGTAGGTGTCGTAAGAGGCGACTAAGGGACTCACCAGAGAATGGATAGCAGCGTTCTCTGTAAAACCCAACACACACTGCGATCGCCAACCCGCCTGCCAAGCGTGGCGATTACGGCAAACCCCTACCTTTTGGGGGAGGCCTAGGTCCAGCAGTGGACGTCTTTCGACTGTTATGATGAATGAGACTCGAGGGATGTTCCGAGCCGTCATTAGGTTTGATTCTACCTGTTTATATTTCAGTAAGAGAATTAAACAATTGATTCAAAAATTGAGAATTTTGAAGGTTTTGGATTTTTGTCTAGAGATTTTTTTTTGTGACTTACCTCTGCTAGCAAAAACTGGCCAAGTGCGATACAGACTTTAGTACAACGGGTTCCATACTCATCTGCCTAGCCTTTTCCCAACTATAATGGGATCGGCTTTCAGTAACCGGATTCAGCAGAATACAAAAGCAAGATCAAAATAATTTATTGTTTGTCACAGGTTTAAAAGTAGTTCTTATCCAAATCATATTATGTAGACCACTGTAACATACCCATAGGGCGTACAATATCAATAATCTATATTGTTTTAATTAATTAATATAATTCAAATCTATTTTATCATTCAAAAATACATTATCATTAATAATTACTATCGCTCGTGTCTAAATACATTAAAATTCGTCAATATTATTACTCTAAAACTATTTTTTTTTGTCGATGGCCACTCGCAGTTTCAACCTTAGAGGGTTGTCAACTACTAAACCGGACTTGACTCTAAAATTAATTAAAACAATCAAATTAATAAAACAAAACAAGTACATATTAAATTATCAAAAATTTGTCATTTATGAAATCAGAAATCATTAATTTATTTGCAAACATGTGTATAAATATACATTGATGTTATTTTTTTATAAGTAAGTAATAATGTTCTCCATGTTTAATCATCATATGGGTATGGAAATATTTTAAGATAATTACTAAACACAAAATAAAATATGTCAGTCTTGTCAGTCACAGTAATGAAATAATTATAATAATATTAATATGTCAAACTAAATTAAAATAAAAAGTCAATAACAAAATAAATTACAAATTAATAAAAATTAAATAACAACTAAATGTATGTTAAATTACTAACAAATATAATTTTATTATAAAATAATACATTACAGTCAAATTCAAACCCAATAACAAATTTAATTCAAAATCATTCATAAAACTAGCACTGGTATATCCCCAATATAATAAATTGGATGTAGTTGGCTTTTAGCATCTTTCATTTTAATAATCATTAATATGATAGTAGCATTTCGCAATAAAAACTCGTGTAGGTTTTTTTAAATTGATCTGCATTTTTAATTTCAAGTATGTGTTCAGGTAGCTTATTTTAAATTTTAGGTGCCATACCAAGACATTTTTTATTAAAAATAGCTTTTCTATGTGGGAGTGTGCATATTTAATTTTTGTGGCGTAAACTCTTTGGGTGATTGTATAGATGTATGTTTGTCTTAACATAGCTTGCTACTTTGTATATGTAAAGACAGGGATGTGAGCTGTTAGAAATGTTGCTTACAACTGTCTGTGCTTTGAATGCCACATATTGCCCTTATGCATTTCTTCTGTGCTTTGAACACTATTTCTCTATCGGGCGAGTTCCCCCAAAATATAAGTCCGTATCGCAATGTAGATGATACATATCCGTGGTACGCCATAAATAATGTTGACTGATTTGCAATTTTCCTTAGGTTATAAAGGGCATATGAACACTGGCTAAGTTTTTTGCATACATGTTCAATATGTATTTTCCAATTCATCTTGTTATCTATCCAGGTACCTAAGAATTTTATATTATCTATTTATCATCTAGTTTTTTATATTTTGTTCTCTATTCAAACGAAATGTAAGTTGTTTTTCCTAGATTTATTTTTAGATTATTTGCAGTGAGCCAGGATATTTTGTTATTTAAGTTAGTATTTATTTTATTTGCAAGAGTCTCATCATTTTCGCTTTTAAATAATATTGTGCTATCGTCTGCGAAGAAGATCATCGGATCAGGAATGGTTTTTGGCATGTCGTTAATATATACGATGAAAAATAATGGTGCTAGCACACCGCCCTGCGGTATGCCAAATAAGGATTTACGGTATTCGGACGTGTGTGTAGTTTCTGTTTTTGTGTAGGGGCAGATTTTTTTACGCATGTACGAGTACATTGTTGCCGATTCATTAGGTGTGATTTAATAAGTTGGAGGACATTTCCTCTGATGCCACATTTTTCCAATTTATTAAGGAGTATGTTGTGGCTAACGTGGTCAAAGGCCTTAGTCATGTCCATAAATAATGTGACAACAGGAGTTCTATTGTCAATATTAGTGAGTACGTGTTTGACAAGCGCATATATAGCGGAATTTATGCTTTTGTACCAGTGTTTTACGTGGAGCGGCTACCATCCAGACCTCCACAACCCATTAACTGGGTAACACGGTACTTCTTGGTAAGACTGGAGTCAGATTTACTGGTTTCTGACAATCCGTAACGACTGCCAAAGTTCTACAAATGACAGCCGGGACCAACAGCTTAACGTGCTTTCCGAGGCACGGAGGAAACTCGGTATATTAAGATGGTCACCCATCCACAGACCAACCTTGGCAAGCGTTGCTTAACCTTGAAGATCGACCCGTGCGGCTGTTATTATTTAGCCACGAGCTCCTCCACAACGGGTTCCACACCATAAATAAAAAAAAAATACAATTCTTGTATGGGAGCCTTTTAATTTACGGACGGACAGATGGATAGAGTCTTGTAATAGGGTACCGTTGGTTAAATGAACAAAGGGATAGTGTATTGTGGAAAAGGTAGGTAGGTGATAAGCGAATATAGGTCTTGTTTTCTAGGCTGTAGGGGCAATTTTTCCTTTCAACTGTTAAACAATTTTGTCGATTTTTGTTATTTTTTTCAAGAGATTCTTAGACAAACGAATAAATAGACTAGCTTTGAGGAGCTCGTGGCTAAAGAATAACAGCCGCATGGGTCGATCTTCAAGGTTAAGCAACGCTTACCAAGGTTGGTCTGTGGATGTGTGACCATCTTAACATACCGAGTTTCCTCCGTGCCTCGGAAAGCACGTTAAGCTGTTAGTCCCGGCTGTCATTTGTCGAACTTTGGCAGTCGTTACGGATTGTCAGAAGCCAGTAAATCTGACTCCAGTCTTGCCAAGATACCAATACCGTGTTACCCATTTAATGGATTGCGGAGGTCTAGGCAGCCGCTCCACGTAAAACACAGGTATTCAGCTAAATCTGGTTTGACTGGAAGCCGACCCCAATGTAGTTGGGAAAAGGCTAGGCAGATGATGATGAGACTAGCTTTACAGCAACTCACGGGGCATTCCTATATATTTTAGTGAGATAATTAGCTTTTTCCCGCGACTTCGTACGCGCATATCCCGTTTTTTCCTATTCCCGTGCGAATTTCAGGAAATCCTTTCTTAGTGCTTCCCTACACTCCCCAAGGAATCTATATGCCAAATTTCAATTGTCTCTGACCAGTAGTTTCTGCTGTGCGTTGTCTGTCAGTTACTCAGTGGGTCAGTATCGGAAGAATTTTATAGAGAGTATTTGAAAATAATTATATCCTGAAACCTCTTAATCCTGACTTCGTATCATGACCCTGAACCGCGGCGGGCATTATAACACCTGCTCCTCAGGTCACGGGCCACCACGCCCCTCTGCGCCTACGCGGGTTTAAATTACACTCTAGGGGTAGGGCAGACAAGACTACGTAGAGTCGGTTTTGCAGCAATTCGTTTCTGTCACTTATTTTTGTAGCAAAACTTATTGACTGTTTAAGACACGGAACAGAAAAAACAGGTGGAAATGCTATGCGACGAAATTTGTATCGGAACCTGTGTCGCCACACTCACACAACTATACCGATAATCATATAATTCAACACAAATCAAGGATACGATTGATTGGCCGTTTTAATTTTGGTCAAAACAAGAATAAGTCAAAGAACCTATATTTGAAAATATGCTTTCGGCCTTACACGTAGGATTTATTTTGCTTATAGGCAAAAAGTACTCACGGCGTTTCGTTTTCTGAAATCATTCTAAGTTGAATTTACGAGTAAATTCCGCTATTCGACAATAGATGGCGGTATTATCAATGGTTGCAATTATAAACTTAAACAACTTAGTAATAAGGTTCATTATTCTATGTTTGAATAGTAACAGTTGCCACTCGATCACGGCTGTGGCATATGAACTTTGACTTACATTGTCGATATCGATAAATAAGATAACTTTTTCGAAATTAATTCCAAAAAATGTGACTAGCTTGGTGTTGAAGTTTTGTATGGGAGCCATACATGAAACTTGTTGTTGGAATCGTTATGAAATTAGCTACCACATTTAAAATTGATAAGTTCGGGTTTGCTTATTTACTTTCAAAATAACTTAAGCAAAATATTCCCAGTTTATTGTATAAAAGTAGATAGAAACTTAAAAAAAAATATATTATGTCAAAGGTTTTTATTTTATTTATGTAAACCTTACAACCTACCTTGTAACCTTATTACACATTAATCAATAAAAATAACCTACCTCATACATTTTTTGTGTTCCGATCATCTATAAGAAACGGAACCCTTACAAAAATGAAATTGGTTCGGAACCCTTTTAACGCGAGTCCGACACGCACTTGGCCGGATTTTCTTTCATATCACAAGACTTACAAAATCATGCCTCGGGTATCTTACTCGACTGCCAACAAAAAAAGGGGTGTTGTTTACACTTTATGTCAAGTGGCTTATAATAGTATTTTATTAAATAGTTTGGTACAGAATCTTAACGCAGACTAAGTTTTCATGTATCTATATCCTTTTTTTGAAATAAAAAAGTCGCATTCTAAAAAATTTACGGAGCATATCGTGCTTGTCTTGCTTGGCATCCAATCAGCTCTACCCGTGCATCTATCCATTTTTCATTGACGATAGCGTCTTTGGAAAACCTAAAAATATTTTTAAAGTTATGTTTAGTGATTTGAATAAAATTTCTAGACGAACTACAAAAAAGTTTTTTATCGATATCTATCCATCCAGTATCCAACCCGACTATATCACTATTTGAATAGCGAAGAACTTACGAGAACGAAACAGTAACTGAATCGATGTAAAATAAACTCTAAGCTAATGGGATAAGGTGGATTGTAACTAGACTTGAACTTAAGGTTTTTGCAAAATGAAATTTCCTAAGATTTTATTAGAAAACAAATAAAATCGTAGTTACTGATGGTACGAAACACCTCCATTTTTAAGATTTATTCTCCTACTATCATTTTTGCACTCCAAAATGGAACAATACGACATGGTTCACAAAATATAAATTTATATTGAGAGTGAGCGAGACGATCGGTTCATCGTGATGTTAGAACACGATTGGGTTGAGGTATGCGTAACTCCGGGTAATACTGGTACGCGTGCCACGCCTACTTTGCACTTCTACTGTTTTTTCTGTTCTGTGGTTTAAGACAATATTTTAATTTAATGTTCATATTGCTTAAAATTTTCGTTAGGTATATTAAACAGTAGGTTTATTGATTGAAATAAGGAAAAAACATCTTTTAAAACAAGCTTTTATAACTTGTTTATAAAAAGAACTAAAAAGTTGAAAATTATTTAATTCTTATTATTGAATTCTTCGATTTGAAGACCTGCTAAACTAACTCAACTTAATACAATAAGGATTGAACAGTACAACTGGGTTCGCCCTGGTACCCTGAAGAGCTATGTTAGTGATATGACATAAACAATCCCTCATACCGTTTAGTCCTCAGTACGTATTTATCCATCTTATTTTTATTATTTATTTATTTAATTAAGGTTCACCAACAGTTGTTACAGATATTACATAGAATAGGAACATATAAGTAATTGTGTCTTAAATCTAACTGCACAATCAATTACAGGCAAACACCACATGCAAAATGCTCTTTGTAATTATAAAATTAATTACAAAGACTTTATGTACAATACTTAGATAACTAAATTAAAAAATCAAATAGAATTCACATTCATAACAAATGTAACGAACTTATTTTCATAAATCTGATAGGGTTGCATATGGATATTATGTAGGACCAAAGTACTCGTCAAGACAAATCAAACGAGCCCATACTCGATGAGATTGTGTTATTTTGTAACGGTGTTCCTATGGTCACCTTCCGGCTCCATCTTCAGACCCTGGATACAATCTAAAGACAAAGTTCTCGTCAAGACAAATCAAACGAGTTCAAAGTCAATGAGGTTGCTTCGTTTAATTACACAGTTTCTATGGCCACCTTCCAGCTTCATCATCAAACCCTGGTTACCATTTAGGACCAAAGTACCCGTCAAGACTAATCAAACGAGTCCAAACTCGATGGGGTCCTTCGTTTCATTACAGAGTTTATATGGCCACCTTCCAGCTCCATTATGAAACCCTAGTTACCATTTAGGACCAAAGTACTCGTCAAGACAAATCAAACGAGCCCAAACTTGACAGGACTGTGTCGTTTTATTACGAACTTCCTATAGCCACCTTCTAGCTCCGTCATAAGACCTTGAATATCAGCTGGAGATGAATTACTCATCAAGACGAATCAAACGAGCCCAAACTCGATAGGATCGTATCGTTTTATTAGGGGTCGTCACCTCCCCCCTGGTGATACTTGGTGAGGTTTATACTAAAGCACCCCCCCTACCCATAATCACGTGTATTTTTTGTAAGAGAGTATCTTAAAAAATCAGAATAAATTATTATCTTCAAATGCAGGGATTATCTTATTCAATTCTGGAAAGTACGCGTTTAACGTCAAAACAAATACACGTGATATCTCACTACATCCCCCCCTCCGTCCTTGTGATATTCGTGATTTTTTCTCAACCTCCTCCCCTCTTTCGAGCCTCACGTGATTAATGGACGACCCCTTATGAACCTCCTATAGCCACCTTCTAGTACCATCATCAGAACCTGGATACCATCTAAAGACAAAGTACTCGTCAAGACAAATCAAACGAGTCCAAAGTCGATGGTGTTGCTTTGATTCATTACAGAGTTCCTATGGCCACCTTCCAGCTCCATCATCAGATCATCTCCATGTCATAATAATATTGCTTTGTCACGCAATATACATATCTTATATCTATACTAATATATAAAGCTGAAGAGTTTGTTTGTTTGCTTGAACGCGCTAATCTCAGGAACTACTGGTCCGATTTGAAAAATACTTTCGGTGTTAGATAGCTCATTTATCGAGAAAGGCTATAGGCTATATATCATTACGTTAAGACCAATAGGAGCGGAGCAGTAATGAAAATTGTGACGCAGACGAAGTTGCGCGGGTCAACTAGTGCGTACAAAATTCTAGCTCAACTAACTTGCAAGATTTTATTACAGACAGACAACGGGACAGATGAAACTAAATAAAAGCCTATAAATAGTTAAAAATATCTTTGGATATAATTATTATAATATGTAACTGACTGAATATTATACTGGTTAAACCTAAATCAAGATATTAATTTTAGCAGTATGTTGAAGCATTTTCATACATAAATAGATGTACCTATATACAGTCCCCATTGATTTTAAAGTAAGTAGCTAGCCGCCGACCATATTAAACACGATGTATAGATGATTTAAGTTTGGTTGCCAATAAACACCATCAAAGACAGACGGTTGTTTAACTGTGACACCTACTCGCCAAAGAAAATCAACCTTAACATATACAACATAATGGTCATAATCGAGCCGGATCATTAGTATAGTGAATACAAAAGAACCACATTCCATCAGAGATAAGAAACCGGAGAGTGAATCGTTTTGCGTAAACAAGGTGATTAGTGACTTTTAAAAGTTTAAAACATTGAAGATTTACGTGAACGACATTGAAATATGTCTAAATCAGCCGACGAAATATTAGGTATATTACAAGATACGGCCGAGTTACTGAAGAAAACACAAACAAACTTACTAAAATGTCCTAAACAACGTTTGACTAAAGGTTACATTCAATCTCGAATTCAGTGCCTCAAAGACTACTGGAAAACATTTAACGGTGCGCATCAAGACTTGGCAAAGTTAACACCGAGAGCTAAGCGTAATTTAATGCCGTATTTCGCTAATGAAGAGTATTTTATTCACGAAGATCTTCATTAATTTATGCTTGTTGGGTGAATTACGCGACATGATAGAAAAATTAACTAAACCATCGCAATCCATGAACATCGACAGCGCGGATGAAGATAACCAACAGACGCAAGTGCGATTGCCACGAACGACAATACCTACGTTTTCTGGAACCTATGAAGACTGGCCTGCGTTTAAGGATTTATATGTTTCGTTAGTGCATGATAACAAGTCACTTAGCAACGTTCAAAAGTTGCATTATTTAAAAACCAGCATAAGCGGTGATGCAGCGTCCTTACTTAAACATATACAAGTAACTGAAAGTAACTATTTACAAGCATGGGAAACTTTAAGGAATCGTTACGGCAATAGAAGATTGATAGTTAACTTGATGTTGAAGAGATCAGTTTTCCAAAAAAAGGTGAATACTCAATCGGCCAGTCATTTGAAGTCAATTTTGGATACAACTTCTGAAATCTTAGACAACCTTAAAAACTCGAACGTGAACACTGACTCCTGGGATCCAATAATCATATTTCTGGTTGTGCAGAAATTGGACCCGGAGTCCCACAAGGCCCGGGAAGAGTACGCCTACAAGGGCAGTTCAGAAGAATTACCTACGTGAAATGAGTTGAAGACTTTCCTAGATGGCAAATTTCGTGCATTAGAACTTCTTATAACACCTTCTTCAACGTCAGCTCCGCGGGAAAAACCCCCTAAAGAACGAAGTACATTCCATGTTTCAACAAACGAAAAAGAAAATGCTTGTATAATTTGTAAAGAGAATCATACCCTGTCTCACTGCAAAATGTTCGCGAAGATGCAACCTTCAGAACGATTCGATTATGTGAAGAATAACAAGCTCTGTTTTAACTGCCTTGCATCAGGACATGCGGTCTTCAAATGCCGTGTTCCAATGTCCTGTCGCACGTGTAAACGACGCCATCATACTCTCATACATCTAACAAAGAAGACGGATACCTCGGCATCAGAAACTGTACAACCAGCGCCGACAGTATCAAATCAAGCAGATGTGGAAGAAAAGGTGCAAGTTAATACAATGATTGCGTCGCACTACAATGCCAAAAAAGATATAGGAATGCTAGCAACAGCAATGGTAATAGTAAAGTGTGAACAAGGATACACCATTGCACTCAAGGCACTCATAGATCCAGGATCACAAGCCTGCTTTATTAGTGAAAAAGCGGCGCAACAATAAAAACTCAAAAGGCAAGTAACCAATTGCATAGTAACTGGAATGGAATCCATGAAGGTCGCTGTCAAGCACGAAGTAAATATAGAAGTTTTATCACGATAGAAATCAAATTTCGGTCTACCTAAACAAGCCTACGTGATGTCCAAGCACTTGACAGTACAATTACCTGCAAATACATGGTCAACAAGGAAATGGCCACACTTGGCAGATCTAGACTTGACAGACCCAAGCTATGGAGTGTCAGGGAACATTGATCTGCTTCTAGACGTCCAGGTTTACGCCAAAATACTGCAAGAAGGTCTAATCAAAGGTCCACCGGGGTCACCTATAGCACAGAGAACCAACCTCGGCTGGATAATATTTGGTGAAATACGTATAAAAACAAACGCAAAAGAAAAATCTTTAATGGCAATAAATGAACAAGTCGACGTAAAAGAACTATTGAAAACAATGTGGGAGTTAGAAATCGATGCAAAGAGGAAATTTACTATGGAAAAACAATTATGCGAAGAGATATATGAAAAAACACATACAAGAAACAATGAAGGACGGTATATAGTAAAATTACCTTTCAAAAATGACAACATAAAATCACCCGACGGAAAGACGAGAGAGATAGCATTAAACAGGTTTCTGCAACTGGAGAAAAGACTGAACAAAAATACTGACCTGAAAGAGGAATACAAAAAGTTTATGGAAGAATACATACAATTATATTATTATATCAGGTGTGTAGGAACGCAAACCGCCAACATGTCCATAGTTCTGTTCAAAATGGTGATCCAGCTAAGGTCTGGAATTTTCTCAAATCCTTAGGTATCGGAAAAAAATCTCGTGAAAGGATTCCTAAAGACATAGACTTCAACTTGCTTAATAGTCATTTTTCTACTTCGCCCGTACTGGATAGGGCCACCAAAGCTGCAACACTAAGTCATCTTCCAAACCTTCCGATACCTGATTATTCTCCTTTTGTCATAAGTCAATTCACTGCTAGTGATGTTAAAAAGAGTATTGTATCGATTACATCCAACGCTGTGGGTAGTGACTGTGTCAGCCGTAAGATGATTATTCCCATCCTTGATGATATTCTTCCGGTCATCCTTTATATCCTCAACTTCTCTGTTTCCAGTAGGGTCTTCCCACAAGCCTGGAAACATGCCCAGGTTATCCCTTTACCTAAAAAATCACATCCTGATTCTTTCTCTGACTATCGTCCCATTTCCATTCTCCCATTCCTATCCAAAGTCCTTGAAAAACTCGTCCATCAGCAGCTTAGCTCATTCCTTTCCAAGCACAATCTGCTGAATCCCTTCCAATCTGGTTTCCGACATGGACACAGTACTACCTCAGCACTTGTGCATATTACGGATGATATCAGGTCAGGCATGGAAATGGGGAAGTTAACGGCACTCGCTCTGCTTGACTTTAGCAATGCTTTTAATTTGGTTGACTTCGACATTTTGCTTGGAATACTGTGCTCTTTTAACATATCTCCTTCGGTAATTGACTGGTTTCGTAGTTACCTGTTTGGTCGCCGGCAGCGTATTTGCATTGAAGAATCTTTCTCTTCTTGGTGTAACACCTCTGCCGGTGTGCCTCAGGGTGGCGTGTTATCTCCTCTACTTTTCGCACTTTTTATTAATGCTATCACTCAACGACTATCTTCTTTCTACCACCTGTATGCTGATGATCTACAAATTTACACCCAAGCCCCTCTAGGAGAGCTATCTACTGCGATTGAGACGATTAATACAGACCTGGCTCGAATAGGTGAATGGAGCACTGAGTTTGGGCTGAAAATCAATCCAGCAAAGACGCAAATGATTATTGTTGGTAGTTCCCGAACCGTTTCAAGGATTGATTGGTCGACACTTCCCCAGGTTTCTTTCAATAACACTACTATTCCTATAACTCACACTGTGAAGAACTTGGGGATTTATATCGACAGCACTCTTTCCTGGACTAAACAACTGCAGGAGGTCAGTCGTAAACTGTTCGCTTCAGCGGGCTCTCTGAGACGCCTTCGTAATTTTCTTCCCATCACCACTAAAATTGCCTTAGCACAATCTCTTCTTCTCCCAATCTTGGACTATGCTGACGCCAGCTATCTTGATCTCACCCAAGTCCAATTGGACAAGCTTGAGCGACTTTAAAATCTCTGCATCAGGTTCATATTTGGCTTGCGCAAGTATGACCACGTTTCTGATTTTCGTACCAAGCTCAAATGGCTTCCTATTCGCCTTCGCCGGAATGCCCACATACTTTCTTTGCTTTATAATGTGCTCTTTAATCCTTATACTCCTTTTTATCTTAAAGAACGATTTCAGTTTCTCTGTGACACGCATTCTAGGTCTTTGAGATCATCGGAAAATCTTAAATTAAGTATTCGTATGCATTCCACATCCGTCTTTGACAAATCTTTCACTATTCAAGCAGCTCGTTTGTGGAATGCATTACCAATAGATGTGAGGCGCGCTCAAACGCTACCAACGTTTAAAAAATTGGTGAAGGAACATTACCTCTCACTATAACGTTTTGTCTCCTTTCCCTGTTATATATTTGATATTTATTAGTATATTACTTAATATTGTATGTATTTGTTTTATATTATTATGTATGTCTCTCTATTAATATTATTTATGATGTTTGTACACTGACCGCCCTAAATCTAGCTTCTTTAGTTCAGTCCATCCAAAGGTTGTCTGTAAGAGATTGCCCTGTGCGATAAGACCGCCCATTGTACACTAGTTTTATAAGCGTTTTTACTGTGCTTGTTATGAGGTGTACAATAAAGTATATAATAATAATAATAATAATTAAAACACATAGAAAAGGTACCACAACATGAAATAAATACAAAAAAGTCTGTCTACTTACCTCACCACGCAGTAGTCAGGAACGATAAAGGCGAAGAAATGATAAAAGCACGAAGACTCGCGTCGTTTTTGATGCCTCCTGCAAGGGTTACAATGGAGTTTCCCTAAACGACGAGTTACTCGCAGGTCCTGTTCTGCAAGACGACTTGCAAAGCCTAATTATAAGATGGCGAACACACGCAGTGTGTTTTGTTTCTGACATACAGAAAATGTATCGAATGATTTTGGTAGCTCAAGAAGACACCGATTACCAAAGAATACTGTGGCGAAGCGATTCATCTGAAACCATTCAAGATTTAAGACTCCTGACTGTTACTTTCGGTACAGCGTCAGCACCGTATTTAGCGATAAAAACACTTATGCAACTTGCCAACGATGAAGGTGCTAAGTATCCTGAAGCAGCTAGGGTTTTACAGGAAGATATGTACGTTGATGACGTCATGTCAGGATGTGACAATTTGGAACAAGTCATTAAAATAAGCAAAGACTTGAAGAATTTATTACTACTAGGCGGTTTCCAGCTAAAAAAGTGGTCGTCAAACAATATAGACTTTTCAAAATCCATAGATCAAGAGGACAGATTTATTAATGCACATTTGGATTTAAATATAGATGGCACCATAAAGGCTTTAGGTGTACAATGGAACTTAGGCAGCGATCAATTTGAATACCAACTGAACCTAATTCTCCTTCCTTTGATTGTTACGAAGCGAAGTATACTGTCAGATGTCCAAAAGCTCTTTGACCCTCTCGGTTGGATAGCGCCATGCATCGTACAAGCAAAAATTTTGATTCAGAAACTCTGGCAAACTAAAGTTGATTGGGATCAAGAAATCACTCCAGCTCTTAAAGATGAGTAGAAAACCATACGCGAAGATATGGCCAATGTTAATGGAATAAAAATAAACCGATGGATGGGCACATACAATTCAAACAAGAACAGCATACAATTGCATGGCTTTAGTGATTCCTCTATGAGAGCATACGCAGGAGTAGTGTACTGTCGCGTACATTACATGGATGGTATTATATAGATTTGACTGGCAACACTGGTGGCCGGTCGTCAAAAAACGATCTCTAAATTTAATATTTAAGAAATTAATAAAAAGTGATTTATATATATCAAATTAGTGTTAAATAGTTAAAACTGCGTAGTGAGTACAATATCCAGTGATTGTACAGTGTTTTTTGTCCCGAATATTTCGTATACAAGGAAATTAACACCAACTGTCAACACATCGCAACAACAGTGACGGATTTGAAAAAAAAATAACAAACCCGGGGAGTATTTTGTCTTAAAATTCTTTTGTAGGCGACATTAACAAACTACGTAACATCACAAAATACTGCTCAGGCCACTGAGCTACGTCCAGCACACACTGGCACGGTTGATGTCTCCTTTTGCTTGACAACTGGTGGAAGCAAAATCGACGACGAAAACATTCACCCAGACAACAAACACTACATAATTTACTGCACAAAATACACTCCTGACGAGATCTTTATTAAGTTACTATTAAAATTGTGCCCGTAATGTGTTAAAAATTTAAAATACTTTTGTATCAAAATCAAGTCTTTGTTGTACCCTAAAACTAAGTTAAAACAACTAAAGCAGTGTTTGTCAAAGTTCTATTAACTATCTTTTATAACTTTCTCGTAATTCTTTCATGTAATTCTTATAACTATTTCTAACTGCAATATCTATCCCTTAAAATTAATAACTTTTTTTATTTTATTTTTCTTTCCCCTACTACTTGCCAACAAATTTTAACATAAAAAAAGATACACTGTTATTTAATTTAATTCTAAAGGTGAATGACCAAATTAGTATGGGCACTGGACCAAAAAAAAAATTGCTGCCCCCAGATTTGCCACATAGCTCATTTGAAAGAAGAGTTCAAATGCAACATTTTATTCTATGGAACCGAAAAAATCTGTCCCACAGAAACATAAATATAACCTAAAATGTGATTTTATGAAAAAGTTGCATATTTTACTTCTTTACACAGGTAGGTGACCTTTTCTTATCGCAGATAATGAGCTTACACGCGAGTTTGCTTTCTTTGAACGTTGTTCAATAGTAGTGTGAGCGAGAAGGCGATAGAGCTACGTTCTCGCTCACACATGTATGCGCTTTGCATTGCAACTGTGCAGTCCTTCTGTAACTCTCTTCGCTTATAGTTGTGTACTGTGCGAATATTTTCTGTGGATATCCTGTGATTACGTGTTTGACCCTTGCATTACGTTACCTGGACCTGATTTTAAGCCCTGTGATTTGGATACAGTTTTAAAGATGTTTCGTGCATCTGCTGGACAAGTGTGTCTAGTGTGTGGTAGATCAGTGCGGTCGATCAGAAGAAGAACACTAACTACGCAGCTTTTTGAAGAATATCCAATCGCTGCAAATAATATAACTGAACGAGTTCTTCCTTATCATGTGAGTACTTACATAAATGATTGCAATAATGACTTATTTAACCATGTAACAATGCATAGAGTGCATATCACGAATGAAAGCCCGCGGAAATGGAACTACATTTTTTTATGCAATGTAATGTAATGACATAGACACTAGCGCCGCGTCAAAGGGACTTCAGTAGCGGCGCTATTCATTCATTGGTATATTCATGTACTGAATAACATTTGTTAAAAAGATGTGTATTTGTGATGTGTAATTGTATCTGAAACTATTTCTTTCAGATACAATTTAACAACGCCGAGTTTATCTGTCAGCGTTGCTGGCGACGCGAGGCGTACCCACCAAGACGTCGTACGTCCAGTGAACGAGAACAAGAACCACCAGTACGCGCTTCTGAGCAGCCAGCAGATCAACCTGTGATAGAACCAGATCAAGCCGAGGTACAACCAGATCTAGCTGTGGTACCGCATGCTGGTGATCAACGTGGAGCAGTAATTGACGAACAAGACATTCAACATTCTATTATACATTTACCACATATTAGTCGGGCACCGAACACTTCAAACTCTTGCATTATATATTCGTGATATGCACTCTATGCATTGTTACATGGTTAAATAAGTCATTATTGCAATCATTTATGTAAGTACTCACATGATAAGGAAGAACTCGTTCAGTTATATTATTTGCAGCGATTGGATATTCTTCAAAAAGCTGCGTAGTTAGTGTTCTTCTTCTGATCGACCGCACTGATCTACCACACACTAGACACACTTGTCCAGCAGATGCACGAAACATCTTTAAAACTGTATCCAAATCACAGGGCTTAAAATCAGGTCCAGGTAACGTAATGCAAGGGTCAAACACGTAATCACAGGATATCCACAGAAAATATTCGCACAGTACACAACTATAAGCGAAGAGAGTTACAGAAGGACTGCACAGTTGCAATGCAAAGCGCATACATGTGTGAGCGAGAACGTAGCTCTATCGCCTTCTCGCTCACACTACTATTGAACAATGTTCAAAGAAAGCAAACTCGCGTGTAAGCTCATTATCTGCGATAAGAAAAGGTCACCTACCTGTGTAAAGAAGTAAAATATGCAACTTTTTCATAAAATCACATTTTAGGTTATATTTATGTTTCTGTGGGACAGATTTTTTCGGTTCCATAGAATAAAATGTTGCATTTGAATTCTTCTTTCAAATGAGCTATGTGGCAAATCTGGGGGCAGACTTTGACTTTTTTTACCAATTTTTGGTCCAATTTGGTCATTCTCCTTTGTACACATTCCAGGTGACTAAAGAAAATGATGACCCGCAGTGCCACAATTAAAGAGCTGGAAGCAAAATTAAGAGCGTCTTTGATGGAGCTGAAAGATTCCAAAGCTTTAAACCAAAAGTTGCTCCAGGAGATTGCAGAAGGCGAGATGGAAGTACAAAATGTGGTCTCTAAAAACACCTGCCTCAAGAATGAGCTAGCTAAGTTACACATCCAGCACATGGACTTAGCCGACCAACACACTCAACTCCAACATCAAGTGTCTTTATTTGAAAAGTGCAGTGACACATATGAGCAGACTTTGAACTGTGTTTCAGTACTCGAAAAAGAATTATGTGATGCCCGTAAGGACCTATCTATTGCAAAGTCTGCTAAGGTTAGTGAACAGTTTACTAACACTAATAATTTATTTGATGAGTTGGTAGGTTTGCAGTCGATATCAGTGTGTGAGCCAGCCATAATTATAGATTTGACAGGTGAGGATACCAAACCATTATGTCCTTTTGCTATGAGTCACAACAAATTAAAGAAATATATTAAAATTAAGAAAATTATTAAAAAGTCTCGGAGAGCAATAAAAAAACATAATCTCCTAAAATTTAATATCATACTTAGAAAGGACCGAGTCAGCCTAAAAAATAGATTAAAAGTTTGTACTAAAGAGCTTGACAAATGTAGGGAACAATATGATAGGGACACTCAGTGCCTCCAAAATGATTTACTTTATAAGGAGTATTTTCTGAGAAACATTTTTGAAAAATATGAGGATTCACAACAACAACTGAGTGAGCGATTGCTTGAGGCTAGGGAACTACTGGACTTGGTGAAGTACAATGCTGAAAGATGTGAGTCTCTGACTAATAATCTTTCATGCAGCTGTGTCAACCATCCACCACCTCCCCAACCCCAACTTGACTTGTCTCCACCGGTCTTGACTCTTCCAGCGGAAACATATGTCAATAAACAGAAAAACAAATCTGTTTTCTTTTGTGACGAATTAGGTTCTGGCTTTGGAAAAATATTACACAACTACCTAAGCCACAGTTTTACCAATCATAGTTATCACAATATTAGTTTTAAACAAATGATTACTAGAATTGTGAATTCAAATCTAGATAATTACCATTCAATGGTTCTACTGCTGGGTAATAGTACTGGTATTACCAAAAAGGACATAGTGGATGGGGTTGAATCATTATTAAAGTTAAATTTAGGAAAGCTGATGTTGTGTGCTTTTCCTTACTCTGATACTTTTTCAGATGAACAAAATAATAACATTTTAAAGCTGAATAATACTATTCACTTGTTGACATGTTGTCATAGTGACAAATTAAATTAAATTACAGTACCGTCATAGGCCCTGTTGTCTACGGTCGCTTTTAACTTGACCTGCTGTCGATTTGTAATAACCAACCAGTGCTCCTCAAAGTTATAACAATTTTAACAAACATCTGAAACATAAATAAATAATGGATGGTTCAAAGAAGTGTGGTGTCTGTGATGATCAGCTGACTGATGGAGTGCGTTGTTCAGTATGCGGGAACGAGTTGCATTTCCATTGTGCGGGCATCACCGAGGCTGGCCATCGTAGGCTGGGAGACAGGAAGCTCTCATAGCGATGCATGAAATGTAAACAGACGGGTGCTCTTCAGTCAACTAGTTCACCGTTGTGGCCTAAGTTAGTACCGGAATCTGAGTTGTTAATAGAGTTTCGAGCTCTGGCTGCAAAGTTGGCTCCATTAGAAGGTCTGAAGGATGAAATCCTGGCACTTAAGAGTGAATTCGCTGACATGAAATCCTCTATAAGCCAGCAATTCAATGAAGTTGTTAAGGAGATTAATGGAAGGATAGGTGACATGGAGCAGCGTGTTGTTCAGCTTGAAAAAGTTCAGGTTCAGATGGATCAGCTTCGGGTGCGTCTGGATAAACTGGAAGAAGACTCGGACAACAAGGAACAATGGTCGCGAATGAACAATGTGGAAGTGAAAGGTTTATCGCAATCGAATAATGAAAACTTGTTTCAAATTATGTCCAGTATTGGTGCCAAAATTAACTATCCCATTGCCAAAAACCAGATCAACTTTATTACTAGAGTACCTACGCGTGAAAAAGATCACATAAAACCAATAATTGTTTCGTTCTGCAGTCGATATGTAAAAGAAGATTTTGTTGCTGCAGCCAGATATGTTTCCAAGACATCGCCACTATCAACCAACCAAATAGGATTAGCAGGAAACCAGAGAATATATATAAATGACCACATAACGACTAAAAATAAAATACTGCTATCTAAAACAAAAAAACTGGCGTCTGAAACGGATTTTCAATATGTATGGGTCAAGCATTCAAAAATTCATGTGAGAAAAACGGACACCACCCCAGTTATGATAGTGAAATCAGAAAAGGATCTCTCAAAAATCGTTTAATAATAACTATTAACTTTAATACAATAGTGCTTACATATTTTATCAAATGTGACTATAAACAGTTTGGGAACCGCAAGCCGTTGTGTGCTACTTGCGTATTCCTAATTGTTCTGTGTTTTTGTACGGTGCTATTGAGCGAGTTCCTCAAAAATAACAATTTTATTAAACTATTATGTCCATGTAATAACGATCTAATCACATTTGAATTATGGTCTAATTTTGAATTCGCTGTTTTGTTTATTATTCCCTTTGCTCCAAACAATTCTTATCTTGCTACTGTTCTTCACCTTTTGTTTGTATTCAAAGCCCATATGGTTTGTGCGTTTTGAAGTTATTTATTTTGGATCACTGTGCTGTACTGTGCCTAATATATTATTGTAAATCATTATCTTCTACCGCCGAAATATCACTTTATCAAAATTATGAATACTGCTTAAAATTTTTAGCTCATTACTTTATTTGGTTCGCCCTTTTTAAATATTTATTATATTATGCTACAGTTTTTATTGGTGATGGCTAATCTCAATGTTTATTATCAGAATATGCGGGGTCTGCGTACGAAAACGAACGATATATTTCGTAAAATATCTCTTATTGCATATGATGTTATTGTTTTTACTGAGACGTGGCTTGTGGATGATATCTTTAGTGGTGAGATGTTTGGTGGTCGGTATTTGGTGTATAGGCGTGACCGCGATTACTCTAGAACCTCTCAAAAACGGGGCGGTGGTGTTTTGATAGCGGTAAAAAGTGAGCTTACTATTGTAGAACGACATGATTGGCGAAGTTCTGCCGAAGACATTTGGGTGTCACTTATTCTAAAAAGATCTAGGCCTGAAGTAAATTATAAATTGCACATTTGTGCCTTATACCTTTGTAAAGAAAACCTTGGCAATTCATATTATAATCAATTACATAATTTTGGTACTAATGTTAATCACTTGATCTTGACCCACCCATTAGATAAATTCATTATTATGGGGGATTTTAATTTTGGTAATAATGTAGACTGGATAAATTCTGACGGTAATGAACTGGTGCCACAAAATGTATCATGTCATCACTTAAGGGAGTTTTTTGATGGAGTTCTCACTTCTAACCTGTCCCAATATAACGGTGAAAGAAACAGCAATGGTAGATTATTAGACTTGGTTTTTTCTAACGACTCGGTCAATTGTTACTGAATGTCACAATCCTTTAGCATTACCTGTGGACCTGCATCATAAACCATTAACGATGACTGCAGAGTTTGTTGAAAATAATAAGTTGACTGATAAATTGACTCCAAAGTATCTATTTTCTAGGGGTGACTACGCGGTTATTAAATCTAAACTCGACCAAATCAATTGGAATGAGTTATTACTTGCTGATTCGTTGGATAGTGCTGTTGAATTATTTTATAGTAAATTGTATGAGCTTAGAGATATGTATATCCCGATTAATCCGGTTAGAAAATCATCATATCCGCCTTGGTATAATTCGGCATTGATCAAAGTACTTAAAGAGAAATATAAATATCATCGCAAGTTCAAAACGTACGCAAATATTTCAGACTTTCACTCTTTTTCTATTTTACGGAATAGAGTAGTTAAATTGGAGAAAACTTGTTTCGATACATACATGGACAAAATTGAGTCGTCGATTATTGAGAACCCAAAATGTTTTTGGTCGTATGTCAAGAGCAAAAGGAAGTCTGGTACTTTTCCTAAGATAATGCATTATGGTGATAGAAACGCGAGTACAGGTGAGGAGATCAGCAATTTGTTCGCGTCCTATTTCCACTCAACTTTTCAGGAACCCGATCCTGTGCCCACTACTTCCAGTGGCATTAGCGTTGAATATAATGCGTCGTGCATCGGTTCGATTTGTGTGTCTCAGTCTCAAGTTTTAAAGTTACTAAAAGCCTTGGACCTTTCAAAATCTGGCGGTCCCGATCTATTACCTCCAGTATTTATAGTAAATTGTGCCGACAGCCTAGTTGAACCACTGTGTATTTTATTCAGGCGATCACTTTCTGAAGGTTTAGTTCCAAAAATTTGGAAATCAGCGTTCGTTACTCCAGTCTTCAAAAAAGGTAATAAGTCGGATGTCTCTAACTACCGACCAATATCCAAAATATGTCTGTTCTCCAAAATCCTTGAACGTATAGTGTTTACTGACGTGTATGATGCTATGAAGTGCAACTTTGGTGATGAGCAGCATGGCTTTCTCAGGAAGCGTTCCACTACATCTAACTTAATTTTGTCCCATGAATTTATATCTGAGGGTATGGAACAGCGCGCACAAGTTGACGTCATTTATACTGATTACAGTAAATGTTTTGACCGTATTGACCATAGACTGCTCATGGAGAAGCCATTAAAGGCCGGAATACATGGAGACTTATATCGCTGGTTCTCCTCTTATATTGATAACAGAACGCAGGCTGTGGTGCTTCAAGGGTACACATCTGGATGGTATTCTGTCCCCTCTGGAGTGCCCCAGGGTTCAATTTTAGGGTCCCTATTATTTACTCTCTATATTGCTGACGTGAAGCATTGCTTTAAAAATTGTTATATTTTACTTTATGCTGACGATATGAAGGTTCATAAAGCAATTCGAAACATTTCTGATACACACCTGTTACAAGCTGATTTGAATAGATTTGAAGAATACTGTAGACGTAACAGGCTTGAGTTGAATGTTTCGAAGTGTTTTCACATGACTTTTACACGGCAGAAGTCTGTGATCGATTCCATCTACACACTGAACAATATTAATATCGGCAAAGTCAATAGTACTAGGGACCTTGGGGTTATACAAGACAACAAGCTGCTCTTCGATCAGCATATTGATAGTATAGTGAATAAGGCGTCGAGAGCGCTTGGTTTTATAATGAAAACTTCTGCATGTTTCCGATCAATAAAACCGATCAAAGTCTTGTATTGTTCGTTCGTACGCAGCCGCCTTGAGTACGCATCACAGGTCTGGAACCCTCAGTATGGGATCTACAAGTCTCGTATTGAGGGCATTCAGAGAAAATTTCTTATGTATCTAGATTATAGGGCGAAACAAATATCTGTTGATTACACTCACCGATGCAGAAGCTACCATTTTCTACCGCTTAAACGTAGACGCCATATTAATGATATGTGTTACTTGCTGAATATCGCAATTGTTTCAAAATTAAAGATACGCACTAATCAGATGGGGCTACGACAGCGACCACTCCTGCATGTACCTTCTGCAAACACTAATTATATATATATTTGTTGTGAACAAGGCATTGACCTTTTCTGCACCAATGCAAGCACGCTAAGGAGGCTCTTAGCAAAGCCATTTTTTGTACAAGAGGCTCCTAACTTCACATGAACCATTTGCTGTCCAGATGGGTTTCAGATTTTGATAAATGTAGCATTCAAAGAAACTAACAACTTTGAGGATTGAACTAAATTAAATAGAAAAGATAAGATGAACTATGAAGGAGTAACAATTTTGTATTTATATGTGGAGACTTGTTAATAACAATTTAGTTATTATTATTGTCATTATAATGATATTAGTCTGTAAGTTTTCCGAAAAAAAAAAAAAAAAAAAAAAAATAAATTATTGTATTTTGACACTAATAAGTTTGTTAGTGGTTTTAAGATAACTCAGGGAGCTTTATCCCTGTCTGGTAAATATAGGCATTTGATTGCTATGTTGATAGCATATAGTATTAACGAGGTTATAGCTAATATAACAAATGCCTGTGTTGTCTAGTTGTACTAACAATATAGGGACTAATTATTGTGATTCTTTGTGTTGTACGAAGGAGGACCCACCTATAATGTCAACATTCTTGGAGGCCACTAACAGTCAGGTAGAGTATTCTCTTCCTGATAGAACCCATACAGGCAGTTTAGACTCCTCAATTGTAGCTCTGGAGGTCACTCCGGATACTAGTGTAAAAAACTAAACTGCAAGACAACAGAAGTTACCCCTTCAAGTAATGAACAATTACTATTAGTGAATGACAAAGTATCTTCTAGCAATTTAGCTCATTGTAAAAAACCTAGGGGAGGGCAATTCACTTTAAAGTTATTTAATCAGAACATTCAAGGTTGCTCTTCCAAATTACTGGAGATAGAAATGTTTTCAGAGAAAACCAAGTTTGATGTAGTTTGCTTTGGCTTTACAGAGCATTGGTTAAAAGACCACCAAGTAAGTTCCATTAATTATGATAATTATTATGTAGGTAGCTACTTCAGCCGACAACACATGATACATGGTGGGTCATTAATTTTAATTAAAACTTCGATTAAATCTAAAGAAAGAAAAGATATTGTTAAATTGTCGGTTGAACACACCATTGAATTGTCCTGTGTTGAGCTAGATAAGCATGTTGTGGTATGTGTCTACAGACCTCCATGTTACCAGAATCTATCTGTGTTTGATACAGTAATGGAAGATGTGTTGAATAAAGTTAGTTCTACTTGTAAATCAGTAATAATATGTGGCGACTTTAATATTAACTTATTAGAAACAAACTCCAATAGTATTAGGTTATTGAGTCTTTTTAAATCATTTAATTTATCAAATGTTTTTGTTGAGCCAACTCGTGTGACAGCTTCTACTGCAACTTGCATAGACAATATATTTTGTAATTGTGATTACCTACATAAAGAAATTGTAAATAAGTTGCCATCTGATCACAATGGACAATCAATAACGTTTTGCACTTACGTCCAATACCAATTACGGATAAAAAATTGCAGGAATTTAATAATGCTTTAGATAGTAGACTAGGTGCCCATAATTTTAATATATTAATGACCCAAATGAGTTCTACACTGAGTTCTTTTCTTTATTAAACATTCAATTTGCTGAGACTTTTCCCCTAAAGTCCAAAAGTATTTACACCAAGTTCTTATTTAGCGATTGGGCAACTCCAGGCATTCGCAAAAGCAGGGATAAGCTATATGAACTGTATGGCCAAAAGCAATATATGAATAATACAAGCTTTAATAAGTATGTTGCAAAATATTCAAAAACTTATAAAAGTGTATGCAAAACAGCAAAAGCTCTACATATTAGCAATAAAATAAAATCAGCAGACGATAAAATAAAAATTACTTGGAAAATAATAAATAACGAAACAGGTAGGAAGAAACAACGTGAGACTAAATTTATTTTAAATACTGTAAATGGCCCAATAAACGCAGATGCAGAGGTAGCTCAGGAATTTGAAAATTTCTTTGATAACATCCCTCTTAAAACTACTGAAAGTCTCAACTCGTCTCCTGCGCTCGCTGCTGCTTTACTTAGGAAGAATGTAAAGGTATGCCCGTCGGAGTTTAAGTTTCAACATACAAACCCCCAGGCCATTATAAAAGCTTTTAAAGATCTTAAAATAAAATCAACTGAAGATCTTTGGGGAATGTCTGTAAAAGTCTGTAAATCTGTCATTGAAACTATTGCCTCCTACTTAGCTGTTATATTTAATACTGGTGTAGACCAAGGAGTATTTCCCGATCTTATGAAACACAGTAAAGTAGTTCCTTTGTTCAAATCGGGTGATAATCAGGAACCCAATAATTATAGACCTGTGTCAATTTTGCCAGTGCTCAGTAAAGTGTTTGAAAAGTTAATTCTTAATCAGATGTTACATCACTTTAATAAAAATTCCATCTTTCATGAACAACAGTACGGTTTCACCAAAGGGCGTTGTACAACTGACGCCGGGGTCACCCTCATAAAGAACATCTTTAACGCCTGGGAAGAGTCACAAGACGCCATTGGAATATTCTGTGACCTCTCGAAGGCGTTTGATTGCGTTGAACATGAGACACTTTTGTTGAAACTTGAGCACTATGGAATCGGAAATACAGCCCTTGAGTTGCTTAGGTCATACTTGATGGACAGATAGGTTAAAGTTCAGGTAAACGGTGTAAACTCACGAGGGTCTGAAGTGACAATGGGAGTTCCTCAAGGCTCAATATTAGGTCCTTTCCTCTTTCTAGTTTATATAAATGATTTGCCCCAATTACTTCAAAATCACCCAAAGATGGTATTATTTGCGGATGACACTTCATTGATATTTAAAATAGAGCAACGATCACGAAATCTTGACGTCGTCAATAACTCTATTCTTCAAGTCCAAAATTGGTTTACGGCAAACAACTTGGTATTAAATGAAAAAAAAAACTAAATGTATTAAGTAGATTCAAATTTAAAGCATTTTTTTTTATTTCAATTAAACCATTCACAGGCACTTTTGAAACGTCAAGGTCGGTCAGTTAAAAACATGGAAGCTATTTGCACGTTCCAAAGCGTAGATCTCTATGGAGAAGAACGTGCAAGAAACTCCACGGACACTCTTTTAAATCATGTTCTGTTTTACAAAATTCCAAGTTACATATACTTGTTGCTTCTGCATGTGAGGACAATGCAAAGAAAAAAAAAAAGGGCTTATTATAAGCTCTTATTTAAGATCGTAACCTAGACGTGAACAAGGCTAGTGGTCCCGACGGGATACCGGCAATTGTTCTGAAGACTTGTGCGCCTGAGTTGTCTCCGATCTTGACACGCCTATTTGTTTGAGACTGGAAAAGTGCCGAAGGCTTGGAAGCAAGCTAACGTGCAGCCCGTGCCCAAGAAGTGTAGTCGAGCTGACCCGTCGAATTATAGACCCATCTCGGTAACGTCCATACTCTGTAAGACTATGGAACGCGTGCTGAATCATAAGCTCCTGGCGTACCTAGAAGCTGATATCCTTAGTGACCGGCAATACGGGTTTCGCCGAAATCGGTCAACTGGGGATCTTCTAGCGTATGCCATTCACATCTGGAGTGAGGCCATAGAGAAGCACGGGGAGGCACTGGCGGTCTCCCTTGACATCTCGAAGGCCTTCGACAGGGTCTGGCACGATGGCCTTATTAGTAAGCTTCCTTCCTTCGGTCTGCCCGCCGGTTTGTGTGATTGGATCGCAGATTTCCTGAGGGATCGGTCTATCCGAGTGGTCATAGATGGCTGCTCGTCTGGACTGCTGGATATTAATGCCGGGGTTCCTCAGGGGTCGGTGCTTTCGGCAACACTGTTCTTGCTGCATATTAATGATCTGCTTAAACCCGGTACCTTTGGGTATGCAGACGACAGCACTGTTGCTGAAAGATACGTGTCCGACGCACGAGCTGGTGGGTCGCAGATCTGGTCTCTCCGGGAGGCAATGGTTGAGCGCTTGAACGTGTCCCTACAGGCGGTCTCTGATTGGGGCGATGCCAATCTGGTCAAGTTCAATGCTGCTAAGACCCAAGCGTGTCTATTTTCCGCCAAAAGGAGCCAATTCCGCCCAGCTCCATCTTTCCGCGGTGAAACCGTGCCGATAACCGACCATCTTGAGCTTCTTGGGGTTACATTAACATCTACTCTCAATTTTGGCCCTTACATAGAGGCAAAAGCTCAAGTGGCTGCAAAGAAGCTGGGGATTCTGGCTACGGTGAGACGGTACTTCACGCCGGAACAGCTGCTCAAACTCTATCAAGCGCAAGTTCGATCGTGTATGGAATACTGCTCTCATCTTTGGGATGGATCTGCCAGATACCAGCTTGATGCCCTTGAGTCAATTGAGAAACGAGCCAAGAGGATCATCGGCAATCAGAGGCTCGTCGCGTCGAAGCTCCAAAGTCTTGAACATCGACGACGAGTTGCTAGCCTGTCGGTTTTTTACCGGTTGCATTCTGGGGAATGTGCGACGGAATTGCATAATTTAATTCCGCCAAGCCCGTTCCATCATCGGACCACAAGACGAACGGCGATGCGCCACCGGTATATGGTGGACATCCCACCCACACGCACAAAACGTTTTGGGAACACATTCATAGTGCGTACAGCTAAGGAGTGGAATTCCCTGCCGGAGTCTGTGTTTCCTGATAGCTACAACCTGGGAGTCTTTAAATCAAGAGTGAATAGGTTATTTCTAGGCAAGCGTGCTCCATCTTCGACCACATCCTCGCTTACCATCAGGTGAGATAGTGGTCAAACGCGTGCCTATCAAAAGTAAAAAAAAAAAAAAAAAAAGCAGGACCAGCATTTAGCCAAGCGTTTTTATCGAGGATATAATCTTTCAGTTTATAATACGCTTGTCTACATAGTGTGCGTTTTATGCATGCTTTAAATTTTCTCTCATTCAGTTCGAGAATATCAACTGGTATTTTATTATAAAATTTAATACAGTACCACCTAAAAGAAGTGTGTACTTTGGCCAATCTGAATCGGGGTTGATCTAATTTGTTCCTATTTCTAGTATTAAAATTATGCCTGTCACTAATCTTGCTAAAGAGATGAAGATTTTTCCAAACATACATAATATTTTCGTAAATGTATTGACAAGGTACCGTCATGATGTTGATATCCTTAAACAGTTCTCTTAGGGAATCACGCCGACGGAGATTGTAAATGGCTCTGATGGCTCTTTTCTGCAGGATAAATATAGACTCGATGTCTGCAGCACGTCCCCATAATAAGATACCATAAGACATGATACTATGAAAGTAACTAAAATAGATCAGCCTCGCGGTATCTATATCGGTAAATTGACGGATTTTTCTGACAGCGTATGTTGCTGAACTTAGCCGTCCCGCAAGAGATGTTAAATGAGGACCCCATTGTAGCCTTGAGTCAAGCGTAATCCCCAGGAAAACCGTGTTTTCGACGAATTCAAGTTTCTCCTTGTTCAATACTATGTCGCAATCATTTCTTTTAACGTTCGGTAAGGCAAATCTGATGCATTTAGTTTTTTTCCCATTTAATACTAAATTATTAGCAGTAAACCAATTTTGGACCTGCTGTAGGGCGTTATTTACGTCGTCAAGATTTATGGAACGTCTATCTATCTTAAAAATTAAGGACGTATCGTCAGCAAATAATACCATATGAGGTTGATTTTTTAAAAGATGGGGTAGATCATTAATATATACTAGAAAGAGGAAAGGACCCAAAATAGAGCCTTGTGGTACCCCCATTTTGACTTTAAAACCCCGTGAATTGACACCATTTATTTGAACTTGCTGCTGTCTATCATTTAAGTAAGATTTTATTAGACTGAGTGCAAGTTTACTTAGTCCGTAATGTCCTAGCTTTAGGAGCAAGGTTTCGTGATTTACACAATCAAATGCCTTGGAGAGGTCACAAAAGATTCCTATGGCATCTTGTGCCTCTTCCCACGCTGAGTATATGTGTTTTAACAACGTGGCACCAGCGTCAGTCGTACAACGACCCCTGGTAAAACCATACTGTTGATCGTGTAAAATTTTATTGATGTTAAAATGATTGAGCATCTGATTGAGCATTACTTTTTCAAACACTTTGCTAAAAACCGGCAAAACAGATACAGGTCTATAATTATTGGTGTCTTTGCTGTCGCCCGATTTAAATAGTGGTATAACCCTACTATATTTCATTATATCCGGAAAGACTCCTTGGTCCACACATAAATTAAATATTAAAGCCAAGTATGGTGCTATAGTTTCAATTATGGACGTGCACACTTTAATAGACATTCCCCATATGTCTTCGGTCAATTTGATTTTGATTTGCCGGAAAGCTTTTATGACTGTCACAGGGTTGATATGTTTGAACTGGAATTCAACCGTACAACCTGGAACGTTAGCTTTTAATAAATTATATGAGACCTCAGGTGAAGAATTTAAATATTCCGTAGTTTTAGTTGGTATATTGGTGAAAAAATTTACAAATTCTTGAGCTACTTCTAAATTAGAGCTTTTGGCACCATGTGTAGTCTCCAGTAAATAATCAGTGTTTCGTTCTTTATTTCTATTAGTTTCATTATTAATAACTTCCAAACTGTCTTTATTTTATTTTCTGACGATTTGATCTTGTTGCTAATATATAGGGCTTTAGCTACCTTGCAAGTATTTCTGAACACTTTAGAATATTTGTTTACAAACTTATTAAAAGAATCAGTGTTTATGACAGGCTTAAGGCCATATAGCTCATATAGTATTTCCCTACTTATCCTAATGCCTTTAGTCGCCCAGTCACTAAATACATACTTAGGGAAAGTATCCTTAGACTTCTTTTCAAAAGTTGCATTGAATTCCTTTAGAACCACTGAAAAGAAATTATCATAAAATTTATTAGCATCTTCAATGTTATGGCCTAGAAAATTTAACTTATTTTGTAAGGTACCATTGAATTTAGCTAGTTTTCCAGTTGTAATTGGCCTATATTGTATATGAATTTTTTGCAAGGCTGCTTTAAACTGAAATGTTACCAATTGACCACTATGATCAGAGGGAAGGTAATTAACTATGGCTTTATCTAAATATTCACAATCGCAGAATACATTATCGATACAGGTTGAAGAAGTTGGTGTTACCCTAGTCGGTTCTGTAAACACATTAGACAAATTAAACGATTTAAAAAGGCTTATAAATCTGCTGCTATTTGAATTAATTTCTAAAATATTAATATTAAACTACCGATTTTTACTCCTACTCCTTTACTGCACATGCGGTACGGTTGTGGAATTTACTACCGCCTGACATTAGGGCTTGCCAAACTCTTGCAGTTTTCAAAAGAAGAGTGAAAGATCACTATCTTTCCTTCTCGTCATAGTTGCAAATAGGTATGTATTATTATTTATCTTTTATATCATATAGTATGTATTAGTATGTTAATTATGTATTGTATGTTATATTTAATATGTATAGTTTTTATTTTAGCTTCTTACTGTTACACACTATGTCTACATCTCTTTTTACTCTACTCTCCTTTCGCAGGTATGCTGGAAGAGATTTCTTTTGAAATAAGCATCACCTTTGTACTTATTTTTCTGTTTCTTTCTTCTTATCCTATAAAATGTGTGTACATAAATTGTTAAATAAATAAATAAATAAATTAAAATCCCCAAAAAGGGCGCTGGGCGGCTGAGGGCGCTGTCTGGCTAGCATTCATACGTGAGAAGCTCTGTATTTATTTTATTTTAGAAATAGTAAAACGTAATTCTTTAGTCTAAATCTTAAGTTATTCTGTGACCAAAGTAACAATACACGTGTGGAAGTGTTACCAAACATAAATAGTCAACACAGTGTTTAAAAAACCATCACGAAATAAAATAATAATAAAAAACTATAAACCCTAATTAAGTGATCTAAAGATCAAAACAATCTAATTTGTGCTGTCTAAAATCGTTCTAAGTGCACGTTCCGTGTCGGCAAAAGTGAATATTTACATAAAAAGTTACTATTGTTCGTCAAACAGTGTACCGAACATGGAAAAAAATTCCTAAGACATGAGTCACAGTAACGGACTAACTTTATTTGAAACCATAATCTCCTAGAAACGATACCAGAATTTCGTCAATAAAGCTAACGGCGCCGTGGCTAAGTGTCATAACAGCCGACATTCATCGTCTCGGAACAAGCAGTCGCAGGTTCGATCCTCAACTAAGAATTGTCTTTTTGTAAGATTTTCTTAATTATTAAAATCTTAACAAAGACCAACGCACTCGCAGGAACTAATATCCTTGAAGAGTTACTAGCAAAACTCATCAGAGGGCGCTACGGTGACGGTACATTTCAAATGGATCAAGAAAGCAACAATATTACCTTTCGTAAAATCTGTCGAACAAGTTCGTTAAATGATCTTATCAACATGACAAGTAGCAGTAACAAAAACATATTCGACACGACAATGATGAGTATACCCGATAGCTTGCTTGATAATAGTGGGGAAATAAATGATTTGAGTGAACAAGTTAAATTACTTATGGCACAACTACAAACAGCTCATCTAGAAATAGAAAACCTAAACAGCGAAAACTTTCGTCTCAAATCCGATCTTCAAAAATCGGTAAAAACCATAAATACTTATAAACAATTGTGCTTATCACCTGAGAGAAAAAACAGGACACCGAAATCTGTCCGGAAAACCAAAATACCGGTTCATAACAAAGCTGAGTCAAGTGCACAAAACGATGATCTACTTATACCACCTGGTGATTACATTCCTCAAGTTCCGAAGATTATGATTGACAAAGAGACTCAAACTTCTAGCCACGCCCATACCCAGTCAGCAAACAATTTAAAAGAGGTACTCTCATCTATATCCGTCAATAGTGACCAGGAGGATATTACCTCTCAGCCGATAGATGTCGCTACTCGTAGTTCGCAGACATTTAACTTGAACAATAAGAACAAAAACACCTCAGTTACGGAACATAATAACCAAGATAAAACACATCAAGTACTTAATATACTACCAAAAGATTTAGTAAGGCAATATTTATAGGGAACTTTATAAATTCATAGATAAACATGATATTCTGTGTGAGGAACAGAAAGGATTTCGGATACACAGGACTATTAATATGGCTTTATATGATTTTATATACAATGTCATTAAAAACATAGATCAACGGAATCCTGTTTGTGGCATATTTTGCGACATGGCCCAGGCGTTCGACTATGTACATCATGCTACTCTTTTAGATAAACTCGAAGCCTACGGGATAAGGGGCAATGTCCTTAATTTATTTAATTCGTACCTACAAAATAGAAAACAAATAACTTAAGTCAATAAAATTAACATGGTAAGTAAATGTGAAGAGATATTCCGGTCTTCGGAGCGTAAAGTATTATTTGGGGTACCGCAAGGGAGTGTTGTAGGTCCCTTTGCATTTATTTTATACATAAATGACCTACCAAAATATATTGAACGACCTATAACACTATTTGCAGACGATAGCACGATCACAATAGCTTGTAAAAATATAGAAACCTATGAGAATGAAATTAATAATAGTTTAAAACAGATGGTAAACTGGCTAGACGCAAACAATTTAAAAATAAATTTGAGTAAAACCAAAGTTATCCATTTTAGACAACAGACCTCTAGTATTAACTTAAATATACACTATAATAATGATACCATAGAAGAAGTTGAAAATACAAAATTCCTGGGTCTCGAAATAGATAAAAAACTAAATTGGAAATCACACGTTGATATTTTATGCAAGAAAATGAGTAAGGCTGCATTCGCTCTACTCTCACTATCCCCTATATTGAACACGGATGCACTTCTGACTGCCTATTATGGGATAGCAGAATCACATTTACGGTATGGGATCATATTTTGGGGAAATTCCACTGAAAGAGAGACCGCTTTCAAGTCACAAAAAAGATGTGTTAGAGCGATGTTTAAACTTAAACACACTGACAGTTGTGTACCATACTTTAGAAACTATAAAATATTAACATTGCCGTGTCTGTACTTATTTGAAGTCGCTGTGTTTGTAAAGACAAATCCGAGTCGATTTAGACGACTATCAGATGTAGCACCCCGCAATAGACGCGATAATAGTGTGCTATGTCTGGAGAGAGCCAAGACTGCACTTATGCGCAAAAGTGTCTATTGCATGGCACCAGTCATTTTTAATAAATTGCCGAAGACATGGAAAGAGCTTCCGCTTTCATTATTTAAAAAGAGACTCCGAAGCTTTTTAGCGACGAAAACATATTATAATATTAAGGAGTTCCTAATTGAAAAGATTTTTTTAAGCTAGTGCATAATTCTGTATAATTAATAATTCGGTATTTTAAAATTTAATTTAATGTGTAATAATTTTATAATTGTATTTAGTTTTAAGTTGTTATTTTTTTTAATCTTTTGCATGCCTACGTGGTAAAATATGGCTGTACTTTTATATGTTTTTTTGTCATCGTTTGAGGTTACCCATATTTGCAAAATAAAGTTATCTTTATCTTTATCTTTAACAAATAATCGCGGGCTTGTTACCTGCTGCAAGTTTCGCAAGGATATCTTCCATTGTTGACTCAAATAAAGTAAAGATTTGAGGGTTTGGGGGTCTGTACACGCACACTATGATATGCTTATCTAGCTCAACACAGGACAGTTCGATGCAATGTTCCACTGATAAGTTAACGAAGTCATTACGTTGCTTAAATTTTATGTTTTTTTTAATAAGATGAGGGAACCACCACGTAACATAGATTTGCGGTTAAAACAACTGCCCACATTATAATTTTCATAACTAATTAGCATCTGGTAATCCTTCAATCAGTGCTCACTAAAACATACAATGTCAAACATTGTTTTTTCTAAAAACATTTCAATTTCTAATAATTTGGAAGAGACACCTTGAATATTTTGATGAAATAATTTCAAGGCATGCTGCTGACTCCCTTTTTGACAAATATTTACTAAAGAGCAAGAAGATACCTTGTTAATGGTATGCATAACTATTCTGTCGCTGGTATCCTCTGTTGTCTTATGTACTAGTTTAAATGAGTATCCATAGAGATACATGGAAACTCCGTACAATTTTTATAAGTATTTGTAGCACTAGAGCTACCGTTACTAAGGCTCTCCACCTGATTTTTAGTAAAATTACTAAACATTGTGGATTTAATTATACAAGACTGCAACATACTACTTATGTCTGAGTTAATAAAATAAGCTAATAGCCTTGCTATTGTGTGTCTAAAACTAATTGGCAAATACACTGTATCCCTAGTCGATTTTAAATTTTCCACAAAAATGTTTGTGTCAAAAAACATAAACTTGTCACTATACTGACTTACTAAAAAGTGCATGTGTTTATTTAAACTATGAATATAATTATTTTGTTCACTTGACAATTGTTCAAAATAAGGAAATGCACACAAGGATTTACTTTGCCTAATGTTAAAAGTACCGAATGTGACATAATATTGAATGGAGAAAAACTGGAGTTTATTGATCCGACAGTTTTCTTGGGAATCACAGTGGACGAGAAGTTGCAATGGGGACCTCATATTACATCTCTAGCGGGGCGGCTAAGCTCAGCTGCTTATGCTGTTAGGAAAATAAGACAGTTAACAGACGTAGAAACCGCACGTTTGGTCTATTTTAGCTACTTTCACAGCATTATGTCATACGGAATTTTGTTGTGGGGTCGGGCTGCTGACATTGAATCCATATTTATTTTACAAAAGAGAGCTGTCAGAGCCCTTTATAATCTGCACCGCCGCGATTTTCTAAGGGAACTTTTTAAAAAAAAATATTATTACAGTCCCTTGCCAATTCATTTATGAAAATATAATGTATGTACGGAAAAATTGCCATCTTTTTAGTAAAATTAGTGATAGACATAATTTTAATACTAGAAATAAAGATAAGTTAGATCAACCATTTTATAGATTAGCTAAAGTACACACATCTTTCATGGGGTACTGAGTTAAATGTTACAATAAAATACCTTGTGACATATTAGAACTAAATGAAAGAAAATTTAAAGCATATATCAAAAGCACACTTTGTAAACAAGCTTATTACAAATTAGAAGATTACATTCAGGATAAGAATGCCTGGAAGCATACTGGTCCTGCTCCATAGGACGGTCAATGTTGTGGACAAAATCAAACTGGTTGCTTTATGTATTAACTTTATAGATGTTCTGTCTCTTTTTGTGTCTGTATTTTTCTGTTAACTCACACACTGTTAATTAGTAATTCCAATATTTGTAAATGTGTGAGTATCATGTACCTACTTATTTAGAAAATTGATAAGTCTACCTCTGCATACCCTAGGTGCATGGTCCTCACATATAAAAAAAAAAATTGTATTCTTACCAAATATTGTAAAAGATTAATTGAAAAGAGTAACTATGGAGTTTCTTGTCGATTCTTCTCCATAAGAATCTACCTTTCCGAATGGACAGTAGAGTCACTTCAGAACTTTTATATATTTGAAATGTGAATGACGTTCAAAAGTGCCGTTTAATGGCCTAATTGGAATAAACGTTTTGACTTTTGACTTTTGGTACAGTCAAAACCTCATTGATTGCAGCTCGGACGCGAGTTTCCCCGTTGAAGACCGTGTCGCTGCCACGACTTGAGTTGTGTGGAGCTGTTTTGGTGTCGAGACTATTAAAACAAATTTCGACTGCCATGAAAGTCCCATCATCTAATGTTTTTGCTTGGACTGATTCCTCAATAGTAATTGCTTGGTTACAAAAAGAGCCTAACAAATGGAAGACTTTCGTTGCCAATCGTACGGTTGAAATAACTAGTAATGTCTCGAAAGAACAATGGTATCACGTTCAATCGCAAGAGAACCCCGCTGATATAGCGTCTAGAGGTGCACTAGTATCAGAGTTGAAAACATATGACTTATGGTGGAATGGTCCAGAATGGCTTTCAAAGGAAGATATTTATTTTACAAAACCAGAAATTATAACTACAGAACTAGAAAAGAAGAACATTATACAAACATTTACAATGACCAAAAATGAAGAAGGAGAGAGAAGATTGTCTGAAAAATTTGAAAAATACAACTCATTGAAGGAATTATTTAGAAGTATTGCATTTTGCAGGAGATTTTTAAGACACAAAGAGTTAAAAGAAGACATAGATAGTTCCTTGATAACAGAAGAATTAGAAGATGCACTAAACATGTGCATAAAAATGGTACAAAGTGAAGAATATGCAGAAGAAATTGAGTATCTAAGCAAAAGTAAACAAGTTAAAAGAACTAGCACACTAAAGACTTTAGATCCCTATTTGGACGAAATACAGATGTTTCGGGTTGGCGGACGCCTTAGACATGCTAACATAGCGGATCCAAGTAAGCATCCGATTATACTGGGTCATAAGAACAAATTAACTCCTCTAATCATTGCTGATGCACACTCAAGAACCCTACACGGTGGAATCCAATTAATGTTGAGCTATTTGAGATTGAAGTATTGGATAACGCGAGCTAAGGCACAAGTCAAAAAATACATCCACCGATGCTTAGTTTGTGCTAAACAGAATGCGACTGCTAGAACACAAGTAATGGGTGACTTGCCAAAGGTTCGTGTGACACCAGCTCGGCCATTTCTACATTCCGGCGTCGACTTTGCTGGACCCTTACAAGTTCTATGGAGCAAAGGACGAGGAGTCAAAGCACATAAGGCATGCATCTCAATTTTTGTTTGCATGGCTACCAAGGCCATTCATTTGGAATTGGTTGGAGACATGACGTCCGAGGCATTCATCGGCGCATATAAAAGATTCTGTGCACGAAGAGGCAAGTGTGCACATTTATGGAGTGACCAAGGGAGGAATTTCGTCGGTGCGAATAAAGAGTTGGTAGCTATGTGGAAGGAAGCAAGTTTGGAGTTCTCTGGAGTAATCGCAGACACACTTGCATCTGATGGCACACAATGGCATTTTATTCCTGCGTACAGCCCAAACTTCGGTGGCCTCTGGGAGGCAGGAGTAAAATCCACGAAATACCATTTGAAACGGATTCTCACTAGCAATTTAACTTACGAGGAAATGTCGACAGTGCTGTGTGAGATAGAGGCGTGTTTGATCTCAAGACCTTTGTGCCCCCAAGATTTGGATAGTGAAAATATTGAGTCATTAACACCTGGGCACTTTTTAATTGGAGAGGCACCCATAGTCATACCAAGTCCAAACTTACAAAATTTGAAAATGCACACGTTATCACGACGGCAATACGTCCAAAAGTTGTTGCATGATTTTTGGTCTAGATGGTAACAAGAATATTTATCGAGACTACAACAACGTCCAAAATGGCTCAAACGAATAAAGGAGTTTGAAGTTGGTAATATTGTTTTGATCAAGCAAGAGAACCTTCCACCGGGCAAGTGGTTGCTGGGTCGAATAATAAGCAAACATCCAGGACCAGATGGCTGCACAAGAGTTTATAGTGTTAAGAGCGGCAGCGAAATAGTTAAGAGAACTGTGTCTAAGCTCTGTCCACTGCCAGTGGATAGTGGCGCTGATTAAGTAATCCAAACTTTAGTGTTGATATTTTGCATGTATAATTAAGCGTATTTGATTTATTTTAAAGGACTCATATAGTCCTTTGGTGGGCGGCTTATGTTGAAGCATTTTAATACATAAATAGATGTACTTATATACAGTCCACATTGATTTTAAAGTAAGTGCCTAGCCGCCGACCATATAAACACGATGTATAGATGATTTAAGTTTAGTTGCCAATAAACACCATCAAAGACAGACGCTTGTTTAACTGTGACACCTACTCGCCAAAGAAAATCAACCTTAACATATACAACACAGTATATTCGAAGTATTGAAAATCGGAATTTCGTTTTTCGAACTGAAAACCCATCGAGCATTTGATTCTTCGGACGTATGAAAATCGAAAAACACGCAAACCAAATTTACGGCTATCGGTCAAAAAAGTTTCGTGATTTTTGATAATAGACATTATAATTCTTACCTAAGAAAATGAAAATGATGAAATTCGGATATTTGAAAATCGAAATACCAAAATTCTGAAAAATATTTTGTATTTTGGAGTATTTGGGTATTCCCTACTTAAAGACTTCCAGGTTGTAGCTATCAGGAAACGCAGACTCTGGCAGGGAATTCCACTCCTTAGCTGTTCGCACAATGACTTGGCTAGTTTTTAGGGTTCCGTACCCAAAGGGTTACCAACGGAACCCTATTACTATGCCTCCACTGCCCGTCCGTCCGTCCGTCTGTCTGTCTGTCAGAGGGAACCGTAATAGGCAGACATTTTAAATTTTCACAGATAGTGTATTTCCATTGCCGCTATAAAAACAAATAAAAATAACAAAATAATTAGAAATCAAAGGGTTTATGGTAAGGAACCCTTCGTATGAGAGTACGACTCGCACTTTCCTGATTTTTTTATCTGTTTTTCTACATCAATGTGTTTTTCCCCAGGATTGTGGACGGATCCAATTTGGCGAATCCAGAGCATCTTGCAGACTTCGGATCCTGGATGGCGTTCCATCGACCTGGGGCTCTTGACATAGTGACATTCTGTTCAACTGCGTTGACACGATCAAAGTCTGCTTTGAAAAAGAGACTTATACAAGCTTTGACTAAATTCCTTTTTGATTGATACCATTTTTGTCATACTTCTGTAGTAACATTTTACGCCATTATGGTTAGTTGGCTTAAAAGTGGACAAGAACTAAACGCACTTTGATTGGTCGTTTAATCGAACTGCGCTTTAATTGATCGTTAGAACAATAAAAGTAGCATCAAAATATTCATCGAACTACTTTTTCATAGTATTCATCGAACTACTTTGTCAAAGTATTCATCGAGAAACTTTGTCAAAGTACACTTTGAGCTTGTCAGCGTCGCTTTAGGGACAACGATAGTCAAAGTGTCAAAATGTTTGGTATTGACTACGTGATAATTCAGTAGCGTGTGTCAATGTTAACATTTTGTTAATTTCTAGACTTTCGATTTCGCTGACGGAATTTCACTTATTGTCAAAGCTCTTTTAAAAGCCACTTGTAAAAAAGACGAGCTTTCCTTGTCTTTTTGACCAAGTGTCCTTTAAAAAGAGGTTTCGTCAGTAAGGCGGCGAATTTTACGTCGTGCAAAATGAGTCCGACTCAAAGTTTGTGACGTAATTTACGTCGTTTTACTCGTCGCGATGCACCCTTGGAGATGTTTCAGGTAAGTGAGTGTTCATAAAAGCAGTAGATTTTTGCAAATAAATTTTTTATACTAGAGATTTCGTGGGTTCTCTATTAAAAAAAATATCTGTTGCCTGGTTTTACGTGTAAATAATGTATGTATGTATGTTTGTATTGCTCCGCGGTTTTCTCAAAAACTATTGATTCGATTATGATGATTGCGTTATACAACGTGCAGCAGTGATGTGTAATTTGAAATGATTAATTAATTCGTGTGATTTGTAATTTTAAACTAACTAGCACTGGTTTTAGTACTGAAGTTTTTGCAGGGATCTCTTTTTTTTGCGAAAATAAATTTGATAATTTAGTGTTCGCGACGGAGCATTTTGCTTTATATAACTCGCATAAACAGCCTTATGTACCTATAGTCGTAAGCTTATATATTTTAAAGTTAGGGGCTTATATACTCAAATAGTCATAGAAATATTCGCGGAGAAGCATTTAGCATTGTGTAACTCGCATAGATAGTACCCATGTACCTATAGTCGTAGGCCTATGTACTGAACTTAGAAGCTTATGTACTTGCATAGTGATAGTTTTTAAGCTATGTAATCGATTTAAAATCGTATGTTTGTCGTTTTCCCCAAACACGTAAAAGATGTTCTGGGGAAAACTTATTTTCATAGAAAATTATAACAAATAGGTAGGGCTACACATTTCCCCTACACATTCCCGATAGCACCCAGAGGGCGTGTTCTGATTGGCTGATGGAAATCAACCAAATCGAAGGTACATACGAAATAGACATTTCACACTCAAAGATAGTAGGGTGGTTGAAGAAAACCACCATGTACACGCACCTTCAGTGCTAAGTCTTTAGGGCATCTGGGAATTTAGGTCTTAAACCATAGGCACTGGAAACCTGGCACTCAGCCCTATCCAGATATGTGCACATCTTCATGGTCAGGCAAGGCATAAAGCCACAAAATAGATAAAAAGGAAAACACAGATTTTTATCCCCTTCCGGGTTCCTGACCTATAGTACCTCCACCCTTGGAGGGGTGGCTTGGTAAGTCTGGATAGAGGGATGATGCACCTACCCGAATATAGATAGTTTCATAGCCCATGGGGCACAGTTTTCCGGGAAATCAACCCTTAATAGTAAACAAGTTCAAAACTTGTAACAGTTTCGACAGTTAAATGCAACAAGCCCACTAGTGGGCAGGGTTGAAGGGTTGGTTTCCACCCCGTTCGACGGAGAATTTCGGGGGATTTGCATAGAGGTGCATCAACCCCTATCCAGACCTAGAATAGACCTAGATATAAAGTTAAAATAAACTGAAGCAGTTAGTGGTTTTTTGGGCCTCGTTACGGTAAGGTAACCTCGTACCTTAGTAAATTGTCAAAAAATAGCAAACTCGTAGTCACCGGCAGAAGAAATATAGAATCTATAAATAGAATCACAGTACTCGCGAATTTGCCCTTAAACCATTAGCTGCAGTGTTGTCAAATTCCTGCCTATTATTTAACCCTGGTAAGCATTCACCCTGCACCCCAATCTACCCCGAAGACAGCAAGTATTTGGCAAGATAGAAGAACGTTGTACGTTAGGTGCGGAGGACCTCAGTTTCCGGTACAGGACGTCAAATTCAAATTCAAAGCATTTTATTTCAAATAAACCATTCACAGGCACTTTTGAAACGTCAAGGTCGGTCAGTCAAAAACATGGAAGCTATTTGCACGTTCCAAAGCGTAGATCTCTATGGAGAAGAACGTGCAAGAAACTCCACGGACACTCTTTTAAATCATGTTCTGTTTTACAAAATTCCAAGTTACATATACTTGTTGCTTCTGCATGTGAGGACAATGCAAAGAAAAAAAAAGGGCTTATTATAAGAATTTTAAATATAAAGATTAAAATAAGCCAATGGCAGTTAAGAGATGACCAGTCTCAACCGACGGCGCCTGTTCACGAACATGACGCGTGTATCGGCACCCTTCAGCTCAACAATTTCGAAGGGAACCGAATGATCAAACCCACGCGCCGCCATCAGCGAGACATTTGAGTGAGCATGACATGCTCTCAACCACCATGCTCGTTCAAGTCCAACAAGTAAAACTATAACTACCTACTCACATAAAATGTAAATGGTTTCATGGTACTCACATTTACAAAATTTGAAAAATATGCTTCTACTTTACACAAAACTATGGTTGTCAATGACCAAATAATGAAAAATAAATTAATAAAGAGAACGATTAAGTTCTTACATCAAAAAGAATAAATAAGTAATTAATATAATAATATAATTTGTATGTATATAAGAATAAATAAACGAAATAATGTAAGAACCTCTAAAAGGAGCGAGCATCTCTTCCAAATATGAAAACATAAAAACCTAAAAAGTGGACCTAAGCAGCTGTGACTGTGGAGCAGGACCAGCATTTAGCCAAGCGTTTTTATCGAGGATATAATCTTCCAGTTTATAATACGCTTGCCTACATAGTGTGCGTTTTATGCATGCTTTAAATTTTCTCTCATTCAGTTCGAGAATATCAACTGGTATTTTATTATAAAATTTAATACAGTACCCCATAAAAGAAGTGTGTACTTTGGCCAATCTGAATCGGGGTTGATCTAATTTGTTCCTATTTCTAGTATTAAAATTATGCCTGTCACTAATCTTGCTAAAGAGATGAAGATTTTTCCGAACATACATAATATTTTCGTAAATGTATTGACAAGGTACCGTCATGATGTTGATATCCTTAAACAGTTCTCTTAGGGAATCACGCCGACGGAGATTGTAAATGGCTCTGATGGCTCTTTTCTGCAGGATAAATATAGACTCGATGTCTGCAGCACGTCCCCATAATAAGATACCGTAAGACATGATACTATGAAAGTAACTAAAATAGACCAGCCTCGCGGTATCTATATCGGTAAATTGACGGATTTTTCTGACAGCGTATGCTGCTGAACTTAGCCGTCCCGCAAGAGATGTTAAATGAGGACCCCATTGTAGCCTTGAGTCAAGCGTAATCCCCAGGAAAACCGTGTTTTCGACGAATTCAAGTTTCTCCTTGTTCAATACTATGTCGCAATCATTTCTTTTAACGTTCGGTAAGGCAAATCTGATGCATTTAGTTTTTTTCCCATTTAATACTAAATTATTAGCAGTAAACCAATTTTGGACCTGCTGTAGGGCGTTATTTACGTCGTCAAGATTTATGGAACGTCTATCTATCTTAAAAATTAAGGACGTATCGTCAGCAAATAATACCATATGAGGGTGATTTTTTAAAAGATGGGGTAGATCATTAATATATACTAGAAAGAGGAAAGGACCCAAAATAGAGCCTTGAGGTACCCCCATTTTGACTTTTAAACCCCGTGAATTGACACCATTTATTTGAACTTGCTGCTGTCTATCATTTAAGTAAGATTTTATTAGACTGAGTGCAAGTTTACCTAGTCCGTAATGTCCTAGCTTTAGGAGCAAGATTTCGTGATTTACACAATCAAATGCCTTGGAGAGGTCACAAAAGATTCCTATGGCATCTTGTGCCTCTTCCCACGCTGAGTATATGTGTTTTAACAACGTGGCACCAGCGTCAGTCGTACAACGACCCCTGGTAAAACCATACTGTTGATCGTGTAAAATTTTATTGATGTTAAAATGATTGAGCATCTGATTGAGCATTACTTTTTCAAACACTTTGCTAAAAACCGGCAAAACAGATACAGGTCTATAATTATTGGTGTCTTTGCTGTCGCCCGATTTAAATAGTGGTATAACCCTACTATATTTCATTATATCCGGAAAGACTCCTTGGTCCACACATAAATTAAATATTAAAGCCAAGTATGGTGCTATAGTTTCAATTATGGACGTGCACACTTTAATAGACATTCCCCATATGTCTTCGGTCAATTTGATTTTGATTTGCCGGAAAGCTTTTATGACTGTCACAGGGTTGATATGTTTGAACTGGAATTCAACCGTACAACCTGGAACGTTAGCTTTTAATAAATTATATGAGACCTCAGGTGAAGAATTTAAATATTCCGTAGTTTTAGTTGGTATATTGGTGAAAAAATTTACAAATTCTTGAGCTACTTCTAAATTAGAGCTTTTGGCACCATGTGTAGTCTCCAGTAAATAATCAGTGTTTCGTTCTTTATTTCTATTAGTTTCATTATTAATAACTTTCCAAACTGTCTTTATTTTATTTTCTGACGATTTGATCTTATTGCTAATATATAGGGCTTTAGCTACCTTGCAAGTATTTCTGAACACTTTAGAATATTTGTTTACAAACTTATTAAAAGAATCAGTGTTTATGACAGGCTTAAGGCCATATAGCTCATATAGTCTTTCCCTACTTATCCTAATGCCTTTAGTCGCCCAGTCACTAAATACATACTTAGGGAAAGTATCCTTAGACTTCTTTTCAAAAGTTGCATTGAATTCCTTTAGAACCACTGAAAAGAAATTATCATAAAATTTATTAGCATCTTCAATGTTATGGCCTAGAAAATTTAACTTATTTTGTAAGGTACCATTGAATTTAGCTAGTTTTCCAGTTGTAATTGGCCTATATTGTATATGAATTTTTTGCAAGGCTGCTTTAAACTGAAATGTTACCAATTGACCACTATGATCAGAGGGAAGGTAATTAACTATGGCTTTATCTAAATATTCACAATCGCAGAATACATTATCGATACAGGTTGAAGAAGTTGGTGTTACCCTAGTCGGTTCTGTAAACACATTAGACAAATTAAACGATTTAAAAAGGCTTATAAATCTGCTGCTATTTGAATTAATTTCTAAAATATTAATATTAAAATCCCCACAAATAATCGCGGGCTTGTTACCTGCTGCAAGTTTCGCAAGGATATCTTCCATTGTTGACTCAAATAAAATAAAGTTTTGAGGGTTTGGGGGTCTGTACACGCACACTATGATATGCTTATCTAGCTCAACACAGGACAGCTCGATGCAATGTTCCACTGATAAGTTAACGATGTCATTACGTTGCTTAAATTTTAAGTTTTTTTTTAATAAGATGAGGGAACCACCACGTAACATAGATTTGCGGTTAAAACAACTGCCCACATTATAATTTTCATAACTAATTAGCATCTGATAATCCTTCAACCAGTGCTCACTAAAACATACAATGTCAAACATGGTTTTTTCTAAAAACATTTCAATTTCTAATAATTTGGAAGAGACACCTGGAATATTTTGATGAAATAATTTCAAGGCATGCTGCTGACTCCCTTTTTGACAACTATTTACTAAAGAGCAAGAAGATACCTTGTTAATGGTAGGCATAACTATTCTGTCGCTGGTATCCTCTGTTGTCTTATGTACTAGTTTAAATGAGTATCCATAGAGATACATGGAAACTCCGTACAATTTTTATAAGTATTTGTAGCACTATAGCTACCGTTACTAAGGCTCTCCACCTGATTCTTAGTAAAATTACTAAACATTGTGGATTTAATTATACAAGACTGCGACATACTACTTATGTCTGAGTTAATAAAATAAGCTAATAGCCTTGCTATTGTGTGTCTAAAACTAATTGGCAAATACACTGTATCCCTAGTCGATTTTAAATTTTCCACAAAAATGTTTGTGTCAAAAAACATAAACTTGTCACTATAGTGACTTACTAAAAAGTGCATGTGTTTATTTAAACTATGAATATAATTATTTTGTCTACTTGACAATTGTTCAAAATAAGGAAATGCACACAATATAATTTTATTACAATTTAACTTTAACATCTCAGTTAGATTGTCCGTGATATCTGCTTTTTTTACATTTAAACTATTCCCTATAAACACTGTAATATTGGTATTAGAACTAAAATTATTGTTTCTTAATGACGCCATAATATGCTTGTATGATGAACTTGGCATACAGTAATTTTGTATAGGATAACTCAGGTTGTTACTTAATAATTTACCTAAACCTCTTCCTATGCTGTCTGAGAACATAACTGAATGATAACCACTTTTCACAGATAAGAAACTATTAATCTTGGGCTGTTCAATTTGAGATAAATCCTGTTCACAATCAATTACAACTTGGTTGATGACACAGCCTTGGGATAAATTAACCGCCTGGGACGGGGCGTCCGATACCTCAGGCTGGACAGCATCAAGATTTGATACTGTCTGGCAAGTACACTGACACATGACTAACTCATTTGCAGCAAGAATGTGTTCTCTTATTTGGTTCTGAGATTGTATATATTTACTATTAAGAGAACTTAGTGAAGCTTCGAGTACCTGTATTTCAGACTGTAAGTGCTGTGTATCAATTTCATATATTTTTATGCTATCTTCAAGTTTAATTTGATAGTTATTTAATTTACTAATCAGGTCAACACGTTCCTTCCTGAGTGGAATATTCTTTAAAAACTGTTTATGTTGTATTTTGTACCGATAACATTTTTTAATAAACCTATTTAATTTTGCATACTTTTTTAACTTATTATGACTAGGATAGTTCTGTTTCAATAAGGAATCTTCAGTTAGGTCTATCGTGACTGTGGAATGAGGGTTACAATTATTATTTATACCTATTAATTCATTATATAAGTGGTAAGTTTCTTTAACCTGAGCACTCTGTTTTTCATTCTGCAATTTGATGATGCAACTGTTTGCAGTAATAAGTTCAAATTCAAATTCAAATTCAAATTCAAAGCATTTTATTTCAAATAAACCATTCACAGGCACTTTTGAAACGTCAAGGTCGGTCAGTCAAAAACATGGAAGCTATTTGCACGTTCCAAAGCGTAGATCTCTATGGAGAAGAACGTGCAAGAAACTCCACGGACACTCTTTTAAATCATGTTCTGTTTTACAACATTCCAAGTTACATATACTTGTTGCTTCTGCATGTGAGGACAATGCAAAGGAAAAAAAAAAGGGCTTATTATAAGAATTTTAAATATAAAGATTAAAATAAGCCAATGGCAGTTAAGAGATGACCAGTCTCAACCGACGGCGCCTGTTCACGAACATGACGCGTGAATCGGCACCCTTCAGCTCAACCATTTCGAAGGGAACCGAATGATCAAACCCACGCGCCGCCATCAGCGAGACATTTGAGTGAGCATGACATGCTCTCAACCACCATGCTCGTTCATGTCCAACAAGTAAAACTATAACTACTCACATAAAATGTAAATGATTTCATGGTACTCACATTTACAAAATTTGAAAAATATGCTTCTACTTTACACAAAACTATGGTTGTCAATGACCAAATAATGAAAAATAAATTAATAAAGAGAACGATTAAGTTCTTACATCAAAAATAATAAATAAGTAATTAATATAATAATATAATTTGTATGTATATAAGAATAAATAAACGAAATAATGTAAGAACCTCTAAAAGGAGCGAGCATCTCTTCCAAATATAAAAACATAAAAACCTAAAAAGTGGACCTAAGCAGCTGTGACTGTGGAGCAGGACCAGCATTTAGCCAAGCGTTTTTATCGAGGATATAATCTTCCAGTTTATAATACGCTTGTCTACATAGTGTGCGTTTTATGCATGCTTTAAATTTTCTCTCATTCAGTTCGAGAATATCAACTGGTATTTTATTATAAAATTTAATACAGTACCCCATAAAAGAAGTGTGTACTTTGGCCAATCTGAATCGGGGTTGATCTAATTTGTTCCTATTTCTAGTATTAAAATTATGCCTGTCACTAATCTTGCTAAAGAGATGAAGATTTTTCCGAACATACATAATATTTTCGTAAATGTATTGACAAGGTACCGTCATGATGTTGATATCCTTAAACAGTTCTCTTAGGGAATCACGCCGACGGAGATTGTAAATGGCTCTGATGGCTCTTTTCTGCAGAATAAATATAGACTCGATGTCTGCAGCACGTCCCCATAATAAGATACCGTAAGACATGATACTATGAAAGTAACTAAAATAGACCAGCCTCGCGGTATCTATATCGGTAAATTGACGGATTTTTCTGACAGCGTATGCTGCTGAACTTAGCCGTCCCGCAAGAGATGTTAAATGAGGACCCCATTGTAGCCTTGAGTCAAGCGTAATCCCCAGGAAAACCGTGTTTTCGACGAATTCAAGTTTCTCCTTGTTCAATACTATGTCGCAATCATTTCCTTTAACGTTCGGTAAGGCAAATCTGATGCATTTAGTTTTTTTCCCATTTAATACTAAATTATTAGCAGTAAACCAATTTTGGACCTGCTGTAGGGCGTTATTTACGTCGTCAAGATTTATGGAACGTCTATCTATCTTAAAAATTAAGGACGTATCGTCAGCAAATAATACCATATGAGGTTGATTTTTTAAAAGATGGGGTAGATCATTAATATATACTAGAAAGAGGAAAGGACCCAAAATAGAGCCTTGTGGTACCCCCATTTTGACTTTTAAACCCATCATTCATCCTCTAGGTCCCTAACTTTACGTAAAGCCTCCTCATACAAGTTGCTACAGTTGTTGAAACCATCCGTGATTACCCGCAGTTGGTCACGTTCATCAACAACATCTTGATATTGCTGGCTGAGGTCTACTAGCTCCCGTTTAAGGCAGGTGTTTGTATGGACCATTTTTCTTACTTCCACCTCATTATCCTCTCGTTCCTGTAACATTTCCTGGCATTGTTCATTTGAGGCTTTTAATTCCTGGAGAGCCGTTCTCAGTTTAAGCTCCATATCCTGAGCTGTAGCTTTGCGGGTCATCACAGGCATGTTTTCAGGTTTAAGTACTGAAAATAGAGTAAAAGAAATTTGTGAGAATCTAAAAAAAAAAAAAAAAAAGACAAAATAAAGGAAAGTGGGAAATAAAAGAAATAGGTAATAAAAATGGGGAGAAATTAGTGCAGTTAAGTGGAGAAATGAGGTAGGCTGCTGAATTAGCTTTAAAAGATATTGTTTATTGAATTTTATTGCTTAAGATATCTTTTAAATAATGATTTCCTTAATGTGGGTAGGATGACTAGATTAAAATATACTTTTGATTTAATAGATCAAAGGTAAGCTATGTAAAATAACAATCATATAAGCGTTATTTTTGTTGAACAATATTGAAAAATATCGGAAAATCAACAGAAACTAAGTATTTTGACGATTTCCACGATGTAAACAAAGCAATATAATATCAACGCTGTGTCCTAAAAATCTACATAAAAGTTAACACTTTGCAAGGACGTGCTACTGAGATAAAGTGACGAATGTGTGCTATTATAAAATAAAAGTAAACAATACTTCCCCGTTTAATATCGTTCCATACGTAGTTCACAAGTTGCCGGCGGTTTTAGGTTACCGGTGACAGCCGGTACCAAAAATTGAGTTTTTCTTGATAGAATTTCAGGAAAACAATAATCCTGAGTATTTTTGCAATTATATGGTGTATACTCAAACAATTACCCCTTAATTTCACTTAAATACTAATTAAATCTAATTTTAAAATACGGAACAAATATTTTACATGTCACTTGGGCAGTGTTGCCACAATATCTCTCCGTCAGCCGTCAGCGCGGTTGGACGCAGTCGGTCGGTCACAGTTCACTTCGGAGGAGAAGAAAAAGGATAGACCTACCCCATCACAACCCCGTTCCAGTCGATCACGCCCGTCCGGTACATTTAGCTTGCTTTTGGTGAATAAATGGTTAAAAGCGGTAGGGTAGTTTCGGATCCTATTCGGTACAAAGAATCAATAAAATCTTTCCTCTTTATAATGTTAGTATACATTTTATTGTTATATATCAAATTTTAATTTTAATATATTATTATGTAGTGTTATAATTCACTTCGAATGTTAGTTAACCAATTATTGCCGACTTTATAAGTCTAATGATTTTCTTAATGATGTATGCAGTGAGTCTTTATAATGAGCACATATGAAAACCCGGGAAACTATACTTAATTTAATCGATAGAAACCGTAATAAAAAACATCTATATTTTTTTTCAATATTTTTACTGATTCAAAAAAAAAAATCTTCACAATTGTGACCCCATTGTAAACAAAACGGTGTAACTTTTAAAATAAATGATCTATCGCGGTGAAACAAACTCCATAATGATCGAAAATAATTGACGTCCTCGTAAAATGAAAATAGTGGACACACTACCCTCAAATGAAAAAAAAATGTTTTTAGCACGGATCGGTTTTTTTTCATAAATTTTTCAATAATCGTTAAATTTCTCTAAAAGACGCTCCCATTACCTACCTTTTTATTACTTTAAAGTTTTCTTGATCATATTAGCTACCCAAAAAACAAATTGAATGTTTTAACTCCAACGTAACATTTTCTGTCAAGTGTCAAAAGATGTCTCTCCGAACGCGCCATTTATTATTCTCTTAAGGTTGATAGATAGACAGATAGGCAGATAGATAGATCAACAGATAGAAGAGAGGAGGGTTGGAGGTAGGTAGGTTTATTAATAATCGTAAAATTTCTCAATAATAATAAATAATAATAATAAAAATTGTTTATTTCTCACCACAAGCCAAAAAATACAAACAGAATTTACACACAAGCAAAAGCTAGTAATTTTTGGTTGTGGATCGCTGGTGCCTGAGATAGGTAGTAACACCTGTAATACAGGTCACCAGGTCCCCACCCGGTCATAGATTAACACATTTGATAGCTTACATCTGATATCACAGCAAATAGCAGTTCCAAGCAATTAGTGAGTTAATAACAGATAACATTCATTTTAGAATTATAGTGAGATTAAATTAAATTTAATTTGAAAAAGAGTTAAAAATAATTAAAAGTACCTATATTTGGGAGGATTTTATGAGTGTAATGTTTGTGAAGGTGTGTGTTTGTGATGATGTGTGTGTGACAGTGTATATTTGTTTTGGTGTGTGTTAGTGCATGAAATAACTAGACTAATACGTCAAAGAGAGCTTCTGTGGCAGTATATGTTAGGCCTTGTAGCCAGGCTTGCAAAGTGACTTTAAAATTATGTTTGTTCAATGGGTGCAGGGAAAGAATTCGGTTTAATTTGTTGTAAAGATACGGACCAAGGAAAATAAAGAATCTATGACTAAAGGAAGTTTTAAGAGGCGTATTTAGAGCAACTATATGATTACGGCGATTTATTTGCTGGGAATAGTTGGAAATGACGTGTTGTTTAATGGCTGTGGCCAGAACAAATAATTGCCTAACCGTGAGGACTTGACAAAATTCGTAGAGCTTAACGGTGGGATAAAGTCTAGGCTTGGAACAGCATACTTTAAGGACCGCTCTCTGCGCTCGCTCGATCTGGATAAAATTAGATTTGGCTGCACCGCCCCAGGACGAGATGCAATAAACTAAAATTGACTGACACAGTGCCTGGTAAGTCATTTTCATGTCACCAGCATCTGCAGAACTGCGTAGTTGTTTAAAGATGTACATTAGTTTGAGCACCCTATTTGATAAAAGTGTTATGTACTCTTTAAATGTAAGGTTGCAGTCAATCACGATGCCAAGATACTTTATCGAGGTGACCCGTTCAATGTCACAGCGAACATGGGTGCAAGTGCCGACGCTGCAATCAAAAGACGGTGTCGACTGGGCGGTAACGTTCAGTGATCCTATAGTAGACACATTGGTATTTCGAATCGAAAAATTTATTATTTTCGTTTTCGATACGTTCAGGGTAAGCAAGTTGCTCTTAAGCCATTCGCTGACCGTATCGAAACCCTTCTGAGCAAGGCGATATGCATCTTCCCAGCTGTCCGAGGCAAACACAAGTGCTGTATCGTCTGCATACGAAAATATTGTGCCGCTTTCTAGACTGAGGCTACACAGATCATTCATGTAGATTAAAAATAGACTGGGGCCAAGAATGCTGCCCTGTGGCACACCGAAAGCTATGTTTAAATCTGAGCTGGAGTAGGATCCAATTTTGGCGCTCTGTGTTCTATTTGTTAAATAGCTCCGAAACAGGGACAGCTGGGCGCCCCGTATTCCCAGGCATTCGAGCTTAGATAGTAAGATGGGAATCGAGACCGTGTCGAATGCCTTCGCGAGGTCCAGGAACAATACAACACATTTCTTGCCGTTGTCAAGTTCCTGAGCCACATGATTAACCAATTTGTGTACAGCATCAGCAGTGGACAGATTTTTTCGAAAGCCAAATTGGTTAACCGACAAAAGATTGCGTGCCTCTAGATACGCAACTAGCCTTGTATTTATTATTTTTTCCAGTACCTTGGACATCGCGGGCAGAACTGATATAGGCCTATATTTTTCGACACGGTCGCGGTCGCCAGACTTAAAAATAGGGTGAAGAATAGCCTTCTTAAACCAGTCAGGGAAGACACCAGAATCAAGGCACAGATTGCAAACATATGTCAGTGGAGGTACAATAATATTTATATGTTTTTTAAGAAAACTAGAGGAAATACCGTCCCAGCCGACTGCACAATCGTTTTTAAGTGAAAGGATTAAGCGTTCCACCTCTTGTTCATTTGTCCTAAGTAGGACTAGGGATTCCTTCTGGGGGTCGGGTAACAAAATCTGTGCGGGACAGCAACAGTGTACAGTGATAATTATAAGAGTGATTAAGTGTCAAAATAACTGTAAACTAATATTTATAGTTAAGAATTTAATAGTGCGTAATAATAATAATAATAATAATAATAATAATAATTTATTTCAGATTTCTCCATATAAATTGTTAGTAACACGAAAATACTTAGAAACTAATGTTAGTAAACAAAACAAATGGAGTATGACAAAAAAAAAAAATATATATAATACAGATTTTGGGAGAATCCGACACCAGAACGCATACAACATTCTATTTTACTGCGTGTAATAATAGGCAAATATTCGAGACAGTTCCTATTTGTAAGTAGGTACTTACGACGCGGCATCACAGAAAACTCTCGATGCGCCGCTCGTAAACAAGTTTGTACTCGCAAGCGGCGCCTTTGACTTCACCGCACGTGGCTTGATTCTTTGTTTGCCGCCACGTGACCAAGTCAACCGAGCCGAGAGCCTCGCCGACTGATCGTTTGTAATTTGCCGACACGCGGTAGAGCGCGTCGTATGAACTTACCGCCTATTGTTCGAATCTTTGTTATCGTTTTCTTTGTCGGCACAACTCTATATTGAACGCTAGGCGGCACCTTTGACGAAGCCGAAAGGAGACCATTGTAATGACTTACCGCCTATTGTTAAAATGATTTATTATCTTTTCTTTTGTATAACTTTAAAAACATTTTATGACTTAAACGTTCGAGAATGTTTTTGTTTGGTTTGTCGAGTATAAAAAGGGCGTATTTATTCTCGAGCAGCGCAGTTCGTTTGGAGACACCATACAGTACAGTTCGTTCGGAGACATCATAGCGATCACTACGTTTGTTATATACGCTAATTGTACATATAGCACAGTACGGTGGTATTAGGTATATAATCAGATCGGTACAGTCGCAGCAGAATAAATATCTTCTGAAGATTGCAGTCTTTAAATACACCTTCTCCACCAATCCCAGCAACAGTGGTGTACCATCCGGTACAAAATCAATCGAGGATCTCTTTGTATTTTGTCCGCTAGATTTCTCCCTACGTTTGCGAAATAGTCATTAATTTGATTTATAGTGTCCTGCCTATCGTGACTATTCGCTATGAGATCATGGGCTGGAGACTTCTGTTGACCCATGTTTGTGACACTTTTGATAGCACGCCATAGCAGCTTAGAATTTTTACCTGCTTTTTCAAATTGCAGTCTCTCATAATCCCTTTTCGCTTTTCGTAGCAGATTCGTACAAAAATTACGGTACCGTCTGTAGGTCACCACGAGGACTTCATTTGACGGGTCTGTTTTAAGCTTTTTATACAAATTGTCTCTATGGCGCATACATTTGAGTAAGCCTTGGGTAATCCAGGGCTTAATCGGCCTGCGTCTACGTGAACCAGGGAAAGTTTTGGTGTTCCTTTTTAAGGCTAGAAGAAGTGGTTCCATTAAATATTTAGTAGCCAAATTGGGATCTTTTGTTCTATAGACGGCATCAAAACAAATGTTGCGGATGTCATTGGCGAGCTCTTCCTCATTTATTTTTGTGATTTGATGTGAGTCTAGGATTTTGATTTTACTTAAAGACAAAGAGAGTAAAACTGAGAAGTGATCTGTTAGAGTGGATTCCAGCACCATGACCGTGCTAGAGAGAGAAGTTTTTATGTTGCCGTGATCAAGACATGTAGATCCATGCGTTTCCAACACGTGTCCTGGGAAAAGTCCATGATGAGCCAATAAGTCCAAATAGTCCAGTGCATGCGCATCTTTATTGTTGCGTGAAATGTCAATGTTTATGTCTCCCATAATTATGATGTTTCTAAACGATTTAAGGTCACACAGAACACTATCCATAGATTGTGTAAATTTTGAGGGGTCCTTAAATGCATAGGGCCTGTACAGTGCAATTATGGCTATATCAGTTCCAACCGTGACTGTCAAACAGTTCGCTTCTGATACGATGGGTTCTTTAACTTTCACGTTAGCTACCAGACTATTTACGTATACAATTACTCCATCATTCTTATTAAAAGTTTTTGATGACTTATGAGAAGTATATCCATCTAGTATCGGAATGACGGGGTTGCGGGAGAGCCAACATTCTGATAAAATAATCACGTCACTGGGTACCTCAATTCTCTGCAACAGAGTTAAAAGCCCCGCATAATTAGCATTTACGCTCCGGATGTTTTGGGATAAAATAGTCAAACACTTGTTGGAGGGAAGTTGCTTGGCACATTCATCAGGGATGCATTTTATCACATTTGAAAAAGTAACCCCATCCAAATTTTCTAACATATCATTAACATTATTTGCATTATCGAATTTTACGGTTTAAAACTAAGAGGACTAAGAATAGAATTGTCATCAGTATTACTTTTAAATTAAAATAGGGCATCATTATGTGTTTAGTACGTAATTCAGTATCTATGATATCGATGGGGAGTTTAAACGAACACAATGTAAATAAGCATGTATAGTACCGTTTAGTTATCTTATTAATAGTGAGAATGAGAAAACATATGACAATGGATGGATGGATGGATAGATGGATGGTTGCTACTCTTCCACGGGGAAACGAATGGACGGCCGTGAAGAAAACCTGTCACACAGATAGTCCATATCCTGGAACAACACATGGGCTACCGTTTATCCCAGTACCGGGTAGGTAAAACCACAGGAATAGGCTAGTGATGAATATGTGAATGCTATGTAAAAAGTACAGTGAGATTAATGTAAATAAATGTATAAAAAACTGATGTAGTGAATTAAGTGTACTGTGTTTGTTATTAGTAGTTGTGTGATATAAATGAATGAATAATACCCCTATGTTAATGAAAAAAAAAAATACGAGTACGACCAGCGCACATTCATAACAAAATTCACAAAAAATGGCTATCTACCTGCTAAATAATGTGATACAGTTGATAAGAAATATTGGGATTGAGTTATAAACTATGAAATTTTTACTATTGGGGAGCTAATATTATGAAAAATTATTTAAAGTAATGTTAGGTTTTATTAAATAAATAAATCTTTGATTTATTTAAGTCGTTTAGTGGGTCATTTTATTTCCGACACTGGCAACACCAGTGTGAACAAATGATTTTGAGAAATGATGGTTGAGGTTTAAGCGGGGGACTCTGCCTATTTGCTCGGGGCCAGCATCGAAGACGGACGTGTTAACTGTGTACAAGGAGAAAATATAACTACCCTTCAAAAGTAATGTGAGTTTTATTATACTTATTAATATCTAATGTGAGGCTGCTACATTTCAGAAGTGGTATTAACCTACGTAAGTGCTTGTGCAGTACTATACTGCTAACTTGTATTGTATTAATGAGCTCAATAACAGTTCTTAGAATCTTTTAATGTGTGACGGTAAAAACAATATTTAGTGACGGTTACTTTATTTTTTTAAGGTAGGTTGTTTCAAAACCATATTAGTAGGTCCACATGATTATTTTCTGTTTATTTCGGGGGTGCAAAGGGGCACAAAATTTCGTTATTTTTGAGCTACGAAGCCCCGTTTTCCAGATTATACCGCCACCGTCAACATAAAATTTGTTTCAACGTATTTAATTGAAGAGTTACATCGCTTACGTTTACAAGATTCAGAATAACGATGTCACGTTCGAAGGAATCTTCTCCATGGAGGCGTTTAAGGACGCCGACCCATGGAGAAGTTGATCGAAATGCTGACTCGAGCAGACGAAGTCGGAGTCGCACGCGCCGAGTAGGCGACAGCCGTCGTAGTTGCAGTCGCATGCGTGCTCCAGGCCCAAGGCAAGGACGTGACAGTGCCAGGAAATTGGAACATGAGCTGGAACATCTTCGCGAGCGGCTACGCGCTCTCGAGAACGAGTTGAGCCGGGAGCGCAGTCTCAGGCCACGGGACACACCTCTGACTGGCGCTGAGCGCAACAACCGCTGCGTGTCGAAGGACAACAAGCCGGATCGGTTGCGGGTTCGAGATAGAAGCTTACCTCGGGAACGCAGCCCTACAGTTCGGAGATCCCGTGATGTACGTGATGCTGTTAACATCGCGCCGCTGACACCACGGAATGTAAGGTCAGACAGTCCAACTTTTACCTCCAAAGATATTATGAATATTTTAAATTCTATTAATAACATTAAGTCTCAACCGTTAACAATGGCATCTTCGGTGCAGAATTCAAACCACAAGAATATTACCTAATGTCGACCCTTCTTCAAAGGGTCAGCGCATTGATATCTGGCTTAAAAAAAGTTAATGAATGTGCCACTGTCTACGGTTGGGACGAAAAAAACAAACACTTTGCTATGCAGAAACTTCAAGCATTGGCCAAAACGTGGTATGAGAGTTTGAACTCTATACTATTCAGTTGGAGCGAGTGGCAACATAAATTAACGAGTGTGTTCCCATTTCAACCAAATTATGGCCAATCCTTGGAAGACATGCTCAGGAGAAAAAGTAGAATTAATGAACCCATAGAGGTCTACTATTATGAATCGTGTGTGAAATGTGACATCGAAGGCAAACGCGCTGTAGAATGTATAATACATGGTTTAAGCGACAGAACGATGAGGTCTAGTGCCAATGCGATACGGTGTACCCAACCCGATCAGTTATTACATTTTTTAATGACTAATAAGGAGATTTCACAGTATTCTGATCGTGTCGGTTCTAAAGGTCAATCCTCGTCTACATCAGAGTCGCTAAATAATAACGCTAAAAACCGAACTACAAAGACCAATAGTAATATTATTCGCGAGTTATTCTGTTATAACTGTAAAGAGAAAGGGCACCCTTACCTTAAATGCCCGAAACCCTTAATTCAATGCGCTAAGTGTCGTAAGTTTGGTCATAAAATCGAAAAAGAGATAAGAAGGTAGGATTAATAACGTTCCAATAAAAACTTTTGTAGATTTCGGTAGTGAGGTCACGCTCATTACTCAATCCTTAGCTTCAGCGTTAGGCCTAACCTACGATAATCCTTCTATACCGTTAAAAGGTTTCGGAAGTGACATAATACAATCCAAAGGCGGGGTGGATGTGGATTTGAGCATTGATGATGTTCGAGGTCGAGTTTTGTGTCAAGTAGTAGAGGACAAACTTCTTGATTTACCCTTGCTAATAGGGCAGTCGTTTACAGAATAGTCTCATGTCGTAGTGTATAAGAATGCGAAATAATTAGAATTCTTTGACGGTACAAATGAATTAGGATTTCCGCGATTAGATGTAGGAGATAGTACATCGATCACCGTGGCGGTTGCTTCTGATGTTATTATTTATGGTCCAGCTGTAGTTAAGGCCCGAATAAATACTGATACAATTAAAGATGGAGATATAGTATTTTACTTAGTGGGAAAGTAATAGGGAAACCAAATCAACAGTTTAACGTTAATGGAAGGGTGTATCGGGTCAAAAGCAGCTTACTTTATGTTTACATAACACCCTTGTCAAAATTCTGTCAATTGAGAGAGGTGGTCGTTATAGGAAGGGGTACTAAGATTCAGATAGTTAGTCACGTATATACATCGGCAGATTCCTCCACAGCCCAACCCGGTATAATTGATGTTAGTCAATTAAAAATAGGTACCACAATCGACGAATCTCAGCGACGACCGTGGATAGACATTCTTAATAGGTATAAGCATTGTTTCGCGACATCCTTAAAGGAACTAGGGTGTACGAGCGTCGCTGAGATGAATATTGAACTTGAGATCCTGGCTGTAGTAAGTTCTCTCAAGAAATTTCGAGTTTACCTGTTAGGGCAAAATTTTAAAATCGTCACGGACTGTAGCGCGTTACGCTCGACATTTTCGAAACGAGACATGATTCCGCGTATAGCCCGGTGGTGGCTTCTGATACAGGAGTTTCAATGCACTGTAGAGTATCGCGACGGTACTAGAATGGCACACGTGGATGCTCTTTCGCGAAATCCTGTCGAATTAGTAGATGAACAGTTGAAACTGATCAATACCCAAGTATTATGCTGATCAGTAGCGAGGACTGGTTGCACACTTTGCAGTTGGGAGATTCTGAACTCCGTCGAACTCGTAATATACTTACTGCTGATATGGATGCTGATAGTTTAAAAAATATAAAAGAAAACTATCTGATTAAGGATAACAAACTTTTTAAATGTTTAAACGGCGATAAAAATCATTTACGCTGGGTAGTACCAAAGGGCGTAAGGTGGCAACTCTGCCGCTTGAACCATGATGATATCGGACATTTTGGTGTAGAAAAGCCGTTAGAACGCATTAAGGAAACGTATTGGTTCCCCAAAATGTCTCGATTCATTACAAAAATACGTTCAGGCGTGTCTTGAATGCGCATACTCAAAGAAAAACGCTGTTAATGAGGACCTTCTACACCCAATCACAAAATAGAAGTTCCTTTTCACACCATACATGTTGACCACCTTGGGCCCTTTGTTCGTTCAAAGTTAGGAAATCCTTACCTTTTGGTGATAGTGGATGCCTTCAGTTTGTTTTTATTAAACCAGTGCGAAATACTAAGACACAGTCGGCCGTAAAAGTTCTTGAAGACATCTTCTACACATTTAAGATCCCCGACCGTGTCATTAGTGACCGTGGCACATGCTTTACGTTTTTGTTTAGATAAGGGAATACGACATATTCTGAACGCAGTTGCTAGTCCGAGAGCGAATGGTCAGGTAGAGCGGTACAACCGTACCATTTTGAACTCCTTAACTGCCCAGAATCTTAATTTTGATGAGAGGAATTGGGATGATAAAGTAGGTAGGGTCCAATGAGGTGTATGAATAATACTCTACAAAAGACCACGGGTAGGACGCCGGCTGAAGTCATGTTCAGATTTAATATGAACGCAGAGAATAATCCTAAGTTTACTGAGTTAGTACGGGAAAGTAGGGAGGAACTAGATCCTGAAATCTTACGAGAATCTATTAAAGATAAAATTGTCATAGAACGGGAAAAACAAAAATCCGCTTATGACAAAAACCGGCTTCCTGCACGGGTCTATGGTGAGGGTGATCTCGTAAAGATCACAAGAACTTCGTTTGCAACGTATGGTTGAGCAAAAAACTAATTTCATCCTATGTTGGACCTTATCGCGTGATTGCTGTTGGGTAACGACCGTTATAGACCGGCTGCTATACCAGGGTTATCTAGTACTAAAAATAAGCGCAAAACTACTGTAGCTGCCGATCGCATGCTACCATGGGTTCACGTGGCTGCCTTAAATGTAAATGAGGGCAGTGATGATGATGATGATGAGACGAATAGCTGTAACGATGAAGACACGGATGCGTAACCTTGTTTATTTTAGAGATTAGTTGTTAACGTAGGCGTTGCATAAATATCATCATCATCATTACTAATATGTTAGCCAACAATAGATTAACATATAAATTTATATAGAACGTTATAGTAACTGACACCGTTTGTTCAATATAATTGATTAATGTCACTCATTGAATTTGTAAATTTATAAAAACCAAGTATTGACGAATAAGTTTTGGTATAATTGTCTTGATAACAAAAATAAACAAAGCTCTGTTTACTTTTGTATAAACTGATCTTGACATATAATTGTATGTGTAGGATTATTTTTAAAAATATATAATTAACATTTATACATTTAGATTGATTGTGTTCATATATGATGTAATTAATAATAAGTTCTGAACGATGATGAATAATAAAATTGTATAGATTCTGACAGTCGATATTTATGTATTAATAATTGTTTGTGAGAAGGAGGATTCACAATCAATGTCACCTTGGTATGTGAGAAGGAGGGTTCACTACTACCGTGGCTTTTGATATATTTTATTAAATTTATGTATTTATTGTTTGTGAGAAGGAGGGTTCACTACTACCGTGGCTTTTGATATATTTTATTAAATTTATGTATTTATTGTTTGTGAGAAGGAGGGTTCACTACTACCGTGGCTTTTGATATATTTTATTAAATTTATGTATTTATTGTTTGTGAGAAGGAGGGTTCACAAGCAATGTCACCTTGGTATGTGAGAAGGAGGGTTCACTACTACCGTGGCTTTTGATATATTTTATTAAATTTATGTATTTACTGCTTGTGAGAAGGAGGGTTCACGAGCAATGTCACCTTGGTATGTGAGAAGGAGGGTTCACTACTACCGTGGCTTTTGGTATATTTTATTAAAATGTATTTATTGCTTGTGAGAAGGAGGGTTCACAAGCAATGTCACCTTGGTATGTGAGAAGGAGGGTTCACTACTACCGTGGCTTTTGATATACTTTATTAAATTTATGTATTCAGTGCTTGTGAGAAGGAGGGTTCACAAGCAATGCCATTATGGTTTGTGAGAAGGAAGGTTCACAACCATTATGATTTATGGATATTGTTTATAACCTACATTTCTTTAATGTATTTTTTATTGTGAATATAAGAATCGCTATCATAATGGCGATAAGCTAGTGTTTAACTATATTTTATTTTTCTTTATTTTGTGTTTCTATTTGATTGTATCGTGAAAAGAGTGAAACTCACAAACTGTATGTTTTAGACATAGCGTGCTAATAATTGTAAGTTCGGATTCGATGCTATCACCTTTGTTGGCAGAGTGTTAGGTTGTAGTAACTAAATGGCTTGCGTGCATGAGGACATGCACGACGTCAGGATGGTCGAGTGTTAGGTTTTATTAAATAAATAAATCTTTGATTTATTTAAGTCGTTTAGTGGGTAATTTTATTTCTGACACTGGCAACACCAGTGTGAACAAATGATTTTGAGAAATGACGGTTGAGGTTTAAGCGGGGGACTCTGCCTATTTGCTCGGGGCCAGCATCGAAGACGGACGTGTTAACTGTGTACAAGGAGAAAATATAACTACCCTTCAAAAGTAATGTGAGTTTTATTATACTTATTAATATCTAATGTGAGGCTGCTACAGTAATAAAAAAGCTTGGTAACGCGCGTCTTTTTGAGAAATTTAACGATTATTGTAAAAAATTATGAAAAAAAAAACAGTTTTGTGCTAAAAAGCATGTTTATTTTCAATTGAGGGTAGTTTTTATTTCTCTTTTTTCATTTTATGAGGACTCCTAATCATTTCCGATCGTTATTGAGTTTCTTCAATTGTGATATATCATTTAGTTTAAAAATTACACAGCTTTGTTTATACTGGGGTCACAGCCGTGAACAAAATTAAAAAAAAAATCGTAACAATATAAAAATATAATTAGGATTTTTAATACCTTTTCTGTCGGTAAAATTAAGCATAGTTTCCCTTCTTTTTTATATGTACACATTATAAAGACTCACACTGTATATCACCGGAAAATTGTAGTCTTCCTAAGATTTTAATCAATCTTTATTAGTTTATGATTTCTCGATAAAGTTACGAAAAAATCGTTTTGCATACTCATAATCTCTATAAAAATGATTTTTTAATTTATCTAGGCATAATGAAGTATTAAGTACTTTTGTTTCGTGTTAATTTTCCTCGTGCGCCTCTTTGTAATCTGGCGCCCCTAGGCACGTGCCTACTTTGCTTCAAGGATAATCCGCCTAAGAGCTTTTTCATATTAAGTACTTTTTGTTAATTATCCTCGTACGCCTCTTTGTAATCTGGCACCCCTAGGCACGTGCCTACTTTGCTTTAAGGATAATCCGCCTAAGAGCTTTTTCGTTCCAGCCTTGATTATTTATTCGCGATTTTCGGGTTGGTCCCATGCTTAAAGTTGTTCGTAATGTTGAGACCCGATCCCCCCTCCTCCTTAAAGGTGCAACTTGAGTATGGCAGACCAGTAACATCTACGGTTCAAATCGACTCATTACAGTGCATAGCCAGCCGAATGAAAGTCGATCGACTTGAACTTCATCTATTTGAAGTCAATCAACGCTGCTTGGGGTGGGTTTCTAAAATAACCTATAGGTTCTAATATATAAAGCTGAAGAGTTTGTTTGTTTGTTTGCTTGAACGCGCTAATCTCAGGAACTACTGGTCCGACTTGAAAATTCCAACTCCATTTTTAACTTTAAAGTAAAATTAAAGTATTGTCTTAAAAATTCAATACGTTGTGCTACAAAAGTTAGTGACAAAAACGAATCGCCGCAAAACCGACTCCACGTGGTCTTATTTGCCCTACCTCTAGAGTGTAATCTAAGCCCGCGTAGGCGTGGAGGAGCGAGGCGGCCCGCGAGCTGAGGAGTCGTGAAGAAACCATGCCTACTGCATGTTGTACTTTGCATGCTTGCTTGCATGCCTTCTGCATTTTGCATGCTGCATGCTTACTGAATGCTGCATGCATGCTTGCTTCCATGTATGGTGTATGCTTGTTTACATGTTTGCTTGCTGCATGTAATAATATTTTTATAATTTATTAAAAAAAAATCAAAACAATAGCAATAACTTATTCGCATATAATAGTTTAAAACATATATTTTAAGTTATATCCATTTGGTAGGTTGTTACAACACATATACTATGCTCATATACCCGTTCCTAAATAAATACATAAGATACATATGTTTATAAATAGTATTAATCTATTTTTTTGTTGATCAAATAAAAGACCCCAATATTAACAGTAAAGGTAGTACTTAGTAGAACTGATATTTTCATTAGATATTCATGATGTTGTTTAAAATTGGAATAATAATAAAAAAAGAAATAAAAGACGGGAGTAAATACATTGTTTTTTTTTTTTTTAATTCATAATTATACATTAATTAATTATTTACATAAACCTTAATTTGACAACATAATAATCACAAGTAATAAAGACAACATAATAACAATCTCAAATATACTTAACTTTTATTTTGTACAAACTCTGAGCTCCGTACTGTTCGGCGGCCGATCGAGAAGTGACCGGCTCCGTTTTTTTTTTTTTTTTTTTTTTAGGATAGGGCCACTCGCAGTTCACCTCTAGAAGGGTGGCTGCTGCTTAACCGGACTAGCCTGTGGTGACCTTAAATGATTCTAAGGCCCCCAGCCAAGGCAACAAAAATTAAAACTACAACTCCGCTCGCTGAGGGCACCCCCTGTGGGGTACGGACCTCGGCTCAGGAGCGTCGTTATCGGGGGGACAGCTAGGGACAAGCTGGGTCATGATTATATTATTTGGGGAGTTTAAAGCTAAAGGCTCAGCGACGCGGGCTGGCCCGTTAGGCAAAAGACGGGGAGTATTTACTTTACTGGGACGTCGCGGTGGACCTCGTCGGCGAGGCCGGAAGGCGGCGGGTCGCGGTCTGTGTATTTGTGTCCTAAGAGTGCTTGTTTCCCTACAGCTTTCTTGGACAAGGGTAATGGGATCGTCGGGTTCGACTAGGGTATGACGGGGACGTCGAATCCTACTGATCCGAGAGGGAGTGTATCGGGCGGCCGAAGCGATAAGTGGGTTCTGGTGCGATTCGGCGGAGTCTATGAAACGCTTTGTAAGGCGTTTCATGAATTGTTTGATGGTAGGGACTTTGAGGTCGACATGGAGTCGCTCATTCCTAACGAACCACGGGGCGCCCGTGGCTTTTCGGAGAAACCGGTTCTGGAGGGTCTGCATCCTATGGATCCGGTATGACTTTGTGTGGGCGAATGCAGCACACGCATTGGTCATAATCGGGCGAATGCACGTGGTATAAATGCGCAGTTTGCATTTTAGGGAGAGGTTGCTGCGTGCATTCAGCATGGAGTGGAGCCTACTGAGAGCGAAGGCGGCACGCGAACGCACCGCCTTTATGTGCTCTCCGAAGGTGAGGGATTGGTCGAGGATAACACCAAGATATTTGGCTCGCTTCTCCCAAGGGATCGGCTTACCAAACATGGTGATCTGTTTTGGAGTCGGGGGGGGGTCTCGACCGCGGTTTGCGGAACAAAACTGCCTGACTCTTTTCAGGGTTGACCTCGATCCTCCATTTCCGGAACCAATCGCCTAGGCGTTTGGCGGACTTTTGGAGGTTTTGAGCAATGCTATTGCTACTCTTGCCAGAGTAGTAGATGGCCGTGTCGTCGGCAAAAAGCGCTAACTGCGACTTGGGGTCGGAGGGGATATCGCTAGCGAACAGCGTGAAAATGAGTGGCGAGAGCACACCGCCTTGCGGTACGCCAGCGCGGATGGGTCGGGGGGTGGAAAGCGCACCTTCGATGCGGTACCGAAAGCTGCGGTTCGACAGATAGTCTCGTAAGATGAGCACGAGACGATCTGGCACACCGAGTTGATACAACTTGTATATCAGACCGTTGTGCCAGACCTTGTCGAAAGCTTTCGCAATGTCGAAGAACAGGGCTCCCGTCATCTGGCCGCGTTGAAAGCGGCCGTTGATGTGCTCAACGATGCGGTAGACCTGTTGGACACACGAGTGGTCGGCCCTAAAGCCAAACTGCTCGTTAGGGATGAGGCTCTTGCGTTCGACGTAATCTCTGAGACGCTTATAAATAAGCCTCTCATAGATCTTGCCGAGAGCGCTGAGCAAGCTGATGGGGCGATAGGAGGACGGGGAGGACTTGGGCTTACCCGGCTTGGGAATACCAATCACGGTAGCCTCTTTCCACTCTTGCGGGAACATGTTGTTGGACAGAGCGCCGTTGAAAATGGCGGTCATCAACACGATGAGTGTCTTGGGGAATAGGCGGAACACCCTGTTGGTTATTCCGTCCAACCCAGGGGCTTTCCTGGGTTTGAGTCTTCCGATGATCTCCTCCACCTCGTCCGGAGTGACGGGGGGGAGGGGGTCATCGGGGTCCTCGACGGGTGGGAGGGAGGTCCTACGTTCAACCTCGGCGTCAACCTCAGCGAGGTGGGCCGGGTCGACTGGGTTCGAGCTTGGGGAACACTGGGACTCTAGGCTGTCAGCCAGGCATTCAGCCTTCTCGTCGTCGTCAAACGCGAGAGAGTTGTCGGGCCGGGTGAGGGGAGGCATTGAAGTAACCTCAGAAGCGCGTAACTTCCTCTGAAGTTCCCAGAATGCAAGGTGGTTGGGCTGGAGTTCACCGAGCATCTGTTCCCAGTTCTCGCTACGCAGCTCTTTGATGCGTCTGCTTACTTTACGCTGTAAGTAGCGCATAAAAGCTTTGTTGCTAGCACAGGGAAAAGCGCTGTAGGCACGGACGGCCGCGTTCTTCTCGGTCAACAGCTCACGCACATCGTCCGGGAGTTTCCAGCGACGATCGTTCGTCGCCGGAGCCTCCCTTGAACATTCGTTCAGGACGGATTGCACGTGGTCAGTGAGTGAGCCGATCGCGGCCGCCGTGTCGGCAGCAGACTCGATGTGGTCCGGGATCTTGTCCAAGTGATGTGACGTGGTGGTTTTCAGTTTTTCACTTACTTTCCGCCAGTCAGTGATCACTCGGGAAGGAGGGGGTTGAGAGGGGTCTATTGGACCATGTCTGGGGATGAGCTCCAGAACTACTGGCCGGTGGTCGGAATCGAGCTCGTCAATCGTCTCAACAGCCTGCAAACGTAAGTTTACATTCTTGAGGAGGGCGATGTCGAGCACGTCCGGTCGGCAGTCAGGGTTAAAGGGGAAATGGGTAGGATGCATCGGTGCGATGACATCAAAATTGAGGGGGCTGCATAGCTCGAACAGAGCTCTGCCTCTGGGATTAGTCGTAAGACTATTCCACGAGGGGTGTTTGGCGTTGAGGTCCCCCGCCAGAAGGACGGAGTCGCTCAAACCAAGAAGTTTGGAAAGATCATCTCTTATGGAAGGGGAGTTAGAGGTGGCGGGAGGGGCGTAGGCAGAGATGACCGTTATGGGTTGATGTCCTGTCATGCCCAGCCGACAGACAGAGACCTCAAGCTCGGTTAGAGTGGGTGGATCCATAGGGATGCAATAGAGGGACGATTTATAATATATAAGAGTACCTCCCTTGTGACACCGAGTCCTATCGTTGCGAACTATACGATAGTTGGCAATATTAGGGTCTCGGTGATGGGGCTTCAGGAAGGTCTCCTGCACCAGAAGTATGTCTAACCGATGATCGCGGAGGAAGGTGGCGATCTCATCGCGTTGGTTGGGAAGACCGTTGGCATTGAAGGACCCTATCCGGAGGGCCTTCGGTTTGAGCCTACAGACTTGAATTGGCCTAGCCATGGAGGGTATGGTAAACGCCAATATCAGAGACTACATCGCTGAAATCGCGATATATCGACGCGGTTTCAGCGATATGGGAAGCTTTTAGAGCTCTGGCCATTTCCAGGGCTCTGGGGGAGTAAAAGGCTTTGTAAAAAGCCAAATTGATTTGAAAGGCCATATCGGCCTCGCTGGCTGCTGCTGGAGCAGCTATGGGTGCAACCTTTGGCGGGGGGGGAGGGGCAGATGCCCGTGGGGCAGCTGCTCCAGCGGCCGTTGGCCGGTGGAAGGGAGAGATGGTTACATCCATCAGGGCCGGGATGGCCGGGGCGGGTTTTGGGGCCGCAGGTGCCGGGGTGGGCGCTAGGGGCTGCGTGGTCGCGGGATTAAGCGCCGGGAAATGAGCCAGGTGGTTCAGCGCGTTCCATGGGCTGGGGCGCTGAGGGTATAGGGCCACGGGGGTTCTGGCTGAGGGAGCTTCCCTCTGCTGACGAACGTTAGCACGCTTCATCAGCTTGGGAGCGGATGATTTGAGGGCATTGGGGCAACCCCTGTAGTTGGCCGGGTGCCCAGCCTCTCCACACAGCACGCAGCTGGGTGGATCGGTGCACTGGGAGCGGTCCTTGGGTCGGGGACAGTCTGGGGTGCCGTGGTCACCCAGGCATTTCACACAGCGGGGCTTGCCGAAGCAATTCCGCTGCGAGTGGCCGTACAGTTGGCAGTTGTGACACTGGCCAACAATACCGCCACGGCGGGGCTTTTCAATTTTAAGACCCTCTAAGTTGCAAATCTTAGCGATCTTGAAAATCGGGTGGTGCTTATCGGTGGTCGGATTGGCTACAATGAGCACCATGTTGTATGGTGCTCCGCCACGGCGGTGCATGCGGTGAACCGCAGCGACAGGGATCTTCTGGTCTATCAGATCCTCCTTGATTAGGTCAGTTGAGATGCCGTGGGGGACGTTCCTCACGACAACTCTCACTAACTGTTCCTCCTGAAAGGAGAAACTGTGGAACGGGACTTTCCGTGCTACCAGGAGTTTGTGTAACTCCCGGTAGTCGTTCGGGGAGGGGACAGTGACTTTGACGCCACTGTTAATACCGCGAGCGTGGGTGAAATTTATACGCCGCTCTTTGCAGGCGGTGGACACTTCACCCCACTTCTCGGAGTCATGGATAAAGAGGGGCGGGGGAGGCTTAACCTTGGCCTTGCCCGGGGCGGGGACGGTGTTAGCCGGAGCGGCTATGACCATCGGGCTGGGGGGGCGAGAGGGCTGCTGGGAGGTAGTGGCAGCAGGGGCTGTGGCTGCGGGGACTGAGGCAGCGAGGGGGGCGGGGGAGACAGCCGGGACTACTGTCTTCCTGGCTTTGGCTACAGATTCAGCAGCGGGGAAGGACTTTTTCCTCCGCTTTCCTTTACCCACAAGGGTAAATTCGGCGGAGTCGTCAGATGAGTCCGAGGATTCGGACTCATACTGAAGTTGAAGATCCATCGGCGATGGAGTGCGGGAGATTTCATCCTCAGGGGCGATGGAGCCGTTTGGCTCTTCATCGCGGGCTTCTGTAGCTAAAACTTCAGAAGAGCCCTGAGGGAGCACGGGGGAGAGAGTCTTGCGGGGGGGGGGTGCATTGACCACTCTGGGGGGCCGAATTTCTTTTGGAGAGGTCGGTCAGCCTGTCGCTGACCCTCTTCACGAGATCTGACCGGCTCCGGCCGTTACATGTCCTTTTATAGTAAGGAGTAAACAAGTGGGGCGAACACGTGTTTGATAAAAGTTAATACAAAGCTACTAAGTTTTATTTCTAATTACGTTGGTAAATCATAATTTATTATTCTTTATGTTTTAAACATGTAAAAACATGTAAATAGTTCGAAAATCATATTAATTTCATAACTTTACCTAAAATTCTATCCTATAAATAACAATGATAAAATTATAGTCATATAACACATTTGCTGTGGGTATTTTTTGACAGCGTAAGTAAGTGTTTTCAAATGAGACACACACGTATTTAAGCAATATTTGGACAATTTATTTTGAATAATCTATCACATGCATGGTGTATGCTTGTTTGTTGAGTGACAGAAACCATGCCTGCTGTATGTTGCATACTGGCTGCATGCTTGCTTGCATGCTGCATTCTTGCTGCACGATTGCTTGCATGCATTGCGCATGCTTGTTTTCATGCTGCATGCATGGTGCTTGTTGATAAATAAAAAGGATATAACTTTCCAAATATTTTTGCCACCAGGTCAGGATCTGATGATGGGATCCTGGAGAAAGTAGCAAGAAATGTGAATTCTAAAGTACTACTTTTCTCAAAACTGCTAGGTTAGATTTTGATGCCCCTTTGCACGAGGATATAGTTGAGATATCCCCACAAATACACCACTACAGTATCGTTATTGGATCATAGACAATAATGATGAAATAATTTTTCAAATCCATCCAGTAGTTTCGGAGCCTATTCATTTCAAACGAGCAAACAAACAGATCTTTCCTCTATATAACATTAGTGTAGAAGTGTAGATGTTTTAATATCATTATGCGTAAATAAATTTATATTTCAGAATGTTATGCTTAATCATGATTATAATTATAATAATAATAATAAACCATTTATTTCAGATAACATATTAAGTAATCCATATTTGTTAGCAAAATTACAATCTTAAAAAAAAACTAATGTTAGTAACAAAAATAACATAAAAATAAAAACTACAAACTAATATTAACGGAGTGGCAGGTCCAGGTGGACTCACCGATGATGGTAGCAAATCACTATACGACTGCGTGCAGCCAGCGAGCCAGCATCGGAGAGTCCCACCGGTCTGCCAGCGCTCGCAGGATGGTGTTGGGACTGCCGCGCGTGCGGCGCATGATGGAAGCGCACCTTTTGCGCATGATGGCCGCATAGCCGTCTGTGTCAGCCGCCGCGAACATCGCGGAGGCGCTGCAGTGGCGCGGCAGCCCCACCAGCACCCGGAACGCGTTATTGTATTGAACGCGCAGATCGCTGCATGTCCGCTGCGTATAGTTAACCCACAGGCTGCAGGTGTAAAAGGACTGACAGTACGCTTTAAAAAGCGCAACTTTGACAGTCCCCGCGCACCGTGAAAACCTGCGGGCCAACATATTGCATCGGACAGACAGCGCTCTGCGCTCCCTTTCAATATCTACACTGTCCTTAAGGTCGTCGGTGACCCAGTGGCCCAAGTACTTAAATTGCTCGACTTTATTCAGAGCATTACCACCTAAAGTGAAATTCGGAACGAATGTGTAACGCTTATTGTCCGGCCTGAAAATCATTATTTCACTCTTTTTTGCGTTGTAAATGAGCCCATGAGCCACCGCATAGGACTCACAAATTTTCAAAAGCCTTCGCAAAGCTCCAATCGATGGGCTCAGCAGCACCATATCATCTGCGTAACTGATGTTATTCACGCACACTCCATCTATATGACACCCGACTCCGGTGCTGCTGAGCTCATCGATCAGTCGTTTGACGTACAGGTTGAATAGCGTGGGAGAGGTCAGCCCCCCCTGCCTCACCCCGCATTCCAACCTGTACTCCCCCGAGAGAGAGCCTGCCCATCTTACAAAATTCTTTTGGTTTTTATACCAATTCATAAATAATACCTTAACTTCCCTAGGTAGACTAGTTTCATCCCTTAATTTATCCCACAGAACATCGTACGATACAAGATCGAATGCCCTTGATAAATCAAGGTAGCATGCATACACTGGGGTCTTTCTACTCGTATAATACTGCACAGTCTGCTTGAGGCACAGGATAGCACTCTCGGTGGAAAGCCCGGGCCTGAAGCCGAACTGTGCATCATTTAACGAGACGTGTTTATCCAAGTGCTGACCAAGCAGACTGTCCAGCACTTTGGCGACAACTGTGGCTAGTGAGATTGGTCTATAGTTGTTAACATCTGATGTATCACCAGTTTTATTTTTAATTATTGGTACAACTATAGTACGCATTAGTTTATCAGGCAGATGGGAGTGACCTAAACACAGGGTAAAAAACATAGAAAGAACTCTTGGTAGGTGTACACCTGCGTGCTGCAGGTGCTCGATGCTGAGGCTGTCGTGACCTGGGGATTTACCCGCACCATGCCTTTGATCACCGCACACACTTCCTTCTTAGTAAAATTCACACTACGCTCACTACCCTCCTCAGCATCGGGCTCCTGCAGCGCTAGCCCGAGAGGAGAGTTCACCCTAAAATGATGGGAGAACATAGTGGCGATCTCGCTAGGCTCGTGCACTCCCGCCACGCTGACAGGAAGGCTCGGCTTATGATTCATCTTATTGGTGTTTTTCCAGAACTGACCGAATTTCTTATTTGAGTGAAGTTCAGCTAAAATGTCCATCTTTATCTGTTGTTGATTACTCTGACACCACTTCAATTTTGATTTAAAAGCGCGCCTAGTTTCACACATGTCATTATATAGACGGCCAGCCCCGGGCTTACCCCCATACAACCAGGCTTGGAAACACAACCGAGCCCTCCCATGAGCGTCGCGGACGTGCCTATTCCACCCGGTACCTAATATATTTACCTCTACGCTTTTCGGTAACATTATAAGTACTGATAGCGGCCTCGGACAGTATACAAATAATCTCGTCATACATGTTATCTAGCAGGATTCTATGACTTTTGTTACAACACATATGATCGGAACAGCTTCTTAATTCTGAAGGAAAATCAATTTCACGAAGTCTAGAGTGACATTCATTTTTAAATTTCGCTATCTGAGACGAATTATGATTAGAGAAACAATGCTTAAAAAATTATGCGTACCTAAGCTGTTATGCGTAAATAATGTTATGCGAAAATATAATTAGGAAAAACAAAAGTATGCCAAATTACATTGGGTCTCAAAATTTTATGCAATGAATAGGGAACCTCAGAAAAGGGAATATACAATATCGATTTAATAACGTGCCGTTTATATTGCGCACAGTCAAAGAGTTTAATTATCTACCTACGTCTGTGTTTCCGAACGCTTACAACCCTAATCTCTTCAAAGTTAGAGTGAAGCGAGCGAGCTTACCTAGAAGGAGCCTGCCTTCTAGGTAAGCTCGCTCCATCGTAGACTTTGTCTCTGTCATCTCTGACCTAGACTAGAGTCAAGAGCAAACCCAACACAAATAAAAAAAAAGTACAATGACCCGTTTCAGGTTATGTGTTTATTTTGTAACCTATTGTATAGTGGGTAAACTATTATTCTATGAAACACGAAAATAGCAAATCTATGTTCTATAACTATTTGTTTGTAGGTCTGGTAAAATCTCTTTAAAAATGGTCATCTTAGTATTACTGATTCTGAAATCACGAAATATCTTTCTTGCTGGGGTAAAATACTATTTCATTTAATCATTTTCTTACACTTATTTGTTAAATTTTTAAATATTTCTTAAATTAAAAACACATTAAAAAAATAAAAAACTATAATTATTAAAATGATTAATTTTAATAATTAATCATTTAATGTGTTGTAGGTAGGCGCTCCGCGTAAAATCCAAAGCCGACCTCAATATAGTTGGGAAATAGATTTTTGGTAAATTTTTGAAGATGCATTTTTAAAGTATGCTTCAATAGTGTATGTTTTAGGAATTATTTATATTTTACAAATTACACTAATTGTGTTTTTTTTTTAACTAGATATAGAGACTTTTAATTCGAAGGCAACAGATATTTTTTTTTAATTTTTTTTTTCCCAGAATCTATAAGTACTTACACCATTGAATTGAAGCCAATGGGTTTTTCAAAATGTTCTGCCTTCCTCCATCTTATTGTATAATTTCAAAATCTACTATTAAAATTAATTGAATTATTTTTTCTTCAGGATCAAGGTAAATATGTAATCAATTGAATTGTTTGTTAATAATTTTTTATTAATCGTGTTTTGGCCCCTACCATAACGGTTTTGAGCGTCACAGTTATATTATAATCTATCTAAAATAAATAACAATGAAAAAATAATCGAATTGTGAACAATAATAAAAATACATTCAAAAATAAATTATAGAAATCCGGCCAAGTGCGAGTCAGACTCGCACACGAAGGGTTCCGTACCTAAACTTAAATTTAAAATTTTATTATTTGTTGTTATAGCGACAATAGAAATACACAATCTGTGAAAATTTCAACTATCTTCCTATTACGGTTCTTTAGATACAGTCCGCTGACAGACTGACAGACGGACAGCGGAGGCTTAGTAATAAGGTTCCGTTGGTTACCTTTTTGGTACGGAACCCTAAAAAAGAAAAAAATATATTTGACGATAGATACAAGTCTTCCTACTCATATTCCGCAGTTAGGGCTCCCTTGGCTCGGTTTTCATTCGACTCAAGAGTATCAAGCTGTGTTTAGGCAGATCCACTCCAGAAATGAGAGAAGATTCCAATTGTATCACAAAAAGTTTTACCAAATCCGATCATCATCATCATATCAGCCCAAAGACATCCACTGCCGGACATAGGCCACCCCCAAGCGTCGTCACAACATCTGGTTCTGTGCGTCTCGCATCCATCGGCGACCCGCGACCCTCACCAGGTCATCGGTGGGAGGCCTTCCAACGCTGCGTGTTCTAGTACGCGGTCTTCACTCCAGAACTTTCCAGCCCCACCGACCAACTGTTCTGCGAACAATGTGGCCTGCCCACTGCCATTTCAGTTTGGCGATCCTTCGGATAATGTCGGTAACATTGGTTCTCTTGCGGATATCATCATTCCTGATTCGATCACACAAGGAAACCGAGGAGTTCCGAGCATTGCCCTCCCCATGAATCCAATACGGTATTCTTAAATAAGTATTATGAACTTACCTCGACAGAGACCGCTGCAATAAACACTTTTCCACGAAACCGTTTTACTGTTTTACAAAGGTTTATTTTGACAAATGCTTAAGACTCATTTGACATTTGATATGCTGATAAATCGTCACTTTTTAAGAGGAATTCTTGACTAACTAAATAACATCATAAGTGACATTTTATTAGCGAATGAATTAGCGAGGCCGTATGGTGCCGTAAAAGAATAATACCGTCCCATCACTTCCCGTGGATGTCATAAGAGACAACTAAGGGACTTGCCAGAGAATGGGCAGCAGCGTTCTCTGTAAAACTCAACACAATACACTGCGATCGCCAACCCGCCTGCCAAGCGTGGCGATTATGGCAACCCCCCCCCCCCTATTTTGGGGGTGGCCTATGTCCAGCAGTAGACGTCTTTCGGCTGATGTGATGATATTAGCGAAAACGATAGTCGAAAAGTTAAAATGTTTGACATTCCCATACATTTGAACTATTTGACAGTTACCGCTAATGTAATGTCACTATTTAAACATTTAGTTAAAAATAAATTTTAAAAAATTCCATATATTTCAAAAATAAAAAAAAATCGTTATAATCGGATATTTTCACTTAATCAATGATCGTTGTTCTGAACGCTACCGATATGTAATGGTGGGGGCCTCAGATTTACAGGTACAGAAGTGTAGCAGCAGAAGAACAGAAAAAAGAAGAGCGACTATTAAAAGGAAACATGGGCGGCGAGACTTAGTATGTAAAAAATCATAATTCGAGGATTGCCATCTCGACTCTTGCAATATTGTACCGATTAGAAAGATATTTCACAAACTAAATAAGAAGGACTAGTTGATCCGCGAAACTTCGGTCTTAGCGTGATAATAAATAACCTAGCCTTCCTCGATAAATGGGCTATCCAACAATGAAAGAATTTTTCGAATCGGACCAGTAGTTCCTGAGATTAGCGCATTCAAGAAAACAAACAAATTCTTCAGCTTTATATATTAGTATAGATAGTATAGAAATATAGATTACTGTGTCCCTATGTTTTCTATTTTGATGATTTATTAACCGTATAAGCACTAGAACTCTCGCAAATGCTCGAAATTGTCGAATAAATCACTGTCAACAGAGCCCTACTGTACAATCTTGGCAACTATTAATCAAAAAAGAAAAACTTAGGAACACAGTATTCATGTTTCTTATTTAGTTTGTGAAATATCTCTTAAATCACTCTAATATTCGAGGAGAAAACAGCCGAGAGCCAAACCTCGAATTATGACGTTTTACGTACATAGTCTTGCCGCCCATGTTTCCTCATATAACCATTTAATTTCCTTGCAAAACTAGGAAATATATATAGTACATGAAATATTATGAGAATTACGTATCACCCTGTATAAGTCTTAGCGATATCGTGAAACAAGCCACTTCATATTTTAGCCGACGATTTCATGAAATGGCGCCATTTCATAAAATATTTATTTAATTAATAACTGTTTGGCTCTGTCATCGAATGTTCATCGTTTGATGATTCGTTCATCGATCTTTGACCATACCTTTACAACGTGTAACAGAATAAACCTAAAATCTAGTAAGGGGTCCCTGTATTCATCATTATGGACAACTTTCACTATGGGACCAACGGCGAAATCACAAAAAAAAAACAGCTGTTCTGTACATTTTGTCAAGTTATGCGCACATAAATGTATGCGGCAGTCGATTTTGTTTTGTGAATTCGGGGTCATTCGCATAGAAAAGGTTTTTCATAATGATGCGTACAATGACTCCTGTGAGGAGTTGCGTTTAATCTATTACTTCCTGTAAAAAGAAGCGATTGAAGATAAGGGTGTCAATTCTACTTATTTTAAGAAACGTTTGGATTCACTTCTTAGTCGCAATCTATCAAAAATGTATGTTTTTATATTATTACGACTGACATGCGAATGTAAACGTTATATTTGAAATTTTGTAATATTGGCTCTCTGATTATATTAAATCGCATAAGATTTTAAACTCAGTCTTCTCTGTAAGATACCTGTTTATTGTAAACTGTCGAATTTGGATGCGTATCCGAAACGATCTGTTCACAATATATAACTAGGGAGTTTTTAATCAAATCAACATTTATTCTAATTTAACGCTATTTGGAGAATTTCAGTCAAATATTAAAATGGACAAGAAGTTGAAAACGGGTACTCGGGCTAGGGCGTCGCCGTATAACGACGCGCAGGCACATCGCCCTAAACCTGCGATAAGTGGGCTAGGGCTACCGTGTCGAGTACGGGCACGGCTAAAGAGGATAGTACCCAAGAAGAAGTTCCGCTTTGCCACCTGGAACATTGGCTCCCTAACCGGACGTTGCCGAGAACTCGCGGACGTACTTGCGAAGCGTCGGGTCCAGTGCGCCTTCCTTCAGGAGACGCGCTGGAAGGGAAATAAGTCACGTGACATCGGGCAGGGGTACCGGCTAGTGTACACCGGATCACCAACGGGCAGGGGCGGAGTGGCCGTGGTGCTGTCTAAGGACCTTCAGGATGGACTCCTTGAAGTAGACCGATGCAGCGACCGGTTGATGCGAGTTAGGGTGCTGATTCAAGGGTCGGTAACGAACCTAATCAGCGCCTATGCTCCTCAAACTGGTTGCTGTGAGTCTGAAAAAGAGGCCTTCTGGGATGAGTTCGAGGACGTACTACGCGCTTTTCCGAATTCCGAAAGTGTTTTGGTTGGGGGGGATCTCAACGGTCACGTAGGTCAGTTTGCTGGAGAGTACGAACGTGTTCACGGTGGTTTTGGATATGGCCAGCTAAATGCAGAGGGAGTCAGTATACTCAGTACCTGCGCTTTGTCTGACCTAGCCATCGCGAACACGTTCTTTTTTTTTTTTTTATTTGTAATGGGTTTGCTCTTGACTCTAGTCTATGTCAGAGATGACAGAGACAAAGTCTACGATGGAGCGAGCCTACCCAGAAGGAGCCTGTTCACTCTAACTTTGAAGAGATTAGGGTTGTAAGCTTTCGGAAACACAGACGCTGGCAGAGAGTTCCACTCCTTTGCTGTGCGCATTATAAAAGACGTTTAAATTGATCACCAAGGAAATGCCGAACCAGTGGCGATTTAGCCTGATTATCCGTTATCCCTGTATACAAAGGCAAAGGTAGCGTACAGGATTGTAGTAGCTACCGCGGTATCAAGATCATGTGCCACACCATGAAGCTCTTCGAGCGCATCATTGAAACACGGCTCCGTAGCGAGTGTACTGTCTCTGAGTGTCAATATGGCTTCCGGGCGGGTAACAGCACCATGGACGCAGTATTCGCCTTACGGAATCTGGCTGAGGCTTACAGAGAGAGAGAAGGAGAGCTTTGCATATGGCCTTTTTAGACCTGCAGAAGGCCTTCGACTGTATACCTCGGCAGTCCATCTGGTGGGCACTGCGCTTCAAGGGCGTTCCCGAGGCCTATATTGACATTATCAGAGACATGTACAGCGATTCCGTGTCCTCTGTCCAGACCGCTGTTGGCGAATCGAATGGCTTCCCAATATCTGTTGGCGTTCACCAAGGCTCGGCTCTTAGCCCGTTCTTGTTTAACGTAGTGCTCGATGTAGTTACGGCAAACATCCAAGATAAGCCCCCATGGCTAATGATGTATGCCGATGACATCGCCCTCGTTAATCAGGACAAAGCCCATCTTGAGCGCAAAGTCAACATTTGGAAGGACACGCTTGAAAACGGTGGTCTGAGACTAAATGTGGCAAAGACTGAGTACATGTTCTGTGGCGGCACGGATTCAAATAGGTTCATCCGAATAGGTTCGGACCTGATCAGAAAGTCCGATACGTTCAGGTACCTTGGATCCGTGCTGCACGAGTCTGGCAACGTGGACGACGATGTCCACGCACGTATAGGCGCGGCTTGGGCGAAGTGGCGCGAGGTAACGGGCGTTGTATGCGACCGCATTTTGCGGTCGCATACAACGCCTCCGAAGCTCAAGGGGCAGATATACTACTCTGTCAAGAAAGTACCGGGAAAAGATCAATAATACACAAAATGTCTGTTATTCATCCAAATTTATTTTATCACCTTCAAAGTATGCTCCTTTAGAAACGATACACTTGCGCCAACGAATAATCCATTCCTCAAAACATTTTTTAAACGTTGCTTCCGGAATTGAGTTCAGTTCTCGCCGCGAATTCTCCTTTTTTCGGTTTCGGTTCAGTTGGAAGGCGCCACTCCGAAGCTTGTTGACTAGTTTGCATGTCAAACTCGTAAACCCACGTCTCGTCACCAGTAACAATGCGTTTCATGAATGTTGGGTCCGAACTGACTCGTTCTAGCATGTCCTCAGCGACTTTCATGCGATTGAGTTTTTGGAGAAAATTCAGATCTTTTGGGACTAGCCGAGCAGCAACATGTTTCATACCCAAATGATTAGTTAAAATGGTACGGATCGACTCGTTAGATACAGAAAGTTCGGCGGCTATCTCTCTCAGAGTTGAATGGGGATTTTCAGTCACTATTTCCTTCACTTTTGCGATGTTAACTTCAGTTGCAGACGTTGACGGCCTACCAGAGCGAGGCAAATCTTCCATCACATCTCGACCGCTTTTGAACGCTTTGAACCACTCATAAGCACGAGTTTTTGATAAAGTCGATTCACCGTAAGCCTTCTGTAACATTTTCAGTGACTCCGAACACGAAATTCTATTGGCGATGCAAAATTTAAGACAAACTCTTTGTTCGATATTTTTGTCCATTATGAAATTCGCAATACACACTATTTAAGATATTACTAAAACCAGCACTGTATTTAATATAAATAACAGATGCAACTCAAACTCCGCGCCAAAATGGAAAACAGTTGTGCCAACCTAACAACTACAAAGAAACAAAAATTTGAATTTGGAACCATAAACAAATCATCCATTCCCGATACTTTTTTGACTGAATGTATAAATGCATCATACGGCCTGTCCTACTGTACGGCGGTGAATGTTGGCCAGCACTAAGCAGACACACCCAGGAGCTTCGCGTCACGGAGATGAAGATGCTGAGGTGGATGAGTGGCGCAACGCGATCCGATCGCATACGCAACTCTTGCATCAGAGGTAGTCTTGGTGTCCGTGACGTGGGGGAAAAACTGCAAGAGTGTCGTCTGCGATGGTATGGCCAAATCATGCGCCGCCCTACGGAGTACGTTTGTCGGGGATGCATGAATATGGCTGTTCTTGGGGCTAGGTCCCGTGGTCGCCCTCGCAAGCGCTGGTTGGACGACGTTAAGTCCGACATGAGAGCCAATGGCCTAACTGAGAAGGATGTTAAAGATCGGGCAAAGTGGAGGAAGCTAAGTAAGAAGGCGGACCCTGGCAATAGCCGGGATTAACGCCAGGTAGAAGAAGAAGAAGAAGAAAAAGAAGAAGAAGAACGCTATTTGGAGAATTGCGGCGAGAGGACCACGGACCTACAACCCAACGTAAGTAGTAACCTGTCGTAGTATTTCTAAAATGTAGGTATCTAGGGAATATGCATGAAATAAAGGTTCAATATCCAGACAGTTCGTATATTTTTAATATACAAAAATATATTACTAACAGTGACAATAGAATCAAAATTACTCGAAAAACTAACGGGATATAATTGTTTTAAACAAATATATTTGTCCCTTAAAACACTGTTTTCTATGGCAACTGTATAAGCGTCACATCGACTTTGACGTCAAAGTTCATATCGGATTTCTCTTTCTAATTGTAATCTTTGAAGCTTTATAACTTCATCGCTGTCATGTATTTAAAAAAATAATTTCATGATTGTTTACTAGAACTAATAAGTATTTCAATTTACAAATAATAAACCGTGCCGATAACCGACCATCTTGAGCTTCTTGGGGTTACATTAACATCTACTCTCAAGTTTGGCCCTTACATAGAGGCAAAAGCTCAAGTGGCTGCAAAGAAGTTGGGGATTCTGGCTAAGGTGAGACGGTACTTCACGCCGGAACAGCTGCTCAAACTCTATCAAGCGCAAGTTCGATCGTGTATGGAATACTGCTCTCATCTTTGGGACGGATCTGCCAGATACCAGTTTGATGCCCTTGAGTCAATTGAGAAACGAGCCAAGAGGATAATCGGCAATGAGAGGCTCGTCGCGTCGAAGCTCCAAAGTCTTGAACATCGACGACGAGTTGCTAGCCTGTCGGTTTTTTACCGGTTGCATTTTGGGGAATGTGCGACGGAATTGCATAATTTAATTCCGCCAAGCCCGTTCCATCATCGGGCCACAAGACGAACGGCGATGCGCCACCGGTACATGGTGGACATCCCACCCATACGCACAAAACGTTTTGGGAACACATTCATAGTGCGTACAGCTAAAGAGTGGAATTCCCTGCCGGAGTCTGTGTTTCCTGATAGCTACAACCTGGGAGTCTTTAAATCAAGAGTGAATAGGTTATTTCTAGGCAAGCGTGCTCCATCTTCGACCACATCCTCGCTTACCATCAGGTGAGATAGTGGTCAAACGCGTGCCTATCAATAGTAAAAAAAAAAAAAAAAAAATAATAATAAAATCGCATGCATATTGTAGCGGACGCCGAGCATAGCTTAAACTAGGAATAAGTTATGTAAATATAATAGGATAACACGAGGTATTTTTAAATTAGGTAAATAAATTATCTCGTATTAGAAAGTAGGAATCATCACGTGGGATTTATTCGAGCGAGACAAGGGTCCCCACATTTGGTCAACAGATGTGGCAAATAGCATAGCGCGCCTGCGCGTGGTGATTTTAGAAACAAAGAGAGTACCTAACGGGATAGCGCGCAATGTTTTAAGAGAAGTGTAGCGTGGTATTTTAAAATAAGTAGGTACATAATTAGAACTAAGTTTGATGGACGTAGGTTTCTTAGTTTGATTAGTTTGATAGGTTTCAGTGTTTTATTTCAAAGTAGGAACGGAATAAAACCTGAAAATAACTAAGAAATCTATAATAAACCTAGTCAGAAGCAAGTAGGATAGACATAAGTTTCTTAGTTCTTCATAAAAGTAGGTTTCAGTGTTTTATTCCAAAGTAGTACCGGGATAAAACCTGAAAGTAACTAAGAAATGTGTAATAAGGACAAATAGGCTAATAGGCACGTAGCTGATAAATCATGTATAGTAGATAAGGCTAATATCTAGGTTGGATTGTGTACTTTGTATAGCTTTCTTAGGTAGAATTAGGGAATTACTTTAAGAAAATATAGCAATTGTATAAATTCAGCTTAGATGTAGGTATAAAATACCACGTGCATTAAAAGTACTATTGTTAAGGGTTTACACATAATTAGTTATGGTTTCTAGGTAGGGTTTCATATAAGATCGAGATAAGGTTTATTTTTACTTCCCTAGATTTAAGTATATAAGTAAAAATCACTGTAAGAGGGCACATAGCGTGGGCAAGTCCATCGAGCCGCGCTCTGCGCCCCCGCTACCTGGGTTACCCACGCTAACCCGGAATAATATAAAAGAGATGGAGATGTGGTTCAGAGCACATTCGGCCTCCAGATCTCCTACGAATAACATCATAGAGAAATACAAGCATCGAGATCACAAGTAGTATTTTTCTTTTGGAGATTCCTGACGACACCCTGAACAATTATCACCAACCAATACAGTCCACTTCACATATTCCCTATTGCATGATAGTTTGGAGTACCAATCCTATTTTCTCATTTAATTTATCTACATTAGAAAACGTTTACTGCCCACAGTGGCTCACATAAACTTTCAAAACTCTCTCTATTTTTTTAATTTTTTATTTAATTCTCAACTTTTAGGTCAAGTCAAAGATGACCACATCGGCAGTGAAGAAAGTTCCTGTTCAACGATATGATCAAACATCGTTTGAGCAAATCGTCAAATGTTGAAAATGAAATGACAGTTCTGTGAAATAAAACTAATGTCTTATGAAATGGCGCCGTTTCATAAAATCGCTGGTTTTTTTTTTATGAAATGGGCAATCCAACGATGTTGCTACGACGTAATTCAACTTTTAAGACTTTCAGTTAAGTATATGTACTATATGTGAATAGGACTGGTTTCCGTATTTAGATTTCAGTTAGGTGTTAGTAAAAATGGGTGTAAGAAGTGGAATAGGCCCAAAAATGGGGACACTACTATAAAAAAAAAACGCCTACAGCTCTACCTCATGGGTGGTGTGGAAAAGAGCTGAAAACTTGTTCTAAAGTCTGAAAGAAGATGAACAATTCATTATAACAGTGGCAAAGTCAGCAATTTGCAAATATTTGCATAATCGGCAATTCGGATTTTCAGATATCACAAATACCGAAATTCGCATATTTAGCTATTTGCATATTGAAAATTCGCATTTTGTAACACCATACACATAGACTTGATTGAGTCACCCGCGTCCGTAGGAGAATACCCAATGTTAGACCCTACACGTGGTCCCCGGGTGGTGCTAATCAGGTGACACTAACTGGTGGTAGGCTTCAGCCGATGTCTTGTGACCACCCACTGGGCAAAGACGTACCGCCAAGCGGCTTAGCTGTGTTCCGGTACGATGCTCAGTGTAGCCAATTCAGAGGAGTTGGGTCGAAATAGTTGTTCCAATGCAGGCAGACCAGCCAGGCTAGCCCTGGCATGGGCGTATCGGGAGACTAGTCTTGGAGGGTAGCGGGATGCGAGGCACGGTGCGCCGCTGGCCGAACCGCAGATAGTTGGGGGCCCAAGTAGTGTGCACATGAAAGGCTGCCCCGCCAACTGACGAAAAATCCCGGAATGCACCATCGTGCTGGTTGGCGACCAGATGAAAGGGCCCGATGGACATTCCCGGGGGGGCTCGGGCGTCCCCGCTTTCTCCAGACTAGTCCGCCAAAGATGTCGTCCTGTCAGGGCGTGCCTGAAGGTTAGCAGCTTGGAACCTCATTTCACTTCCTTCTCCTCAACCTCCATCACTTTTATGAACAGGAATAAAAAGATAAAAGCTGTACAGCGGCAGCACGTCCTTTCGCATAAAGTGCACCTCTCTAGTATACGAGGTCTGCACTCAAATCTTGCCGCAGTCCATCACCACCTTGAGACCGAGAAACCAGCGCTCTTGTTCCTGTCGGAGACGCAGATCGGATGTCCGTCGGACGTGTCATACCTGTCTTACCCAGAGTTTACCCTGGAGCACCACTTCAGACCCCGTGCGGGCGTATGCATGTACGCCCGGGACGACATCTGCTATCGGCGTCTCTGCTACCTTGAAGACTCCAGGTTCTCAACGCTGTGGGCTATAGTGGACACAGACCTGGACAAAATTGTCTACGCCTGCGTCTACCGTTCGCACAGCGGCGATTTGGAGACAACTGGGCTCACACAGCACCCGAGTGAGGCGGCGGATGCGGCTCAGCAGCGGTACCCTTCTGCCCAATTGGTGTTACTGGGGGACTTCAATGCCCACTATCAGGAGTGGCTCTTCCCATACCAGTGCACAGACCATGCTGGACGAGAGACGCGGAAGCTAGCGCTTGCGTTAAATCTTACCCAGCTGGTCCAGGGGGCAACGAGGGTGCCGGATGTTGATTCGCACACTGCCAATTGCTTGGACCTTTTGCTGAAAACAGATCCAGACCGCTATTTGGTGTCGATTTCATCACCACTGGGTAGTTCCGACCACTGTCTGGTGAAATCTGTGTCTGTCTACTCTCCGCCCGATCCTAGCCCAAGAGGCACCCGGCGGGTATGGCGATACAAGTCAGCAGATTGGGATGGCATGCGATCTTTCTTCGCATGCTACCCTTGGCAGCCTACTTGCTTTTCTTCCACTGATGCTACGTCGTGCGCGGACGCCGTGACGGATGTGTTGCGGAGGGGAATGGAGTAATCATTCCGTTCTCTAACATAGCAATATCTGGCGAAGCTCGTCCTTGGTTTGGTGCCGAGTGCAATCGCGCTGATGCGCATAAGCACGCGGCGTACCTAGCATGGGTCGACGCTCGTACGCGCAAAGCAAATGACGTGAGTCAGAAGAAGAGAGCCTTCAACAGGGCTGCTAAGTCCTACAAGAAGGTGTTGCGGAGGGCTCGGTTTGACCACATTAGCCAAATAGGGAACAAACTTGCTTCATACCCAGCAGGTAGTAAGGCTTTTTGGTCACTTTTTTTTTTTTTGCTCTGGGAAAAAATGCATTACGCATACCCTCCCGTCGGGGGAACGGGAGGGGTATGTGGGACTCCCCGTGCTGACCCAGTATACCCACTAAAATAACCCAGCGGCATTCCAGCATCGTCCGAGTGGAAGAGGACTGGGAGATCGGCGCAGCCTGGGCGTCCAGTCCTCCTCCGACGACAACCTGCCTAAAACGGCGGGCCCCTCACGTCCTACCCTTTAAGGGAGAGGGCTGGGAGTGACCGGTGAAGGTAGTGTAGAGTGCATTGCGGGCGGAGGCGCCCCCGCGCCTATCGCCCGCCCATCACCACCATGAGGAGGGAGAAGATGGCGTCTTCTCCGACCTCTTCTTCGCCTACGGAGCGGCGCAGCGAGAGGGTCGTCCTCCCGCGCGCGCTCCGCCGCCTCCTTTTGCGAGATGACATCCTCGCAAAAACAGGCGACAGCTGCCCAGGACCCCTCACTCTCCAGCATCCGGCGTTGACCACGCCGGGAAGTGAGAGGTCCTGTCCGATCTCCGCATTTAGATTGCGACGCGGCTCAAACCAAGCCGGGCACATCTCGAGGGTGTGCTGAGCCGTGTCCTCCACCGCGCCGCAGTCGTGGCACGCCGGAGTCTCCTCCCTCCCGATCCGGTGCAGGTGCTTGCCGAAACAGCCGTGGCCTGACAACACCTGCACCAGATGGAATGAGAGGAAACCGTGGGAGCGCTCGAGCCAGTCTCACATGACCGGACCGAGCGCGTCCAGGGTTCGGCGGCCAAAGGTGGCGGTGGCGAGGTCCTCCGTCCAGTGGACGACGATAGCGTCCCTCGCCTCCCGCCGCACGGCCTCCCGCTCCTCCGCGACGGGGCCGTCCACTCGTACACTCTGGCGAGCACCCACGCCTCCAACTCCCAAGGAGGGGTGCCCGCCAGAGCGCACGCCGCCGAGAAGCCCACCGAGCGGTAGGCTCTCGCCACCCGCAGTGCAATGGCCCTTTGAGGCCTGCGCATGGCAGTTGCGTTCACTCTCCTGTGGAGGGAGTCCGCCCAGATGGGGGCCCCATACAGGGCCATGCTCCGCAGGATGCCGGCATATAGGCGCCGGCATCGTGCGTTGGGCCCCCCCAGGTTCGGGAGGAGCCAGGAGAGGGCGTCCGCAGCCCTCAGCAGGCGCGTCGACAGCCCGCTAAAGGCTTTTTGGTCCCTGGCTAAGTCGGTCGAAGCGAACTTCTGCCGCCCCTCACTACCACTACTGCTGAGACCCGACGGGACGCTGGCCCACTCCGCTGAGGAGAAAGCGAACTTGTTTGCCTTCGACTGGGTCTGGCACGATAGCCTTATTAGTAAGCTTCCTTCCTTCGGTCTGCCCGCCGGTTTGTGTGATTGGATCGCAGATTTCCTGAGGGATCGGTCTATCCGAGTGGTCATAGATGGCTGCTCGTCTGGACTGCTGGATATTAATGCCGGGGTTCCTCAGGGGTCGGTGCTTTCGGCAACACTGTTCTTGCTGCATATTAATGATCTGCTTAAACCCGGTACCTTTGGGTATGCAGACGACAGCACTGTTGCTGAGAGATACGTGTCCGACGCACGAGCTGGTGGGTCGCAGATCCGGTCTCTCCGGGAGGCAATGGTTGAGCGCTTGAACGTGTCCTTACAGGCTGTCTCTGAATGGGGCGATGCCAATCTGGTCAAGTTCAATGCTGCTAAGACCCAAGCGTGTCTATTTTCCGCCAAAAGGAGCCAATTCCGCTCAGCTCCATCTTTCCGCGGTGAAACCGTGCCGATGACCGACCATCTTGAGCTTCTTGGAGTTACATTCATCATCATCATTCATCTACTCTCAATTTTGGCCCTTACGCAAGAGCTCAAGTGGCTGCAAAGAAGTTGGGGATTCTGGCTAAGGTGAGACGGTACTTCACGCTGGAACAGCTGCTCAAACTCTATCAAGCGCAAGTTCAATCGTGTATGGAATACTGCTCTCATCTTTGGGATGGATCTGCCAGATACCAGCTTGATGCCCTTGAGTCAATTCAGAAACGAGCCAAGAGGATCATCGGCAATGAGAGGCTCGTCGCGTCGAAGCTCCAAAGTCTTGAACATCGACGACGAGTTGCTAGCCTGTCGGTTTTTTACCGGTTGCATTTTGGGGAATGTGCGACGGAATTGCATAATTTAATTCCGCCAAGCCCGTTCTATCATCGGACCACAAGACGAAAGGCGATGCGCCACCGGTACATTGTGGACATCCCACCCATACGCACAAAACGTTTTGGGAACACATTTATAGTGCGTATAGCTAAGGAGTGGAATTCCCTGCCGGAGTCTGTGTTTCCTGATAGCTACAACCTGGGAGTCTTTAAATCAAGAATGAATAGGTTATTTCTAGGCAAGCGTGCTCCATCTTCGACCACATCCTCGCTTACCATCAGGTGAGATAGTGGTCAAACGCGTGCCTATCATCATCCGAAATTAAAATAATAACATTGAAAAAGCTTATAATTGAATTAATTTTTAAAAATTAAAGACCAGACTTTGGACTTCGGCTAATAATCTGACATGATACGTGACATTCTTTTTGACATTTATTATTTATAGACATCATTTTAATTGATTGACTTGATAATTTAATTTATTTTAGATTTAAAAATTGTTTTGCATGTGACAATTTAATTGTAATTTTTATAATTATAATGCACCTACCTAATATTGTACACAATGTTTATTGTTAGAACAAATGAAATGAATGAATGAATTTGATTTTATGAATTGAACCAAGATATCTTTGAGGAATGTTCACCGATACATCAGTTGATCGCCTCCTCTTCTTAGAAACATACAGCGCAAGATATGTTTCTGAGAGAAAGAGTTGATTAAACATTCATCACCAATGCAAGATGGAGGAAGATTCAAAAAGTGGAACACCGTTTAAATTGAAGATGCGAGAAGACAGATGAACTTTGTTGTAAAAAAATATACAAAACACTATTTTACAAAAAATACAACCAATTTCCAAAAACAAAACACTAAAAAGTATAAAATAACTTTTAATTCGGAAATCAGTTGTATTTTTTGTAAAAAAGTTTTTAATTTTTCACTTTTCTATGGTGCCTATCTGCGTACCCATTAACAGCGTACAGATGTAAACAATAAAAAAATGCGATATCAGCAAGTCCGATTCCTTTCCTATCATCTATTGAAGAGTTCCGTTGCCTAACTCCGAAATTCTTCATCAGATCTTCACCAAATTGAAATGGGACCAGTCCAGGAAAATATTCTTCCAAAAAAAAGGAAAGGGACAGATATACATTCAGTCAAAAAAGTATCGGGAATGGATGGTTTGTTTATGGTTCCAAATTAAAATTTTTGTTTTTTTGTAGTTGTTAGATTGGCACAACTGTTTTCCATTTTGGCGCGGAGTTTGAGTTGCATCTGTTATTTATATTAAATACAGTGCTGGTTTTAGTAATATCATATATAGTGTGTATTGCGAATTTCATAATGGACAAAAATATCGAACAAAGAGTTTGTCTTAAATTTTGCATCGCCAATAGAATTTCGTGTTCGGAGTCACTGAAAATGTTACAGAAGGCTTACGGTGAATCGACTTTATCAAAAACTCGTGCTTATGAGTGGTTCAAAGCGTTCAAAAGCGGTCGAGATGTGATGGAAGATTTGCCTCGCTCTGTTAGGCCGTCAACGTCTGCAACTGAAGTTAACATCGCAAAAGTGAAGGAAATAGTGACTGAAAATCCCCATTCAACTCTGAGAGAGATAGCCGCCGAACTTTCTGTATCTCACGAGTCGATCCGTACCATTTTAACTAATCATTTGGGTATGAAACATGTTGCTGCTCGGCTAGTCCCAAAAGATCTGAATTTTCTCCAAAAACTCAATCGCATGAAAGTCGCTGAGGACATGCTAGAACGAGTCAGTTCGGACCCAACATTCATGAACGCATTGTTACTGGTGACGAGACGTGGGTCTTCGAGTTTGACATGCAAACTAGTCAACAAGCTTCGGAGTGGCGCCTTCCAACTGAACCGAAACCGAAAAAACCACGCCAAAGTCGATCAAAAGTCAAAGTCATGTTGACTGTTTTCTTTGACTATCGCGGTGTTGTGCACTCTGAATTCTTACCAGAAGGTCTAACGGTAAATAAAGAATATTATTTGAGCGTTATGCGGCGTTTAAGAGAGCAAATTCGACGAAAAAGGCCAGATTTGTGGAAAGAAAATGCTTGGATTTTGCACCACGACAATGCGCCTTCGCACAAGGCTATCATTGTGAACGAATTTTTAACCAAACACTCAACAAATACCATCCAGCAACCACCATATTCACCAGATATGGCTCCTGCTGACTTTTTTCTTTTTCCTAAACTCAAATTACCACTTCGTGGCACCCGTTTTCAATCGATAGAAGACATAAAGGAGAATTCGCGGCGAGAACTGAACTCAATTCCGGAAGCAGCGTTTAAAAAATGTTTTGATGAATGGATTATTCGTTAGCGCAAGTGTATCGTTTCTAAAGGAGCATACTTTGAAGGTGATAAAATAAATTTGGATGAATAACAGACATTTTGTGTATTATTGATCTTTTCCCGGTACTTTCTTGACAGAGTAGTATATGCTTAAAATAATCAATTCTCCTTTGTTTTTCGAGTAATCTTGATTCTATTTTCACTGTTAGTATTATATTATTGTATATTTTTGGAGAAATTGAATAGATGATAAATTTATATGCTTTTCATGCATATTCGCTATTGGCGAAAATATCGCTGATAAAACATTTTTCATGGGATTTTATCATCAGATTCTGACTTGGTAACAATGGGACCAATCGGGAAGTATGTCCTTTCAGATTTTTTCAAATCGGTTCATAAAATGGAGTTATGAGGTAACAAACATAAAAAAAAACTGGCCAAGCGCGAGTCGGACTCGCGTGCAAAGGGTTCCGAACGAATTTCTTTTTCTTTAACATGTTATTTTAACACTATAGAATTCTTATAGATTTTCTTGATATCTATAGGTATTATCTCCGTTTTTTTTTTCAAAATTTTTGGCTCAATAGTTTCGGAGATAAGGGAGGAATGATCAGGTTTCGTCTAATTTCTTGAATAACTTCAAATCCATTTATTTTAAAATTATGAAAAAAATATAATTAAAACCCTCACAGTTAGCCTTTGCATTTGATATGTCACACGTTATTGTGAAAAAACTTTTTTTTTTTTATTTCTAGTTTGGCCCCAAAAAGTGACCGCATACTTATAATTTAATAATTTAAGTAACGCTTCCGTATTTGGGTCACAGAAATCCATACGTGTACCAAATTTCAACCGAATCGATGCTGTAGGTCCGGAGAAAACTGGCTGTAACAAACGGACAGATAAACAGACAGACAGACACCCAAGTGATAGTGAATTGAGAACTTCCTCCTGTTTTGGAAGCCGGTTAAATATAACAAAAAGTGGTCGAAGTGCCGCGACGTCTCGGCTGCTATATGGTCTATGGAATCGTTACAGAACCAATTTCGCCTTCTGAGGCTTTACTGTGATGGGCAGTGGAATAGGCCTGTTAAAGGGGACACCACTATAAAAAAACGTGCCTACAGCTCTACCTCATGGGTGGTGTGGAAAAGAGCTGAAAACTTGTTCTAAAGTCTGAAAGAAGATGAACAAGTAATTTTAACAGTCGCATAGCTGGCAATCCGCAAATACTGAAATTCGCATGCGTAGGTAGCATCCATGTTAGAAATACGATATCTTTAGAAATAGATATTAGTTAGTTTCAAGATGTGAGTAGACTAGTTTAAAAGGACAGCTTGTTTGTCTAGCCAATATCTCTGTACTCAGTACTTTGTTTCAACTTTCAGGACCATGTCATAGCAAAGATGGGAACCGTACTAAGGGCCCAAAGTACCAAAGATAGTGCCGGTTCGTTCCTGAGATTATGCGGTAGGTACTCTTTATGTTATTTTTTTAAAAAAGCTTATGCTGTCCCAATGCTGGGCAAAAGCATTCTCGATCTTTTTCCAGCTTACCTTTTTTGTTGCCTGTAGAGCCTTATCTGTAGGTAGTACTTATAGACGGTGCCATTTTAGTCATCCTACAAAGACGGTCCACTTCTTCTTCTTCTTATTGTCTGGGCAGTAAGATACAACGAACACACACCCCAGTGTCAGAGTTTCTAAACCACCTACCTTAAGGGCCTCTGACATGGTTTATTTTTATATTTATTTATATCTACCTAGCCTTTATCCAACTATGTTGGGGTCGGCTTCCAGTCAAACCGGATTCAGCTGAATACCAGTGTTTTACGTAGAGCGGCTGTCTACCAGACCTCCACAACCCATTAACTGGGTAACACGGTATTTCTTGGCAACACTGGAGTCAGATTTACTGGCTTCTGACAATCCGTAACGACTGCTAAAGATCTACAAATGACAGCCGGGACCAACGGCTTAACGTGCTTTCCGACGCACGGAGGAAACTCGGTATAGTAAGATGGTCACCCATCTACAGATCAACCGTGGAAAGCGTCGCTTAACCTTAAAGATCGACCCGTGCGGCTGTTATTATTTAGCCACGAGCTCCTCAATATACAGGGTTATTTGTAAAACACCAGAAACCTCTTAGGCAGTGAAAGTACACATGATTATAAGCAACTTTTACTTTGGGAAAACTCTGAAATCTCGAAAAAAATATCAACTGTTTCATACAAAATGCAATATTTAGTCAATTTGAATGTATGGAACAGCTGATATTTTTCTCGAGCTTTCGGAGTTTTCCCAAAGTAAAAGTCGCTTATAATCATGAGTACTTTCACTGCCTAAGAGGTTTCTGGTGTTTTACAAATTACCCTGTATATATTGAAATCTTGATTTCCAATATATGTAAACACGTATTTTTATGTGATGTTTTTGCAACAGATGGTTCTTCCGTCCAAAGAAAACGGAGCTTCCTTGGACGGACGAATATCTCATAGCATGCAGTGGAATAGGCCTACTATGGGGATATCACTTTATAAAAAAACGCGCCTACAGCTCTACCTCATGGGTGGTGTGGAAAAGAGCTGAAAACTTGTTTTAAAGTCTGAAAGAAGTCTGCTCTAAATTACTGGCTTTGCCACTGTTATAATGACTTGCATTATAACAGTGGCAAAGCCAGCAATTTGCAAATACTGAAATTCACGTCATCGGCAATTCACGTTTTCAGATATAACTAAATATATTAAATTCGCATTTTTAACTACAATACCAATCCTCGTCAATCATTGGAATCAATACCGCCACAAGAAACGGAGCAAATCTACATCGCAACATAACTAGCCAAGTGCGAGTTGGACTCGCACACGAAGGGTTCCGTACCATAATACCATTTTTTTATATTTAAGTTGACTGAATGAAAAGTAAATTGCGGTTTACGATTTATGACGTATTAAAAAAAACTACTCACTAGATCTCGTTCAAACCAATTTTCTGTGGAAGATAGCATGGTAATGTAGGTACATCATATTTATATTTTTTTGTTTTATCGTTCTCTTATTTTAGAAGTTACATGGGGGGAAAGGACACATTTTACCGCTTTGGAAGTGTCTCTCGCGCAAACTATTCAATTTGGAAAATATTATATTAGAAACGTCAATAAATTTTTTGAAGACCTATCCATAGATACCCCACACGTATGGGTGTAATGAAAAAACATTTTTGAGTTTCAGTTCTAAGTATGGGGAACCCCCAAAATTTACTGTTTTTTTTTCTATTTTTGTGTGAAAATCTTAATGCGGTTCACAGAATACATCTACTTACCTAGCTTCAACAGTATGGTTCTAATAGTTTTGGAAAAAATTGGCTGTGAAAGACAGACATGTCGAATCCATAAGGGTTCCGTTTTTTGCCATTTGGCCACGGAACCTTAAAAAAGAACCGCAACGCCATCTATCCAACTAGCAGCGAATCAGGTTGAAGGGTTTGCGGTACAGGGAGTATAGTTTCGCAAACCTCCATTGAAAAGGGAGTATCCTCTGACTGAACGGTTGTTGAGTCCGGTGTGGGCAACTATCCGATAGTTAATATTCGCGCTGATCTATATGTTCAAATCACATCGATCGCATCGATTTTGACAAAGTAGTTCGCTGCTAGTTGGCTAGATGGCGTTGCAGTTCTTTACAAAGTGCGTACAGCTAAGGAGTGGAATTCCCTGCCAGAGTCTGTCTCTTGATAGCTACAACCTGGGAATCTTTAAGTTAAGAATGAATAGGTTACTTCTAGGCAAGCGTGCTCCATCTTCAAACGCATCATCGCAGGTGAGGTAGTGGTCAAACGTATGCCTATCAATAGTCATAAAAATAAAACCGACTTCCAAAAACAAAACACTACAAAGTAAAAATAACTTTATTTTCGGAAGTCGGTGTTCAAAAACGAAAAAAACAAAAACACCAAAACAGTGTAGTGTGTGTGTATGTGTAGGGAAACCTTCAAATTTTATAAGCACATACACACAAACACATAAATCGCAACTAACTCTAACTTGGTGACAATGGGACCACCTCAGGAGTATAGGCTTTCGAATAAAAGAATATTTTTTTAAATCGGTCCAGAATTGGCGGAGAAATCAGTGAACATACATAAAAAAAAATACATACATTCGAACATAGAACCTCCTCCTTTTTGAAGAAGTCGGTTAAAAAAGGTAAATAAAAAGCAACCAAAGGTAAACATCATCAGAAATTAAAATAAAAACATTGAACAAGCTTATAATTGAAATATTAAAAAAAAATTAAAGGACAGACTTTGGACTTCGGCTAATAATCTGACATAATGTACATTTGACATAATATGTGACATTCTTTTTGACATTTATTATTTATAGATATCATTTTAATTGATTGACTTGATATTTTAATTTATTTTAGCTTAAAAATTGTTTTGAATGTGACAATAATGTTTATAATTATAATGTACCTACCTAATTTTGTTCACAATGTTTATTGTTGGAACAAATGAAGTGAATGAATGAATTTCATTTCATGAATTGAACCAAGATCTCTTTGAGGAATGTTCACCTATACATCAATTGATCGCCTCCTCTTCTCAAAAACATGCAGCTTCTCAGAGGAAGAGTTGATTAAACATTCATCAATGCAAGATGGACGAAGATTCAAAAAGTGAAACAACGTTTAAATTAAAATGCGAAAAAACAGATGAACTTTGTTGTAAAAAAAAATATACAAAAAACTATTTTACACAAAATACAACTTCCAAAAACAAAACACTAAAAAAAATTAAAATAACTTTAAATTCGGAAATCGGTTGTATTTTTTGTAAAAATGATTTTTATTTTTCACTTTTCAATGGTGCCTACCTGCGTACTCATTAACAGCGTACAGGTGTAAACAATAAAAAAATGCGATTTTAGCAATTCCGATCCCGTTGCTATCATCTATTGAAGAGTTCCGTTGCCTAACTCCGAAATTCTTCATCAGATCTTCACCAAATTGAAATGGGACCAGTCCAGTAAAATACTCTTCCAAACAAAAAAATAATCATTCAAATCGGCTGACAATTGGCGAAAATATCGCTGATCAAACATTTTTCATGGGATTTTATCATCAGATTCTGACTTGGTAACAATGGGACCAATCGGGAAGTATGTCCTTTCAGATAAAACCAGATATTTTCAAATCGGTTCATAAAATGACGCAGTTATGAGGTAACAAACATTCCTGCATGGAGTATTGTAGCCACCTTTGGGATGGCTCAACAAGTATCAGCTTGCCGCGCTTGACTCGGTGGAACGCAGAGCTAAGAGGCTCATCGGTGACGTAAAACTGGTGGATGCCAAGTTACATAGCTTGGCTCATCGCCGTAAGGTTGCCTGCTTGTCGGTCTTCTACAGATTGTACTTCGGTGAGTGTGCCCAAGAACTCCACGACCTCATCCCACCGGCCCCCTTCTACCATCGGACATCCAGACGCACTGCATCTTACCATCCCTACCTTGTAGCTATTGCACCAATTCGCACTAAGCATTTTCAAACGTCTTTTATAATGCGTACAGCAAAGGAGTGGAACTCTCTGCCTGCGTCTGTGTTACCAAAAGCTTACAAACCTAATCTCTTCAAAGTTAGAGTGAACAGGCTCCTTCTGGGTAGGCTCTCTCCATCGTAGACTTTGTCTCTGTCATCTCTGACATAGACTAGAGTCAAGAGCAAACCCATTACAAATAAAAAATATAAAAAATAAAAACTGGCCAAGTGCGAATCGGACTCGCGTGCAAAGGGTTCCGAACGAATTTCTTTTTCTTTAACATGTTATTTTAACACTATAGAATTCTTATAGATTTTCTTGTAATCTATAGGTAAAGGTCTATTATCTCCCAGTTTTTTCAAAATTTTAGGCTCAGTAGTTTCGGAGATAATGGGGTATGGTCATTTTTCGTCTAATTTCTTGAATAACGTCAAATCTATTTATTTTAAAATTATGAAAAAAAAAAATTAAAACCCTCACAGTAAGCCTTGTCATTTGATAGGTTATTGTTAAAAAAAACTTTTTTTTTTAATTTTCTAGTTTGGCCCCAAAAAGTGACCCCATACTTAAAACTTAATAATTTAAGTAACGCTTCCGTATTTGGGTCACAGAAGTCCATATGTGTACCAAATTTCAACAGAATCGATCCTGTGGGTCCGGAGAAAACTGGCTGTGACAAACGGACAGATAGACAGACAGACAGACACCCGAGTGTTAGTGAATTGAGAACTTCCTCTTTTTTTGGAAGCCGGTTATAAATAACAAAAAGTGGTCGAAGTGCCGCGACGTCTCGGCGGTTTTATGGTCTATGTGAATCGTTACAAGAACCAGTTTCGCCTTCTGTGGCTCTCCTGTGATGGGCAGTGGAATAGGCCTGTTAAAGGGGACACCACTATAAAAAAACGCGCCTACAGCTCTACCTCATGGGTGGTGTGGAAAAGAGCTGAAAACTTGTTCTAAAGTCTGAAAGAAGATGAACAAGTAATTTTAACAGTCGCATAGCTGGCAATCCGCAAATACTGAAATTCGCATGCGTACGTAGCATCCATGTTAGAAATACGATATCGTTAGAAATAGATATTAGTTAGTTTTAAGATGTGAGTAAACTAGTTTAAAAGGACAGCTTGTTTGTCTAGCCAATACCTCTGTACTCAGTACTTTGTTTCAACTTTCAGGACCATACCATAGCAAAGATGGGGCCCGTACTAAGGGCCCAAAGTACCAAAGACAGTGCCGGTTCGTTCCTGAGATTATGCGGTAGGTACTCTTTATCTTATTTTTTTTAAAAAGCTTATGCTGTTCCAATGGGCAAAGGCCTCCCCAATCTTTTTCCAGTTTACTTTTTCTGTTGCCAGTAGGCCTATATCTGTAGGTACTTATAGAGTGTGCCATTCTAGTCATCCCACAAAGACGGCTCACTTAATATACCCGAAATAAACTACCTCCAAGTGCGATTTATTTTTAAATAATGCATTAAGGTCAGCCGAATAAGCCGGTTATTAATGTTTACGCATCAAAATAATGTATATATATTATGTATATATAATATATATTATTATCATATAATTTTTTACATTTATTCATAATTTAAAATAAATAAATTGATTATGTTAATTTAATAAATAAAGTTAAATAATTCATTGTTGGATTCACATTAATTATACATTGGGGGCCCATTTAAGAGCGAAGACCTCCTCCATCTTTCTCCATTCCTCTCTGTCTTGGCCTATTCTAGTCCAGGTGGGGCCAGCCACTGCCATAATATCATCGCACCACCGGCGCCTGGGTCTGCCTCGGGTGCGCGGCGCATCGCGAGGGTACCAATGGAGGACTCTCTCGCTCCATCGTCTATCTGTGGCTCTGGCTACGTTTCCTGCCCATCTCCACTTCAGTCTGCAAGCTAATTCCACAGCATCTATTATTTTATTGCATCGTCGTATATTTTTGCTTCTTTTTCGGTCACGGAGTTTAATTCCTAAGATACTCTTCTCCATTGCTCGTTGGAATGCTTGAAGTTTGTTTGCCACTAAGCCTATATAAATATGAATTAACATTTCTTATATTCTAGACTTGGGGCTTCGCACTCGCCTCTGTCAACGACACAGCACTGCACCAAAAGCATCGAAATCATCAGAACCATGAAACCAAAACAAAAGGTAAATAAAATAGGTAATGTATGAACAGTACAGAATATACTACACAACTAATTTTTTTTTTCATTTCATGTTGGTCAGGTTTTTGGTGATGCTTTGTTACAAATAATCGCATTCTAGCCTCGACTTCTTGATTTCAATATATGTCATCATCATCTGCCTAGCCTTTTCCCAACTATATTGGTGTCGGCTTCCAGTCAAAACGGATTCAGCTGAATACCAGTGTTTTACTTAGAGCGGCTGCCTAACAGACCTCCACAACCCATTAACTGGGTAACACGGCACTTCTTGGCAAGACTGGAGTCAGATTTACTGGCTTCTGACAATCCGTATCGACTGCTAAAGATCTACAAATGACAGCCGGGACCAACGGCTTAAGGTGCTTTCCGAGGCACGGAGGAAACTCGGTATATTAAGATGGTCACCCATCGACAGACCAACCTTGGAAAGCGTTGCTTAACCTTAAAGATCGACCAGTGCGGTTGTTATTATTTAGCCATGAGCTCCTCAATATATATATTGAAATCTTGATTTCAATATATGTAAACCTGTATTTTTACCTAAAAGAACAGATATTTTTGCAACAGATGGTTCTTCCGTCCAAAGAAAACGGAGCTTCCTTGGACGGACGAATATCTCATTGCATGCAGTGGAATAGGCCTACTTTGGGGATACCACTTTAATAAAAACGCGCCTACAGCTCTACCTCATGGGTGGTGTGGAAAAGAGCTGAAAACTTGTTCTAAAGTCTGGAAGAAGATGAACAGTTTTGTACGATATTCACATATACAGAGTAAATAGATAGATAGATTGAAATAGACTTTCGTACTGAGGATTTCTGTAACTTTTATCAAATGTCAGAATAAATTAAAATCTTTGCTTGAGTGTGGAAAGTCAGTTCTGGATAGTTTAAGTCTCAATTATTTTCCTTAAGTTTAAAAATGTGTAGTTTTAAATTCATCCTGATATTTTTTTCGGAGTTTTAATACTTTCGAGCAGACTGAAGAAGATGAAGATTTGTTTGTTATCTGGTATCTCCTCACTATACTGTGGTCACTCGCACTGTGAGTTCTGCTTTTGTAGTTAGATCTACTAAAACCGGGCTCATAGTAAAGGTGACTAAATAATTTTATTGTCTTCGGTCAAAGAAAGAAGATAGAAGAATACTATTATTATTTTGCTTTATCATGAGATGATAATATTGGGCTTAATCTTTCCTAATATATAAAATTCTTCCTTTACTGTCTGATTGTGTGACTACTGATCGTTGATAGCCAAAATTTGGCATGAAGGTTCCTTGGGCAGTGTAGGGGAGCATTAAGAGAGGATTTCCCAAAATTATTACGGGAACGGGAAAAATCAGGTTATGTGTGTACGAATTCTCGGGCAAAAGCTATATAGTATTAAACAAAAACAGCACACAAAAATAATCGAAATAGAAAAAAAAAATCACATACTTAGAAGTTATGAAGAATTAATGCCGAATGTGTTTAAATCATGACCTTATTTTAACTATCATGGTAATGATTGATTTTATTTTGCAATAATTTTTTTTAGCGTACTGGTACACGATTAGGTTAAAGAAGAAAAAAACACTAAATACAATAATTGAAATTAAGGAATTGGTGGCATGTGACATATTTAAACAAAAGATGCGACGGGCTCAGGCACTACCAATTACTTCTTTTTGCCCCCTCCCACTATTGGAGAGAGCATCGATGCGAGAAGAAAGAAGTCTCATCATGGGTAAGAATAGATCTTAGTTTTTTTTTACACTGTTTACGTTAAATACTCAATTAAACTTGCACTCCATATAAACGTCAAGGTATAGTGAAAATTTTGAACTTTATAGTAAGTTTTGATTCGCTGGGATTTTTTGTTAAAAGTGGTTAACAATTACTTTTTCGTTACTCATACTCGGAAAGTAGGCCTGAAGTAGCCTGAGGAGCAGTTTGAAAGTATTACTTTTCAGCCCTAGGGAGAATCGTTTTCAACTGACAGCCGTCAAATTATAAAAAAAAGATGTGTGGCACTCGGAGACTGCCGCGGTAAAGCTATTGCATAGCATTTTTTATCAACTTATGCAATTATAATTATATATTTATTTTATTTATGCAGTATTTTTTTTTTTTCTTTGTTTTTTTTTTCTTTGATATTAATTCAACTTACACTTTGAGCTAAAAAAAAGTAAAAAGTAAAACTAAAAAGTATCACCGCTGTGCCGGTCGGAGTGGGGGGTGTTAGGTTTTTTTCGTTACGGAATTTCTGGATTCGGTCTCCACACTCAAGGCCCGCGATAGAAGCTATGCAATAGCTTTAAACTTGTTGAACATTTCTATTGAACTATGTCCCAACTTTCTATACAGTCAGTCAATTACAGCGCGATGTTAAATTGAATTAACAAAAAGATGAGTAATAGCTAAAGACTATATTTTGTAAATGACTATATTATAATTTACTTCCAACTTTTTTAAAATAACAAAGGTTTAGGTAAAATATTTACCATATTTTCAATGATGAAAATGTAAAATGACGTCTAAATAGCTAGCCGGTCACAGAAAATAGACAGTACTAGTCCTATCTTGTGAGTGTGTAGTGTTGCACAAAACACATATAAAGTTCTTTATCCCAAATAATCATGACCTCGATGTAATTTTGGTAATATAATAAATGAACACTTCAAATATAAAAACTTCAGTATCATAAATGAACAGTGGAATAGGCCTGTGAAAGGGACACCACCATAAAAAACGCGTCTACAGCTCTACCTCATGGGTGGTGTGGAAAAGAGTAGCGGGACTCTTTCTAAAGTCGAAAGAAGATGAACAGTTCCTGATTATTATCGCGCTAGAATCTCGTATCATGAAGTAGATTCAAGAGTGAATAGGTTACTTCTAGGCCAGTGTGCTCCATCTTCGAACGCATCATCGCAAGTGAGGTAGTTGTCAAACGTATGCCTATCAACAGTAAAAAAAGGTAATTAAAAAGCAAGCAAAGGTAAACGTCATCAGAAATTAAAAGACTAACATTGAACAAGCTAATAATTGAATTGATTTTTTTTTTTTAATTAAAGACCAGACTTGACTTCGGCTAATAATTTGACGTAATGTACATTTGACGTATTATGTGACATTCTTTTTGACGTTAATTTTTTATGGACATCATTTTATTTGATTGACTTGATAATTTAATTGATTTTAGATTTAAAAAAATGTTTTGCTTGCGACAATTTAATTGTAATGCTTATAATTATAATGCACCTACATAATATTGTACACAATGTTCATTGTTAGAACAAATGAAATGAATGAATGAATTTGGCTTCATTTAATTGAACCAAGATATCTTTGAGGAATGTTCACCGATACATCAGTTGATCGCTTCTTCTTCTCAGAAACATACAGCGCAAGATATGCTTCTGAGAGAATGAGTTGATAAAACATTAATCACCAATGCAAGATGGAGATTCAAAAAGTGGAACACCGTTTAAATTGAAGATGCGTGATGAAAGACAAACTTTGTTGTAAAAAAAATATACAAAAAACTATTTTACAAAAAATACAACTTCCGAAAACAAAACACTAAAAAGTATAAAATAACTTTTAATTCGGAAATCGGTTGTATTTTTTGTAAAAATGATTTTTATTTTTCACTTTTCTATGGTGCCTATCTGCGTACCCATTAACAGCGTACAGGTGTAAACAATAGAAAAATGCGATTTCAGCAATTCCGATCCCTTTCCTATCATCTATTGAAGAGTTCCGTTGCCTTACTCTGAATTTCTTCATCAGATCTTCACCAAATAGAAACGGGACCAGTCTAGGAAAATACTCTTCCAAACAAAAAAATAATCATCCATATCGTCTGACAATTGGCGAAAATATCGCTGATCAAACATGTTTCATGGGATCTTATCATTAGATTCCGACTTGGTAACAATAGGACCAATCGGGAAGTACGATCCGATTTTTTCAAATCGGTTCATAGAATGACCGAGTTATGAGGTAATAAACATAAAAGAAACTGGCCAAGTGCGAGTCGGACTCGCATGCAAAGGGTTCCGAACGAATTTCTTTTTCTATAACATGTTATTTTAACACTATAGAAATCTTATGGATTTCTTGTAATTTATAGGTCTAATCGGTAGGTATAATCTCTGATTTTTTTTCAAAATTTATGGCTTAGTAGTGTCGGAGATAAGGAGGGAATGATCATTTATCGTCTAATTTCTTAAATAACTTCAAATCCATTTATTTTAAAATTATGAAAAAAATATAATTAAAACCCTCACAGTAAGCCTTTTCATTTGATATGTCACACGTTATTGTTAAAAAACTTTTTTTTTTAATTTTCTAGTTTGGCCCCAAAAAGTGACCGCATACTTATAATTTAATAATTTAAGTAGCGCTTCCGTATTTAGGTCACATAAGTCCATACGTGTACCAAATTTCAACCGAATCGATTCTGTGGGTCCGGACAGATAGACGATAGACAGACACCCGAGTGTTAGTGAATTGAGAACTTCCTCCTTTTTTGGAAGCCGGTTAAAAATAACAAAAAGTGGTCGAAGTGCCGCGACGTCTCGGCTTTTTTATGGTCTATGTGAATCGTTACAAGAACCAGTTTCGCCTTCTGTGGCTCTCCTGTGATAGGCAGTGGAATAGGCCTGTTAAAGGGGACACCACTATTAAAAAACGCGCCTACAGCTCTACCTCATGGGTGGTGTGGAAAAGAGCTGAAAACTTGTTCCAAAGTCTGAAAGAAGATGAACAAGTAATTTTAACAGTCCCATAGCTGGCAATCCGCAAATACTGAAATTCGCATCCGTAGGTTAGAAATACGATATCTTTAGAAATAGATATTAGTTAGTTTTAAGATGTGAGTAGACTTGTTTAAAAGGACAGCTTGTTTGCCTAGCCAATATCTCTGTACTCAGTACTTTGTTTCAACTTTCAGGACCATGTCATAGCAAAAATGGGGCCCGTATTAAGGGCCCAAAGTACCAAAGATAGTGCCGGTTCGTTCCTGAGATTATACGGTAGGTACTCTTTATCTTATTTTTTTTTGAAAGCTAATGCTGTCCCAATGCTGGGCAAAGGCATCCTCGATCTTTTTCCAGCTTACCTTTTTTGTTGCCTGTAGAGCCTTATCTGTAGGTATTACTTATAGACGGTGGCATTTTAGTCATCCTACAAAGACGGTCCACTTCTTCTTCTTATCGTGTAGGCAGTAAGATACAACGAACACACACCCCATGTTAAAGTTTCTAAACCACCTACCTAAAGGGCCTCTGACATGGTTTATTTATATATTTATTTATATCTACCTAGCCTTTATACAACTATATTGGGGTCGGCTTCCAGTCAAACCGGATTCCGATTCACGAGCTTCTCAATATATATATTGAAATCTTAATTTACAATATATGTAAACATGTATTTTTACCTAAACTAACAGATGTTTTTGCAATAGATGGTTCTTCCGTCCAAATAAACAGGGCCTCCTTGGACGGACGAATATCTCATTGCATGTAGTGGACTAGGCCTACTTTGGGGATACCACTTTAAAAATAACGCGCCTACAGGTCTACCACCTCATGGGTGGTGTGGAAAAGAGATGAAAACTTGTTCTAAAGTCTGGAAGAAGATAAACAGTTCTGTACGATACTCACATAAACAGAGTAAATAGATAGATATATTGATATAGACTTTCGTACTGTGTATTTCAGTAACTTTTGTCAAATGACAGAATAAATTAAAATCTTTGCTTGAGTAAGGAAAGTCAGTCCTTGATAGTTTAAGTCTCAATTATTTTGCTTAAGTTTAAAAATATGTAGTTTAAATTCATGCTGACAAATTTTTCGGAGTTTTAAAAGTTTCGAGCAGACTGAAGAAGATGAAGATTTGTTTGTTATCTAGTATCTCTTCACTTTACTGTGGTCACCCGCACTGTGAGTTCTGCTTTTGTAGTTAGATCTACTAAAACCAGGCTCGTAGTAAAGGTAACTAGATAATGGTCGTCGGTAGAAAAAATAAGATAGAAGATTACCATTATTATTTTGCTTTATCATGAGATGATAACATAGGGTTTAATCTTTCCTAATATATAAAATTCTTCCATTACTGTCTGATTGTGTGACTACTGATCGTAGAAAGCCAAAATTAGGCATGTATGTTCCTTGGAAAGTGTAGGAGAGCACTGAGAGAGGATTTCCCGAAATTCCTACGGGAATGGGAAAAAGCGCGTTATGTGTGTACGAATTCTCGGGCAAAAGCTAGTGTAAAACAAAAACAGCACACGAAATGACTTTAAAAAAATCGATATTGAAAATAAAAATCATTTACTTAAAAGTTCTTCATAATCAAATCCCGAATGTGTTAAAATCATGATTTTATTTTAACTTTCATGGTTGATTGATTTTATTTCGCAATTATTTTCTTAGCGTACCAGTACACGATTATGTTAAAGTAGAAAAAAAACTAAATACAATAATCGTAAAAAAGGAATTGATGGCTACTGAGCCTGTCACATATATAAACAAAAGATGCGACGGACTCAGGCATTACAAATCACTTTTTTTCGCCCCTCCCCCTTTTGGAGAAAGTTGACTTAAGAGTCATCGATGCGGGAAGAAAGAAGTCTCATCATGGGTAAGAATAGAACTTAGATTTTTTTATATGTATAGTCGACTTCGTAATCGCTTTACGTTAAATACTCAATTAAACTTGCACTTCATATAAACGTCAAGGTATAGTGAAAATTTTTGAACTTTATAGAAGTTTTAATTCACTGGGATTTTTTGTTAAATGTGGTTAACAATTACTTTTTCATTACTCATACTCGGAAATTAGGCCTGAAGTAGCCTGAGGAGCGGTTTGAAAGTATTACTTTTCAGCCCTAGGGAGAATCGTTTTCAACTGACAGCCGTCAAATTATAAAAAAAACTTATTGAACATTTCTATTGTACCATGGCAAGTTAAAATTGAACATTTTTATAGACTTAAAAAACTACACTAATTAACAAGAAATTATGTACAAACGCGTATAAAAAAAATGAATTTAAAGTAATTATAATAATATTTGAATAAAATAAATGTTTTCAGCGGTATTGTACCATGTCTATAGGTTTGATTTTCTATTCAGCCTGTCAATTACAGCGCGATGTAAAATTGAATTAATAAAAAGATGAATAGAATAGAATAGAAAAACATTTATTCAGCACAGGCACAAACGCACAGCGACAAAGAAAAACAAAAGTAATAGTTAGCAGGTACACATTGAGCTGAGCGTGCCCATGCCGAAAGGGTAACCATCTCAGCATTTGCTGGGCGTCAGACACCCAGCGCTGGTTTGGGTTTGGCACCCCGCAGTGACACACGGACGAAGGTAAATACAATAAACAAAATACTTAAATATTCTAAACTAAAAATAAATCGCATTAAATACAGTACCCATTACAAATAAAAAAAAAATTACTTCCAGCTCAATTCTCAATACTTTATTGCATTCCACAATGTAAATGCTTAGGTGGTAGGTGAAAATGTAATGAGACACAATTGTGGACCCTTTTGGGCACAGCAAAAGACAATAATATAAAAGATTAAAAGAACTTATAGACTAACTTATTCTAAATACAATTTAATTAAACATACACGATACAAACAATTTAATTAAACTTATTTATTTAGGTCTAATATTCTTTACTATTTTTGTTTTAACATAGGTTTTGGCAAAATGTTTACCATTTTTAACCGACTTCTTCAAAAAGAAGGAGGTTCTATGTTCGGCTCTATGCATCTTTTTTTTTCAATTATGAAAATGTAAAATAACGTCTGAATAGCTGGCTGGTCACAGAAACTAGACAGTACTAGTAGTCCTCTCTTGTGAGTGAGTAGTGTTGCATAAAACACATATTAAGTTCTTCCTCCCAGATAATCATGACTCTGATGTAGTTTTGGTAATATAATAATTGAACACTTCAATTTTAAAAACTTCAGCATCATAAATTAACAGTGGAATAGGCGTGTGAAAGGGACATCACTTTAAAAAAAAAAACGCGTCTACAGCTCTACCTCATGGGTGGTGTGGAAAAGAGCTTGAAACTTGTTCTAAAGTCTGAAAGAAGATGAACAGTTCCTTATTATTATGGCGTTAGAGACCTGTTTAAATGAAGTAGAAGATAGATAGATGGCAAACTTAGTCTGTGACCAACATTATGCCAACTTGACTATTATTTGCTAATAGTCAAGTGGGTTGAATCTGATTTAAACTTTTCAAAAGCGTCTTAAGTGCTCCATTAAATGTTATGATAGCAAAGGTCAAATAATGTTACGATAGCAAAGGCCAGTTAATGGGTTGTGGAGGTCTGGTAGGCAGCCGCTCCACGTAAAACACTGGTATTCAGCTGAACCCGGTTCGACTGGAAGCCGACCCCAATATAGTTGGGAAAAGGCTAGGCAGATGATGATGATGATGATGATGATGATGATGATAGCAAAGGTCAAATAAGCGAGGAGCTCGTGGCTAAAGAATAACAGCCGCACAGTTCGATCTTAAAGGTTAAGCAACGCTTGTCAAGGTTGGCCTGTGGATGGGTGACCATCTTAACATACCGAGTTTCCTCCGTGCCTCGGAAAGCACGTTAAGCTGTTGGTCCCGGCTGTCATTTGTAGATCTGACTCCAGTCTTGCCATGAAGTACCGTGTTACCCAGTTAATAGGTTGTGGAGGTCTGGTAGGCAGCCGCTCCTCGTAAAACACTGGTATTCAGCTGAATCTGGTTTGACTGGAACCCAACCCCAATATAGTTGGGAAAAGGCTAGGCAGATGATGAGTCAAGTGGGTTAGATAATGATGGTCACAAACCCTACAATAAATGGTAAAAATCTATGAAAACCGATAAATCTGTTAAACCTTCCTTGTGACTCTGGTACCTTTTCTAAGAGATAATAATAACAATTTATTTAAATAAAACGTTTACAAAAAGTGTACATGCAGCCAACTGTTATAAGTTATCCATACAATTTTATTATGGTGCCTAAAATAAACTAAAGCTAAGATATTATTATAGGTGCAAGTAATGGTTGTTCGGAATTGCAACGTTAGGTAGCGACGAGCCCGATCTAGGTTAATTTAAACCTGAGTAAAAAAACCCTAAAAAAAAAGTACCTGTGAAAAGATACGTGCGGTTTTTAACAGACTTCTTCAAAAAGGAGGAGGTTTTATGTTCGGTTGTATGTATGTTTTTTTTATGTATTTTCACCAATTTCTCCGCCAATTTTCGACCAATTTCAAAATTTCTTTTTTTATTCAAAAGCCTATTCTCTTGAGGTGGTCCCATTGTCACCTTGTTAGAATCTGATGATGGGATCCCATGAAAATCGAGGGAAACCCTCAAATTTTATAAGCACACTGTTTTTCATAAACTTTCTAACGCAATTCGGATATTTGTTCCTAGTAATCATTACCTCATGTTGCTGAGCTGATGATGGAAGGTATAAGTCAGGATCTGATGATGGTATCCCATGGAAAATGTTTATTCAGCGATATTTTCGCTAATTATTAACCGATTTGGATGATTCTTTTTTTGTTTGGAAGAGTATTTTCTCGGACTGATCCCATTTAAATTTGGTGAAGATCTGATGAAGAACTTTGGAGATAGGCAACGGAACTCTTTCATAAATGCTAGCAAAAGGATCGGTATCTCTGAAATCGCATGTCTGTTGATTGTTTACACCAGTTCATAACATAACATCACGCCGGCACGCTGTGTTTGTGGTTTTGTTAAAAAAAACTTTTTAACAAAAAAATAAAACCGACTTCCAAAATCAAAACACTACAAAGTAAAAAATAACTTTGATTTCGGAAGGAAGAAGGGTGTTCAGAAACGAAAAATAGCAGAAACACCGACTTCCGAAATTAAAGTTATTTTTACTTTGTAGTGTTTTGTTTTTGGAAGTCGGTTTTATTTTTTTGTAAAAAAGGTTTTTTTATCTCTTAAAATAATGCTTCATTATTCAAGAATATTGCTGTTTTAATATGGATAAACACTGTCATCTTTTGGCTTAGGTGTTTCGTTGTGTGAACAAAGTGTTGCTTTTTAGATAGTGTTACCTTTTTGGAAATGGTTTTTCATAGAGGGATCCAAATGGATTCTTTGGTTCCGTTCATGCTCCAGTGGTTTCTATCGTGTGTGGCGCTATTAGAGGAAGAATTAGAGTCGAGAATTGAGAAGAATAAAGAAGATCTCTCTCTAATTGGTAAGATTTTTATTCAAGCTGTACTGATATTTTTAAACTAATTTATTTTGAATAATTAGGGTGTTTTATAGCCGTATTCATTTTTAAATATGGTGGATATTTATTTATTTATTATACACTAAAAGGAAACTTATATGGGTTTTATGGGATATCTTTTTGAATATATTAAAATATCTTGGACGACTGCTTATCAAAGGATAGCTCTTTGGTCGTCGTCTTTCAATTGCTCTTTGACTTATCTACATCAAAGAAAAATTGTAAAGATGTTGACTTAACAGCCATCAATGCGAGAAGATAAAAGGCAGAAGAAAAGTAGCGGTCTTAACTTTGTTTAAAATATAATTTTTTTGCCCATTTTTTGTGTAAATCCTACTAATATTATAAATGTTAAAAATTGTATGTTTGTGCCTCAATCACGCAGAAACGGCTCAAGGGATTTGGATGAAATTTGGCACACATATAGTTCTCATCCTGGAATAAAACATAGGCCACTTTTTATTTCGATAACTTACATGGCTTAATGGCGACAGAGGAGGAAGTGGAAATCCAGAACCGCTGCTGCCTTAGTACTTCAGATCCACAAGTACCAAGAGGTCAGAAATATATCGAAGTATTTCCGGGGCTGATATTGCTAGCGCTTACGATTCACAAGTACCAGGAGAACAGAACAATGTTAAAGTATTTTTGAGCTAGAATATTTTTGTTTTTTTTACAGTCGACGAAAAAAAATAACGACAAACATAATTCTCTTGAATTAAAAGCATTCTCAAAACAGTCACATAGGTAGTCTCGTTTTATTGATATCGATAAATGTGATAATATTTTTGCTTAAATTATTTAAAGCAAAAATATTTTCACATTTATCGATATATGATTTTTCCGTCAAAAGAAAAAGTTGCTCTTTGGACGGATGATTATCTTATTGCATGCAGTGGTATAGGCCTACTTTGGGGATACCATTTCTAAAAAAAATGTGCCTACAGCTGTGCCTCATGGGTGGTGTGGAAAAGAGCTGAAAACTTGTTCTAAAGTCTGAAAGAAAATCTTCTTTCAGACTTTAGAACAAGTTTTCAGCTCTTTTCAATTTCGATTCAATTTATTTATTTGCATAAAACATGGTATACAAAGGTGTTACACGAGTTAAAGAAAAGAAGCAAAATTATTAACACAATTAATGTTCAAAGTATTCCCTAATGCTTTAAAAATATTTTTTTTATCGAGGGATTTCACCCAAAGCAAGCCTTAATTTGTCACGCCGATTTCTAGAGCATATCTCTGCTGCAGTCCTAAATAGATACTTGTATTTCCGTACAAACATACATGTTTCATATTTATATACGCTTTTTCTTTCTTCTTTCTTTTCTTTATATAGTGAAGGCTCAACTATAGAGCATGACTATATAAGTACGTATAGTCAACCCCGTAATTGCTTTGTGTGTGCTTTTGTATCGTGTCGTATGTTGCGTTGCATACGATAAGTGTGTCTCTATTACAGAGTTTTTCATACAAAATCGATAGTTACAGATAACATAATGCGTTTCATACGTTGCATACGTGAGGCCAGTTTGTCTCTAGCTTAACGTTCAATGTAACTAGCACTTAATAAAATTACTAAGTATGTTAGTAATGCGAGAAGAAAGAAGACTTATAATGGGTATGAAAAGAACTTAACGCCTTTTTTTGTGCCCGTGAATAATCGAATTCGTAATTGCTTTACGTTTAACACTTACGGAAACTTGCACTTTAAAAAACTTTTTACAAAAAACTATAACTGACTTCCAAAAAACACTACAAAGTATAAAATAACCTTAATTTGGAAAGTCGGTGTTTTTGGTTTTGTATACTCGTTTTTTGACACCGACTTTTTTTTTTGTAAAAAAGTTTTTTTATTTTTCACTTTTAAGTGGTGATACTTGGACGACGTCTTCATGTATGCAAAAATTTAAAAAAGCAAAAATGCTCGTAAAATAAAAAGTCCTAAACCAAACTGAATCTAATTTTAACGGGACGAAATGGCAAGTACGCCGCATCGAACTAAAAACGAATCACACAAATCGGATCAGAAGTCTCGGAGTAATCGGTGTACCTACATACATAAAAAAAATACCCGCCGAATTGAAAACTACTCCTTTTTTGGAAGTCGAAAAAAAAGGGAAAGAAAAAGGTTTCTTTAACAAGTTATTTTAAAACTATAGACTTCTTATTTTCTCTGTAATCTGTAGGTAAAAATCTATTATCGCCATTTTTTTTTAAATTTTAGGTTAAGCAGTTTCGGAGATAAGGGGGGGAATGATCATTTTTCGTTTAACTTTAAACCCATGTATTTTAAAATTATGAAAAAATGTCATTAAAACCCTCACTGTAAGCCCTTTCATGTGATGTGTCGCACGGTTCTGTTCAAAAAACTTTTTTTTTAATTTTCTAGTTTGACCCCCAAAAGTGAGCTCCATACTAAAAATGTAAAAAAATATGTAACAGGTCTGTGTTTGAGTTAAAGAAGTCCATATGTGTGTTCATAAAAAAAACTTAAGAGGTGTCAAGGGACACCCGGATGGAACGAAATTTCTTTGGATTAATTAGTGAAGGAATTGTAATAAAACTACACTGGTCAGCAAATAAACCGAGCTACTCTAACCGAGCTACCTAGGAACTCTGATTCGATTTTCTCAAAAAGTATAAAACTTTGATAGTTGTAACTATCAAAGTTATACCTACAAAAAGTGCGTTTCATGGTGATTAAAATGACTACAAATTAATTCGAAAGTACCGTCAACTCACATTGTAATCAAGCAACAAACATAATGCTAACGATTTGCTCTGTTTTCACCAGAGTTTGAAATTAGCGTTCTTTTTCTCTACAATGTCGGATAGTCGGATATTTCTTATCATTTCTTTTGTTTTTGTCCATCGTTTGCTCAGACGCGTGTGTTTTTGCTACATTTTTCGATTAATAATGGATACAACACCTCAGGAAGCAGCTCAAGCTGTAGTATTACTTCAAGCAGGCATTGCGCAACGTGAAGTCGCTCGAAGGCTACGAATCAGCAGATCTTCGGTGCAACGAGTTTACAGACGATACCTAGAGACTGGAGCATTCGATCGCCGTCCAGGTACGGGCAGACCTAGGGCTACATCAGCAGCAGATGATCGTTATATCCACCTTACTGTTCTGCGAAATCGCCACCTCAACGCAGTTCAAGTCCAACAAAGTCTGCGTGACGAACGCCAAGTGGTCATAAGTTCAGATACCGTCAGAAGGAGACTTGCTGAACGGAACCTGACCCCAAAAAGAGCTGCAACAGGCCCAGCATTAACGGTAGCACATCGTCGAGCACGACTTGAATTTGCTCGAGAGCATAGGGAATGGACATTAGAGCAGTGGAGTAATGTACTCTTCACTGATGAGACCAGGGTGAGTCTACATGGCAGTGATCGACGTCAGAGAGTATACATTCAGTCAAAAAAGTATCGGGAATGGATGATTTGTTTATTGTTCCAAATTCAAATTTTTGTAGTTGTTAGATTGGCACAACTGTTTTCCATTTTGGAGCGGAGTTTGAGTTGCATCTGTCATTTATATTAAATACAGTGCTGGTTTTAGTAATATCATATATAGTGTGTATTGCGAATTTCATAATGGACAAAAATATCGAACAAAGAGTCTGTCTTAAATTTTGCATCGCCAATGGAATTTCGTGTTCGGAGTCACTGAAAATGTTACAGAAGGCTTACGGTGAATCGACTTTATCAAAAACTCGTGCTTATGAGTGGTTCAAAGCGCTCAAAAGTGGTCGAGATGTGATGGAAGATTTGCCTCGCTCTGGTAGGCCGTCAACGTCTGCAACTGAAGTTAACATCGCAAAAGTGAAGGAAATAGTGACTGAAAATCCCCATTCAACTCTGAGAGAGATAGCCGCCGAACTTTCTGTATCTCACGAGTCGATCCGTATTTTAACTAATCATTTGGGTATGAAACATGTTGCTGCTCGGCTAGTCCCAAAAGATCTGAATTTTCTCCAAAAACTCAATCGCATGAAAGTCGCTGAGGACATGCTAGAACGAGTCAGTTCGGACCCAACATTCATGAAACGCATTTTTACTGGTGACGAGACGTGGGTTTACGAGTTTGACATGCAAACTAGTCAACAAGCTTCGGAGTGGCGCCTTCCAACTGAACCGAAATCGAAAAAACCACGCCAAAGTCGATCAAAAGTCAAAGTCATGTTGACTGTTTTCTTTGACTATCGCGGTGTTGTGCACTCTGAATTCTTACCGGAAGGTCTAACGGTAAATAAAGAATATTATTTGAGCGTTATGCGGCGTTTAAGAGAGCAAATTCGACGAAAAAGGCCAGATTTGTGGAAAGAAAATTCTTGGATTTTGCACCACGACAATGCGCCTTCGCACAAGGCTATCATTGTGAACGAATTTTTAACCAAACACTCAACAAATACCATCCAGCAACCACCATATTCACCAGATATGGCTCCTGCTGACTTTTTTCTTTTTCTTAAACTCAAATTACCACTTCGTGGCACCCGTTTTCAATCGATAGAAGACATAAAGGAGAATTCGCGGCGAGAACTGAACTCAAATCCGGAAGCAGCGTTTAAAAAATGTTTTGATGAATGGATTATTCGTTGGCGCAAGTGTATCGTTTCTAAAGGAGCATACTTTGAAGGTGATAAAATAAATTTGGATGAATAACAGACATTTTGTGTATTATTGATCTTTTCCCGGTACTTTCTTGACAGAGTAGTATCGTTGCCCTGGAGAACGTTATTCTCAGTGTTGAATCGAGGAAACTGTTGCTTATGGAGGAGGATCTGTAATGATCTGGGGCGGCATCTCGTTAACAGCACATACAGCGTTAGTTTTCATCGAACCGACGGGCCGTACACATGAACTGACTTTTCATCGCTACATTACTGAAATCCTCGCAGACCATGGGGTACCTTACGCAGGATATATCGGACAGGATATGCAATTGATGCATGATAATGCACGGCCTCATGTTGCTCATGTGGTGACCCAGTATCTACGCGACGTCAGCATTCGTGCGATGGACTGGCCAGCTCGAAGCCCGGACTTGAATCCGATAGAACACTTATGGGATGAGCTGAAACGTCGGATTCGAGCCCGGGTACCTGCTCCAACAAGGCTTCCAGAGCTGCGAATCGCAATAGAAGAGGAGTGGAATACAATTCCTCAAGATTTTATCGTCAGGCTCGTAAGGTCGATGAATACAAGGATGCTGGCAGTTATCCGAGCAAGGGGAGGAAATACGAAATATTGATCAAAAACTTTTTTTTGATTTTGTCTTTGTTTTTGGCTTTAATTTTTTTTTCACTTTATCATTACTAACGATTGTCACGACTGGAAAACGACTCTTCTTTGTAAAATCCTAAATAAACACTGAAATATTGATTAAACCCAATGAGTTTCCTTTCATTTTAATCACCATGAAACGCACTTTCTGTAGGTACAACTTTGATAATTGTAGGTTTTTTAGTTTTTGAGAAAATCGAATTAGAGTGCCTAGGTAGCGGGTGGCTCGGTTTATTTGCTATCCAGTGTAGAAACATGACTGTGTTTACGACTTTATCCTTTTTCCTAAGATGGTATTGTATCGTTGGCAACTAATGACCCACTGTTTGGCATCTCAATGGCCAGTCCCTACCATATCGGGATTAAATACTCCATGCAGGATCGGATTTGTGTATTCCACTCCACTCCACTCCACTCCACTCCACTCCACTCCACTCCACTCCACTCCACTCCACTCCACTCCACTCCACTCCACTCCACTCCACTCCACTCCACTCCACTCCACTCCACTCCACTCCACTCCACTCCACTCCACTCCACTCCACTCCACTCCACTCCACTCCACTCCACTCCACTCCACTCCACTCCACTCCACTCCACTCCACTCCACTCCACTCCACTCCACTCCACTCCACTCCACTCCACTCCACTCCACTCCACTCCACTCCACTCCACTCCACTCCACTCCACTCCACTCCACTCCACTCCACTCCACTCCACTCCACTCCACTCCACTCCACTCCACTCCACTCCACTCCACTCCACTCCACTCCACTCCACTCCACTCCACTCCACTCCACTCCACTCCACTCCACTCCACTCCACTCCACTCCACTCCACTCCACTCCACTCCACTCCACTCCACTCCACTCCACTCCACTCCACTCCACTCCACTCCACTCCACTCCACTCCACTCCACTCCACTCCACTCCACTCCACTCCACTCCACTCCACTCCACTCCACTCCACTCCACTCCACTCCACTCCACTCCACTCCACTCCACTCCACTCCACTCCACTCCACTCCACTCCACTCCACTCCACTCCACTCCACTCCACTCCACTCCACTCCACTCCACTCCACTCCACTCCACTCCACTCCACTCCACTCCACTCCACTCCACTCCACTCCACTCCACTCCACTCCACTCCACTCCACTCCACTCCACTCCACTCCACTCCACTCCACTCCACTCCACTCCCTGGGTGTGTCTGCTTGTGTGCTGGCCAACACTCGCCCGGGGGCGAGTGTACACAGTAGGACAGGCCGAATGATGCATTTATACAGGGTGTAAGGGAAACGCTTCCGAAAACGAAGACAGGTGATAGGGCTAGTGATTCTCGATACTTAATACGGAAAAAATTAACAATTTTACCTATTTTTTTTAGCATTTTTCGTACACTATGCTGTGGGAACAGTTAAATGAAATCATTATTTGCGATTAAACAATTTTTTTTTCTTTACAACTCTAACAAGCAATGTATTCGTAAATAAATATCATCTGACGCTCGCACATGACCTCGGGGTCAAAGTGCGCGCGCGCTCGCCGACAGCCGCGCGGCCGACGACCCCAAGTTCACGTGACGCGCGACGGCGCGACGCGACGGCTGACGGCTGGCTATGTACCTAATGCGGCGGTGCTATGTGATCCTACCTTCTAAACTAGGTACTAACCTTTACTCGATCGCCTGAAGCAAATGTATTTTCAGTTCACTTCTACCTAGTTGTGGGATATCTGCTTTCGGGTTCCATTCGTGCAAGGATCGTAATGATTTTCCCCTTGAACAGGGTTACAATTTTATTTTAATCTGAATGTTCGCAAATACTTACAAATCTGAAAAATCCAGTTTACTTTGCTTAACCTTGAGGCCCATATCGAAGGTACTTAGATACCTATTCACTACTGTGATTGGGAAAGAAACGTATTAAAGTTGATTATGTGCAAAGACATTGACTTTACAAGCAACTGTTAATTCGGTCACTAAAATTTTGCATAGCAACAAAACTGAAATGCTTACCTACCTACATCCCGGTCACATTCTCTCTAGACCTGACGTCGATGACTTCATATCGGCACACTTAACAATAAATATCGAAACAAAAATAACGAGACGCCTTTAAGCAATGAAGAGGCTCACCGTACTGACTAAAAACCCACTCCTGTTGCTTCTTTGCCTTCATTCCAGGGTGCTTCATTTTGTTTCATTTTCACATTACCCATGGCCCCAGTAGGCTTCGACCCTGCTGGGCCCCTACGATTTGCTGAGATCTCCTTGAGGCGCGCGTGGAACAATACGCGCCGTCGAAGACTTGGACTCGGTCCGGACGGTTACCGGACGGTCGGACAGTGAGCTACCCATTGCTCGCTGTCCGCAAGCCCGACGCGACGCTGCGCGCGACGGGTACGTGGGGAGGTGAAGATGGAAGCGAGATGGGTATCGCATTCCAGCGAGGTACAGAGATAATTGTGACCGTGTTGTAGCTGTCTGAACTCTGCACGACGTGCTCAAGTTAGTACTAATAACCTTCGTTCGAATTCTGATAATCACGGTAAATCACCACAAAACTCATTGGTATAGGCCGAGGTTTGAACCCGGGCCACCTAGTTTGAGAGAGATGCGTCGCGTTGGCTGCGCCGCTACTGCTGGCACGGCGCGGCTGTGGCCATAAGTATCCTTTGTAAAGCGCCGCCAAAATAAATAAAAAGAAACATTACAGAGGCGTCAGCAGTTTTAAATTGATGCACTGTGTCGTGCATTTAATAACAGTTTTGTATTAAGTCGATAATCGATAGAAAATGAAATAAAGTAAAAGAATAGAATAGAATAGAATAGAATACTCTTTATTATGTACACCATATAAGTTACAGAAAAGATAGATGAAGAAAACATTACATAGGGTGACACAATGGGCGACATCAGCTGTGATTGACTAAAAAATGTTCATCGCATGTACAGTTTAAAGCGCGCGTGAATCAATTGAATTTGAACTTTATTATTTAAAGTCAATTGGATCCTACATTTAGTAAGTAAACCCAATCAATTTAAAGTGGATAATTAAATTAATTTAATCTAAGAAACCCGTTAAATCTTATTTAAAAGTTAGAAAATGAAAACAGTTTGAAATAAAGCATAAGTACAATTTCCTAACAATTAAAATAAATTGGTTTTTGATTTCATAATTATTCTTTTAACATTTTCGCCTCTGTAAATTGTTGATCTTTGCACATTAAAAGACACCGCTATGTGACTCCGCGGAGTCCGCGGACATGCCGCCATGAAGATCAAACGTGCCGCCTTCGTTTGATGCGTACCGCCGAGCGGCGGTAGCGTTTGTCGGTAAGTAGGCACATGTTTGATCTTCATAGTACTTCTTTAGTAAATAATAGTAATCTAGTCAGTTCCTTTCCGACTCGGTTCGTGAGCTAACGTGCGTTACGTTTAATCGATCGATAGGTATTGAATCGTATTTAATTATTGTTTTGTTAGTTTAAATTTGTGTTTAGTTATTATTGTTACGTTTTTAGTGCTGTTTTATTGTTTTTTAGTTATTACTTTTTGTTGTTTTAAACAATGCCTGAGGAACCTAAACAATGCATACGTGTACAGTGCTCGTGAATACGGCAACATGTTGATGTGTTTAGGAGAAGCCCTTGGCAATGCTTCTCTAGCGTTGAGAATTTACCGAAACAGATTTCCGAACGTCCGACATCCGTCTGATTATCGCATGATAACGGCAGCTTTTCAGCGAGTCTTAGAAAATCGACCGATTGCTCCGATAGCGACAGGTGGTGGACAACAAGTGAATGTTCAGACCGAGGAGCGTATTTTAAATGTGATTCGCCAAAATCCACGCCTGGGCACACGAAGTGCGGCGAAATTATTGCGGCGGCGGGGTGTACCGACAGTCTCTTACTGGACAGTTCACAAAGTCTTGCGCCGGAACAGAATGCGGCCCTACAAAATACACAAAGTACAAGCTTTGCTGCCCAATGATCACGTTCGTCGTACTGTCGTTGGCTGCTAGATCAACAACAACGTGCGCCTGGCTTCATTGAGCACATTATCTGGACGGACGAGTCCACATTCACGAGAAACGGGATGTGGAACAGGAGGAATGCCCATGTATGGTCAGACGGGAACCTTACGCCACTCAAGAAACCGACCATCAGACCAGATGGTCCGTCAACATATGGGCTGGTGTTTTTAATGGACGAATTCTAGGACCAGTGTTTCTACCGCAGCGCCTCAATGGATCAGCATATCTTAATTTTATAAATGGACATTTAAATGATATGCTAGACAATGTGTCGCTGGCTGAATTTCGTCGAGCATGGTTCCAGCACGATGGCGCTCCACCGCATGTTACGCGTCCCGTCCGCGAGCGTCTCACTGAGCTTTTTGATGACCGCTGGATCGGAAGGCTGGGGCCGCACGCCTGGCCGGCTCGTTCGCCTGACTTAACGCCGTTGGACTTCTTTTTGTGGGGGTATGTGAAAGAAAGAGTGTTTGATCGGGAATGTGACAGTGCTGATGAAATGCGGGGCAGAATAGTGAGCGTTTTTAATAAACTACGTGAAGAATGTGTTGAGGATCCAACACTAATGCCTCGTGTTCACGGGTCGACACAGCGACGGGCCCGGCTTTGTATTGAAATGGATGGAGCGCAGTTTGAACCAAACCTCATAAGGTCGCAAAGGATTTAGACAGGTATGTAAAATGCCTCTGTCAGCTTTTTAACAGTAATAATAATAATATTATATATAATAATATCGTTTATTTATAAAACAGGGCACATTTACAATAAAATATTTTACAATATTTTTTACGAACACAGTTGCTGATTTGCCTGAATTAGGTTGAAACCTGTGTCTCAGGCTAGATAGTGCTTATGTAAACATCATAATAAAATAACAATTTATCAATAACCTAAATTAAAAACTTAAAATTAAGGGACACATCACATTTTATTTACGCACAAAAAGAAGGTCTTCTGTCTCTACGTACGAGATGCTTAATAAATATTGCACAATTGTCTTTTTACAGCTATAGTAATTTAACTTTTAGATACTTAGTTCCTTATTTAGTCTATTGTACAGAAATGGACCTAAAAATTTAAAAAATCTTTTTACAAAAGCATATTTTGAAAATGAAGTAGACTCGCAGACAATATCATTCCGTCTCTTATTAGTTTTTTCGGTGTTGTAAGTGAGCATGGTGTGCTGTTTTAATACCAGTTGCATAATGAAAAGCTAGCGAACAGTCAGTACGTTGCAGGATTTGTACAGAAGGTCTGTGGGATAGAGAAAGGGATGGAAATTGGCTACTTTTAAAATGGCTCTCTGAGCTCTTTCAAGAGGGAGTAAGTGAGTTTTGGCTGCTCCACCCCATGAAGCGATACAGTACTGGATTACAGATTGACCTAGAGCCAAATAAACCTGTGTAATTACTTTTGGGTCCGCAATAGCTCGCAGTTTTTTAAAGACAGATTAATTTGCGCACTCTTTTAACCACACTCTCAATATGTAGTCTAAAAGAGAGAGTATCGTCTATTATTACTCCGAGATATTTAATGTTGGATGTTTGGAGGATAAAAGGACAGTCACATGTACTGATAGTGTGGGGTGCACATTTATGAGCAAACAGATAAGGATGAGAAATGTTAATTTGAGGCTTGCGCATGGAGAACTGAATATATTTTGTCTTGTCAGCATTTAACGTTAGTAAATTACTATGAAGCCAGTTAGTCACAGTATTGAAACCTAATTGAGCGTATTTGTACAATTCTTTACTAGTTTTAGCGGTAAATACTAAGGCCGTGTCGTCAGCATATGAAATAATTTTGCCATGTTGTAGGTTCAAATTGCACAAATCATTTATATAAACGAGATAAAGGGTTGGGGACAAAATGCTGCCCTGGGGAACACCAAAACTAGTATTTTTTTGCTCATCGCTCGTGATATTGTCTATTCTAACACATTGATATCTGTCATCTAGGTAGTCAGCAAAGAGTTTCAGCGGGGTTCCCCTTATTCCCATGGTCTCTAATTTGTTTAGGAGCATAGAAACAGACACTGTGTCAAAAGCTTTCGCTAGATCAAGGAAGACCCCCAAAGTCTGATTTCCTTTGCCAAGTTCCTCTGAGACATAATCGGTCAGGAGGTGCACCGCATCAGCTGTGGATAATTTGGCTCTTAAACCAAATTGCGTAGATGATAGTAAATTATTTTTTTCTAAATAGTTAACTAGCCTGCTATTTACAATTTTCTCAAGTATTTTGGAAATTGATGAGAGTAACGATATTGGCCTATAATTATTAACTAAGTGTTTGTTCCCAGATTTAAATATAGGTACTATAACTGCCTTTTTTAGGCATTTAGGAAAAATGCCTTCAGAAAAACAGATACGAAATATATGGGTTAAGGGAGGTACCAGGATATGCTTGAATTGTTTAAGGATCTTACTGCTAATATTATCCCATCCAACAGCACAGTCATCTTTTAGTCCACTAATAACTCGTGTTATTTCGTCTTCGTCAGTATCCAGCAATCCGAAAGATTGTAGTGCGCGGTTATTATTCAATTCATGGGAAGGTGGTTGATGACCGTAATGCTGAGGAATCTGCTCGGCAAGAGTTTTCCCAACATTCACGAAAAAGTTATTGACATGGTTGGCTGATGAAAGAGGTGAACTATTTGTTAACAATAAACTCGAATTTGATTCACGCTGTTTTGACATATAAGTGACGTTTTTTATATGTTTCCAAAGTTGCTTGCTATTGTTTCCTGCTTTGTTTAATTAATTTTTATCGTAATTCCTTTTTAAATTCTTTATGAGATTGTTACAAAAATTTCTGTATCTTTTGTAAGTGGTTTGAATAAATACTATTACCTGGTTTTCTAGATAATTGATGAAGTTTGTCTCTGTGTCTTATACACCGAATCAGGCCAGGAGTGATCCAAGGTTTAATATTATTGTTACGAGCTTGGGGTTCGTTACAATAAAAACAGCCGATTAAACCACCAAAAATAACACTTTAATTTAAAACAGTAATTAACACTTCAAACACACTAATTAAAACACAATCGCACTACTGAATACTTCACTTAATTCGCAGTTGAAGATCGCTTCCGAAGTTATCGCTTGTATCGCTAATTCAATACCGACTCAGTCGCCGGATGTCCGCCCTTTATATATCGGCGACAGTTATTTCTAGAACCTTCTAGTATAGAAACTTCTGGAAAGTTCGGGTACATACCGGTCCCGATTGACTTGGTGTCGAAACATCGAGAATGTTCTAGCATAGAAAATTCTAGAAACATCTTGACCTCAGTAACTCCGCTATTCGATACTAGATGGCGGTACATGTAAGTAAATGTCGTTATGTAACACTGCCCCCTCCTAGGACATGCTCGTCCCGAGCATTATCAGCCCCATAATAACGCGCCAGTCGATCCACGTGGACGACCTTAGGAGCGCTTCTTGTCCCTTTTTGTATACGGTAGGTCACGTCATTGATTTTTGTCACAATCCGATACGGCCCGTCCCATTTAGCCTGAAGCTTAGGAGATTTCCCTTTACTGCGAACTGGATTGTGCAACCACACTAGTGAACCTTCGTCGAAACCTTTATTGTTCATTTTGCGGTCATAACGGGTTTTCATCTTTTCAGACATTTGCTGGCCCGATTCTCTGACATGCTCATAAATGTCATTCATTTTGTTCCGCAAGTCGTTCGCATAATCAGTGATACTGCGGGGGGCGTCAGGCGGTATTCCGGTGATCAAGTCTGCAGGCAGCCGTAATTCTCTCCCAAAGTTTGCGAAAGCTGGTGTCACTGATGTGCTTTCGTGAACAGAACTTCGGTATGACAACAAAAATGGTTGTATATGCTTGTCCCAATCGCGTTGCCGATTTTCCACAACTTTTGCCAGGTACCTCTCCAATGTCTGGTTAAATCGTTCCACCATTCCATCCGATTGTGGGTGGTAAGAAGTTGTTCTCGTTTTATGAGTTCCCATAACTCGGCAAGTTTCCTGGAATATTTGTGACTCAAAATTCCTTCCCTGATCGCTGTGAATCTCCAAGGGTACTCCAAAACTACAGAAGACTTCATGAACCAGTTTATCTGCAACTGTTGAAGCTTCTTGATTTGGAATGGCAAAGACTTCTGGCCACTTAGTGAAGTAATCCATTACAACCATGAAATACTTGTTTCCACTTGCACTTTCCGGAAACGGTCCCGCAACATCCAGGGCTATCCTTTCCCATGGTGCACCAACATTGTACAATTTCAATGCACCTCTGCTACGAGTCTGAGGACCTTTTACAGCCGCACAACTAGTACATTTGCGACACCAGTCTTCAACATCATCACGACAATGAACCCAGTAAAACCGTTCCCGTATCTTCAGTAGAGTCCGTTTAACTCCCATATGGCCTCCTGAACAACCATCGTGGTACAGCTGTAGAACATCCGGTACTTTAGCCCTAGGCACGACCATTTGCAAATGACAGCTGTTTCCCCGAGCATTTTCCCATTTACGGCACAGGACACCATCCTGAATCACTAAGCTGTCCCATTGGGCCCAATAGCTTTTCGTGATCGAACTCATCGCTGAGACGTCGCTCCACGTGGGCTTAGGAGCACTGGCCTTTATCCACTCCAGAATCGGCCGGATGTCAGAATCTTCCTGCTGAGCATGTTGTAGGCTTTCCTTCCACTCGTTGCTGAGATCTGTTTTGAGCATCCTCACAGGTACGACTTCTTTGCCCTCTTGCCGAGTACAATGTTCGCAGTTTTCAGGGCAAGGTCTTCTTGACAATGCATCTGCGTTGCCATGAGATTTCCCACTGCGATGTTCGACCACAAAGTCGTATTCCTGCAGTAGTTCAATCCATCTCGCAACTTGTCCTTCTGGATTTTTAAACTGCAATAGCCATTTCAGTGCAGCATGGTCGGTTCGTAAGTGGAATTTCCGCCCCAGCAGATATTTGCTAAAATGTTGTAATGATTTTACCACAGCAAGCAATTCCCATCTCGTGACACAATAATTCCTCTCTGGTTTCGACAACGACTTACTGAAGTACGCAATCACAACCTCTTGATCGCCATTACATTGAGATAACACACCGCCAAGTCCTATATCACTTGCGTCTGTGTCAACTATAAATTCTTTGTTGGTATCAGGATACCCCAAAATAGGTGTTTTGCACAGACGGTCCTTTAGCTCCTGGAATGCGATGCCACAACTTTCATCCCAACAGAAATGTCGCTTCTCCTCGGTTAGCTTGTGCAAGGGTTTGGCTATATCTGCAAAGTTCTTGACAAATCGCCGATAATAGGAGCACAAACCCAAAAATGCTCTGACCTGCGTCTTGTCTTTTGGAACTGGCCAATCCTTGACAGCGGCGATTTTCTCTGGATCCGTACGGATACCTTGTTCCGACACTACATACCCCAAAAAGCTCACTTGCCGTTTGAAAAGAGAACACTTTTTCGGACTCAACTTGAGGTTGGCACTCTTGATCTTCATGAGCACGCGTTCCAAGTTTTGAAGATGTTCTTCAAATGTGCGGCCTACGATGATGATGCCATCCAAGTAGACAAGGCAGGCATTACCAATTAATCCAGTTAGTACAAGTTCCATCAACCTTTCAAACGTTGCCGGAGCGTTACACAATCCAAACGGCATAACTTTAAATTGCCACAGACCCTTTCCTGTAGAGAATGCAGTTTTCTCCTTGTCCTTTGGGTCAATTTCTACTTGCCAGTAGCCACTTTTTAGATCTAACGTGCTAAACCACTTTACTCCAGTAAGCATGTCCAGCGTGTCATCAATTCTTGGCAAAGGATAGCTGTCTTTCTTCGTAACGTCGTTCAGACGACGATAGTCAACACAAAACCGCATGCTGCCGTCCTTCTTCCTTACCAGCACTACAGGTGAACACCATGGACTGGATGAAGGTTCTATAACACCATCTTTCACCATTCCCTCAATCATGGTTTCCACTTCCTTTTCACGTGCTACTGGTCCTTGGCCGCTGACGGATAGGCAATTCTTCTCCTGTGTTTATTTTCTGTTGAACTAAGCCAGTCTTCCCGATGTCAGCATCGTTCGAAGAGAAAACATCGGCGTATTTAAGTAACATCCTCTTCGCTTTGACCATTTCATTTTGAGACAGAGCGCTGCGACAGTCTCCTAAAAGTGTGGTCACACTCGTTTGTGCATCCTTGCTGAGGGTCTCAGTTGATAGATATTGGCATCGACGCAACCAATCCACTTCCTCGCAGGTGCCCATTAGTGTGCCCTTTTCTATCACCTGTTCCTTGTCACAAAGGTTCAACACACGTACTCCTGAGATGTCGGTGGCTCTAACCAAAGTTCGTGCCACTTTCCATGGAAGGTCATCGTTCACCTTTTCCACGAGTACGCAACGATGAGTCTGCCCAGGATTCCGAGGAAGACTAACCGGCACAACTGTTTCCGATCTCGGAGGAAGAACAATTTTCTTTAGGCTGTACACATTTCCAGGTAAAGCCCCTTCCATGAAAAGTTCCTCTTGTCCACATTTCATAACTCCTTGTCGCGCTGCAGCTGTTCTTCCAAGCGTCGGGCCTGCTCCTCCTGTCGGCGGGCCTGCTCCTCCTTGTCGCGCTGCAGCTGTTCTTCCAAGCGTCGGGCCTGCTCCTCCTGTCGGCGGGCCTGCTCCTCCTTGTCGCGCTGCAGCTGTTCTTCCAAGCGTCGGGCCTGCTCCTCCTGTCGGCGAGCCTGCTCCTGCAGCATCATCATCAGAGCAGCTAAGTCTGGTGCTGACGATGCCGGAGCTGCTGTGGACGGGCCGGCCTCTATAGTCGGTACCTGGTCCGAAGTCTGCGACGTTGCTGCACCAAAACGCCTCTGGTCCGTCTCCTGCTGGCGTTGACTACGGGTACGGATACCCTCCGTGTCGTCCTTTGGCAGAATCGGCATGATAATCCACTCTTCTGACACCAATTGTTACGAGCTTGGGGTTCGTTACAATAAAAACAGCCGATTAAACCACCAAAAATAACACTTTAATTTAAAACAGTAATTAACACTTCAAACACACTAATTAAAACACAATCGCACTACTGAATACTTCACTTAATTCGCAGTTGAAGATCGCTTCCGAAGTTATCGCTTGTATCGCTAATTCAATACCGACTCAGTCGCCGGATGTCCGCCCTTTATATATCGGCGACAGTTATTTCTAGAACCTTCTAGTATAGAAACTTCTGGAAAGTTCGGGTACATACCGGTCCCGATTGACTTGGTGTCGAAACATCGAGAATGTTCTAGCATAGAAAATTCTAGAAACATCTTGACCTCAGTAACTCCGCTATTCGATACTAGATGGCGGTACATGTAAGTAAATGTCGTTATGTACCTAGCTTTAATTCTGGCGCGTAACATTATTAAGTTTCTTGTTTGTTGTAATAACAGTAGTGTTACGTAATATTGCTAATTGTACATGTTTTATTAAGTACGATAAAGCAAAATTTGCGTCAGCAGTATTGTAAACTGGGCTAAAGTCAAGTTTGCATAAATCATATTCGAGTTTGTTTGTATTTAATTGTGTTTTGGTCTGGGGACGATTCAGCTTAGGCAGCATTAAGTTTAGGGTTAGTAGAACAGCGTGATGGTCAGTAATTGTTGAGTTAGTAACAAGCGTAACATACGATAAACTAGATTTAATGATCATGTGATCGAGGCAGGAACCGCTATCATGTGTGGGCAAGGTGTGCGCAGGTAGAAAACCATGAAATGAACAGATGTTAAGATACTCTTGGGTTCCTGCATCGCAGTTATCAGAGTTTATGTTTATATTTATGTCACCTGTTAGTATGACATTATTGAATAAGCTTAGGTCTAGAAAAATTTGGTTTAAGGCAGCGTTAAAAGAATCCAAGTTTCTAGCAGAAGGGGATCTATAAATAGCAATTATTGCTGTAGTTGTACCAATTTTGATGATCAAACAATTACTCATACAGTCTTGAAGAGTAGGTTCTTCCACTGTGACCACAAATGATTCCTTTGAATAGACCACCACACCAGCATTTTGGTTGCTATTTAGCTTGGTATACAATAAATTGTACCCTGGCATTACTGGGAGGTTATCCTGGCGATCAGATAGCCAGCACTCGGTTAGAACCATCACATCACAATCAATATTAAGTCTACTAAGAAAAATGTTGAAGCTATCGATATTCTTAAAAATACTGCGAATGTTTTGTGTTAGTATGGTTAGTGACTTTTTATAATCGGAAAAATATTGTATGCAGTCCTCAACCTGGCATGTCTTTGCATCAGGCACAAATGTGTTATCTATATCAGTAATTAAATTATTATCCATAATAGTAAAAAAAGAATGTGAACAGTGAATTAAGTCTAAAATATAAACAAATATGTGGCGCTCTTAGGCGCCTTCATAGTCAACCGAGTTTAGGTACCTGTTTTCGGCAGCTTTTTTAGCAGGACACTCTAGGTCTCCCGTCTTGTGGTTGGCTGGTTTTTTGAAGCGGATGCACGTTGCACATCTTGGCACAACGGCTTTTTTGGGGCAATCTTGAATGGTGTGGCCTTCTTCACCGCAGTGTCCACATGTAGGGGAAGCTACTTTGCACGTCTTAGCTGCATGACCGTACTGCTGGCATTTGTAACATCTCGTTACCAGTGTGAAATCTCGAACCGGGCAGGAAGTCCAATTTATGAATAATCTGTCCTGTGTGATGAGAGCCTTACGAATAGTTGCTGGAACTTCTATGATATAGTTACAGTTCTCTGCATCTTTTCTGCTGGATTTGTGGCTTAACTTGATTGAGGTCAAAAATGTTTCTCTAGAGATAGTGGGTAGTTTGTCGGCCAAGTTTTGTTCATAAATACATTTAAAGTCCTCATTTTCAGCCATAGATGCAGGGACTCCTATAACTATTATGCGAGGTTTGCGCTTTCTAGGTTCATCGACGGTGAGAGCTGACGAAGCTGATTGGACAGTTTGTTTGAGCTTTTCCAGGTCTTCCTTAGTCTCCGTGCTGATTATGAGTCCTCCTTTTCCTATTTTGCGCACACTTCTGACTTTCAGTTTCATGTCGCCAGGGCAAATAATTTGTTGGACTATGTTCTTGGTTTCGTCACAGGTCTTAGAATTGTCGGTAGGAAAAATCGCCACGGAGCTAAAGGAATTTGGTCGAACAAAGCTGTTGGTCCCCTTCTTCACCATATCTGCAAACGATGTTGTTCTTGTTTCTTGCCTTGCACAGGACTCCTTAATAGTCCGGTTCATCTCCATTACGTAGTCCTTAAGGTTGCGGTCTTCATTCATTTTGTTCAGGGAGTTGTGGGTCTTATAGGCGTATTGCTTAAGGGACTGGTATTGAACCGCCATTTGCGATACTCCATGTCCAACTTTGCGGCAAAGAGTGCTTATTTTTAGCTTCTGCTCAGAATTTAACTTCCCATCAGAAGCAATTGCACATACCTCATTCAAACACTGCTCAATAGAGGTCATCCAGTTCTGAATCTCGGGAGTCGAAACTGTCTCCTTTTCTTCGTTTCCTACGGCTTGGTCACGTCTAGCTGGTTGGGGCTGTGTTGGTGTAGGTGTTGGGGGAGGGCTGCGACGCGTCATCCCACTCCGGTTAAAGGGGCTGCCTTCCATATTTCAGATTATGATACGTATATAATCAAATCAGTCCATATTTGACTAAACAGCACTTATGAATTGTATTAGTCAAACACGTTAGTGAGTACACTAAAAAAAGTAGGTCACTATTTATGCAATTGTTAATTTATTATATTTGGACATCGTCGTCCACGATGCCAGACTTGTGCAGCACGGATCCAAGGTACCTGAACGTATCGGACTTTCTGATCAGGTCCGAACCTATTCGGATGGTGTTTGAATCCGTGCTGCCACAGGACATGTACTCACTCCACTCCACTCCACTCCACTCCACTCCACTCCACTCCACTCCACTCCACTCCACTCCACTCCACTCCACTCCACTCCACTTCCTGGGTGTGTCTGTTTAGTGCTGGCCAACACTCGCCCCCGTACAGTAGGACAGGCCGAATGATGCATTTATATATCTGCCCCTTAAGCTTTGGAGGCATTTTGCGGTCGCATACAACGCCCGTTACCTCGCGCCACTTCGCCCAAGCCGCGTCAATACGTGCTTGGACATCGTCGTCCACGATGCCAGACTCGTGCAGCACGGATCCAAGGTACCTGAACGTATCGGACTTTCTAATCAGGTCCGAACCTATTCGTATGGTGTTTGTATCCGTGCTGCCACAGGACATGTACTCAGTCTTCGCCACATTTAGTCTCAGACCACCGTTTTCAAGCGTGTCCTTCCAAATGTTGACTTTGCGCTCAAGATGGGCTTTGTTCTGATTAACGAGGGCGATGTCATCGGCATACATCATTAGCCATGGAGGCTGATCTTGGATGTTTGCCGTAACTACATCGAGCACTACGTTAAACAAGAACGGGCTAAGAGCCGAGCCTTGGTGAACGCCAACAGATATTGGGAAACCATTCGATTCGCCAACAGCGGTCTGGACAGAGGAAACGGAATCGCGGTACATGTCTCTGATAATGTCAATATAAGCCTCGGGAACGCCCTTGAACTGCCGAGGTATACAGTCGAAGGCCTTCTGCAGGTCTAAAAAGGCCATATGCAAAGCTTTCCTTCTCTCTCTGTAAGCCTCAGCCAGATCCCGTAAGGCGAACACTGCGTCCATGGTGCTGTTACCCGCCCGGAAGCCATATTGACACTCAGAGACAGTACACTCGCTACGGAGCCGTGAGTCAATGATGCGCTCGAAGAGCTTCATGGTGTGGCACATGATCTTGATACCGCGGTAGCTACTACAATCCTGTACGCTACCTTTGCCTTTGTAAACAGGGATAATCAGGCTAAATCGCCACTGGTTTGGCATTTCCTTGGTGATCAGGATGCGGTTAAAAAGATCCGTCAGAAGGTCCACACCATGTGGGCCCATCGCCTTCCACACTTCAATTGGCACATTGTCAGGCCTGACCGCTTTCCGGTTCTTCATGTGGCGAAGAGCAATGCGGGTTTCATCGGGGGAAATAGGGGAAATAAGTCCAAGGTTTGGGAGGAAGGTTATGGGGATGCTGTTTGTTAGACAGCTCCGCGAAGTATGTACACCATCTCTCCTTAACAGAGGGGGCATCGTAGAGCAGCTTACCCTGGGCGTCCCTTACACAGAGACATTTGCTTATGTCCCGTATAGCTTTCTCCCTGGCACGTGCCAGCTTAAAAATAAGCTTTTTTTTGTGTATTTTTTTTTTATGTACGCCGCTTTCTCCGCCAATTGCGGATCGATTTTAATTTTCTTTTTTTTTGAAAGTCTGTACTACAAAGGTGGTCCCATTTTCAACAAGTCAGAATCTGATTATGGAACCCCATGAAAATCGAGGGAAACCCTCAATTTTTATAGGCCCCCATTGTGACACCGCCACGAGTAGACGTGTTTAGTAAACGCTCCGCGTATAAAAATTGTTTAAATTGAACTTTTGGAAACTAACTTTGGTATCTTTACCTTACACAAGTTATAAAGGCAGTGATTAACAAACGAGTGCAAATTGCTACACATAAACTAAAGATACAGTGCCAAAATAGCGAAAAATCATTCAAAACTCAACGTGTTTAAAAGTGCAAAAGTGATTGTCATTGTCTCGAGTGCGGGTAGTGTCAAACTTTAAAGCAAGGTCATTCTTTTGGCACGTATACGGCGACTCACTGTACTCCAGAGAATTTCGACAACATCTATTGTGTAGTGTTGGTCAAGTGGCCGTACGTCCGACTGCGCTATCGTCACTGCGCTCGAGAGGCGGTTCGAATCTGGGTTCGAAATATTCTTTTTGGATTTTGCAAATTGTTTTTATTGACATTAAAACATTTTGCTGAGCTTTTTAATAAACTTTGGAAAATATTAGTAATTTTTTGGCAATAATTTTATCAAATTCTTCGATTTTTTGGCTTTTCGTCGTACTTTCACACTCCAGCATCAACATGCCAATAAATAGATCTCCGCCACAGACACCTACGCCAAGCTCTAAGCTGCTTGCTGCACCGTTACCAAACACGCTGCAACATAGCTCGTCAGAACCAAATATTAACACCGAGGAACCCGGAAGGCGCGTTGAGAAAGAATACCTACACGTTACACAACGAAGTAAACGCAAGTGTTTGGAATCAGGGGCTTCTCAGGAGAGTCAAATATCGATTTTTATGTCCGAAATTAAAAACATGTTTACCGAATTTAAAGAGCAGCAAAACAAAAAAATTGAGAAAATTTATGAATCCATTGAAGAGATAAAAACCCAGAACACCAACATTCAATCTACAGTAGCTTTTCTTTCGCAAAATTACGACGCTTTGAAAACCCATATAAGTCAATTAGAAATGCAACTTGAATCTGAGCGGAATAACAATTCAATGGCCCTAAAAAACATGGAAGACAAAATAGAAAAACTGGAAAAAAGCTCTAGATCTGCTTGTGTAGAAATAAAAAATATCCCTGTCAGTGCCCAAGAGTCAAAAGAAAAATTGTTGGATATCGCTATTAAGACTGGCTCTGTAATCAATGTACCGATTCAACGTCATGAGATTAAAGATGCCTTTCGTATAGGTTCTACTGAAAAAAAAAATAGGCCTGTGATAATAGAATTTACTACCAACATTTTAAAAGAACAATTTCTTCGAATGTACAGAAGATTCAACAAAGACACGAAGAACAGGCTGACGACAGAGCACCTGAAAATAAACGGTCCAGCTAACCCTATATTTCTTTCCGAACATTTAACACCGAAAATGAGAAGACTGTTCTTTTTAGCTAGAGACTTTGCAAGCAGTAACGAATACCAGTACTGTTGGATCACAAATGGCAAAATATACCTACGCGAGAAACAAGGATCACCACATATTTTAATTAAGGATGAATTAGATTTCCCCAAAAAATGACTAGAATATTCTACTTCTTACCCCTGTAAATGCATGTTATTTATTTCAATTCAATTTAAAAAAATGGGTAATGCAAAAAAATTGTACTCTTATAAAATTAACAAAAGCAATACCTATAAATCATACAATATTTTGTTGCTTTGTAAATTTGTAATATTCTTGCACACTGAAACTTTATTGTTAACATTCAAACTCAACCCCATGACACACAACTCTGAACACTTACACTTACTCGTACACATCTATTACAACACTATACTACACTACGAGACAAATTGGTTAATCATCAAAACTGTCTTCCTCTATAATAACGCGCTAGAATTTGGTCATGCCTTCAATCTAAAAAGTACGTTAATTGATACCAATCGCTGTTATTCCATGGAAAATAATTTATTAAATTATCTTTTTACTCTATATAACCAATATAATGGGTGATACATCACATATAGTAGCTGATCTGGAACAAATTAATGTTTCAGATTCATATTCCTGCTCTCCTGAACAATGTAATACATATATTAAAACTACAAAAACTGGATTAAATATTTTTCATGTAAACATTCGTAGCATAGGTAACATTACTAATTTTAATAACCTTATAATCTTATTAGATAGAACTAAACTGCATTTCCATGTGATTGTTTTGACTGAGTGCTGGTTACAAAAGTGTCCATATCTTCCTTCTATACCCGGTTTTGAGTCTTATGCGTCCAATCATAATAATAAGAATGATGGCGTGGTCGTATACATTAGATTAAGTATAAAATACACCTTAGAAAAACCAGTATTCGACGATGCTAACTGCCTCATTGTTAAATTTTCTACGGAATTGGCGTTGATCGCAATATATCGTTCTCCTTCCTTCCGAAATATCCAAAACTTTATTACAAGTTTGGATACTACCTTGCACTCACTCAACTCCCACAAAAGTATCATTCTATTGGGTGATATCAATATCAACTTAGCTCCTAATAATAATGATGATAATATGCACTCTCACTTATACCTTGATACACTTGCATCACATGGAATGCTGCCGGCTCATTTGCTTCCCACTCGCTGCGACAGTTGCTTGGATCATGCAATCATTAAATCAAAAACGAGAGTGACCACCTTGGTTCTAGACTCGTTTATTACTGATCACGCCCCTTTGATAGTGTCTTACGACTCCCGAATTAAAACACCAAAATCAGTCACATTAACTCGTCGGGTGGACCTAGCGGCTTGCGTCGAAGCACTTGAGAAAACCGACTTCTCATCGGTCCTACAATGTTGCGACGCATCACAGGCTGCTGATGCACTAGTACATATTATATCTTATGTTGTCAGTAATACTACACGCAATGATCGCATCTCCAGTAAGAAACGCATACTTAAGCCCTGGATCACTCCCGGGATCCTAAAATGCATACGAAACCGGGATAAACTATATCAGAAAACTAAGAAAGAACCCAACAATGAAATATCCCGGGTGATCTACCTACGTTATAAATTTTTTTGCAACAATTTATTAAAAAAAATAAAACGTGAATATGAGCGAGCAGAATTCAAAAAACACAAAAACAACCCGAAGGAAACATGGAATCTTATAAAAACAATTACAAATCTTCACACTAGCAAAACGAATTCTAATGAGTTGTTGTCTCTGACAGATGACCCTACGCGTGCTGTTGACGTTGTTAATGACTTCTTCGTAAATGTAGGCAAGAATCTAGCATCTAAAATTGATTCGAAAAATGGTAACTCTGCATGTGTCTTCGGCTCCCGCGAAATAGGTTCCTCTCCAAATTCAATGGCTATTTTCGAAACTGATAACGAGGAAATTGAAAAAATTATTGTAAGTCTAAGCTCTACAAGTTCGGTTGGATGTGATGGCTCTCATCCCAATTTTGTGTCATGTTTTCAATCTTGTTTTCTCTACAGGAGTCTTTCCCTTGGCGTTCAAGACTGGTTTGGTTCATCCTATATATAAGAGTGGTGCTAGAGACAGTGTCAATAACTATAGGCCAATTTTTGTACTAACCATTTTATCCAAAATATTAGGAAAAATCATTAACAATAGGTTACTCAGTTACTTACAAGCCCAAAATATTATCGCTGACAACCAATACGGTTTTAGATCCGGCAAAAGTACTGAAGATGCAGTTTTGGAATTAACAAATCTATTGCTAAAAACCTAAACAATAAATTAAAAACATTAGCAATTTTCCTAGACCTCTTTAAAGCCTTTGACACTGTCTCAATCCCACTCTTACTAAACAAACTTGAACGACTTGGAATCAGAGGTTTGCCCCTAAATATTTTCACAAGCTACCTAACAGGGCGTTCTCAGACTACTAGGATAGGAACTTACACAAGTGGACCCAAATATATCAGTCACGGTGTGCCACAGGGTAGCGTACTTGGACCCACCTTATTTTTAATTTACATAAATGACCTTTGCAACCTCCCTTTACCTAACTGTAAAATTATAACATATGCAGATGATACTGCAATAGTAGTACATGGTAATGATTGGTCCGATACGCTCATTCATGCTGAATCTGCTCTACAGACTACCATGACCTGGCTAAGAACCAATTTGCTGACCCTTAACTTAGATAAAACTAAAGGGGAATGCCGATTTTAGGCCCAGCGTTGCCCAAGAAATTTAATTTACTAAAAAAAAATATGTAAATTTTACGTTAATAACTCTTCTATTCACGACTCGATACATGTCCGTAACATTTTTTAATAAATAATAAATATTGAAACGATACAACGAAATAAACAGACATTTGCTTATTTGCCAATAATCCGGGAAAAAATAACGTCTTGTTGCAAAACATTGATTTGACATTTACACATATTTGTACTTTATTTATTCGTCCTTTTGTTTATAGAGGTCCCAATGCATTTTATGTTAATACATTTAGATTTCTTATCAACTTACAAAATATAATATAATGATTTTAAAATGATCTACATAATGCATCGATCGATATTTTGTTTGTGCAATGGCAACACTGATTCCTGTCAGTTGAATGAATATCAATTCATTACTTTATTTGTATTTGCATCATAGTGATTAGTGATTCGCTGCGTGTATTTTGCTATCAAAATCGACGTTTTTGACCATGAATACTGACTCTGACGTCCCTATACCTGACGACCACGGCTTGAATTATGGATTCCGCTCTTGCTGATAATGACAACCCCCGCGATAACTTGGATTTGATGTCAGTACCTATTGAAGACCCCGGCATTCAACCTGGTTCGAGTTCTTCACTGCGAACTGTTGCAAGTGGATATGTACGCTGTGTAAATTGTAATTTAAACATATCAAGAATGCGAAGACACCCTTTGGAAATCGTCAAAGTTCGATCTCTCATACATAGATGGGTTGGACCTCAACAGGTAACTTAAATAAGTTTTAAAACTGTAATAAGAATATGGAAATATAAGGACTATTTTATTTTGAGTTATGTGAGCTCAAAATAAGATACCTACATTCATGCATGCATGCAAACAAATACATAATATTGTTTTTTCTTTTCCAGCAAGTTACAAGTGATAGTTTGGTGTGCCATGCATGTTGAACCAAAGCATGGAATGTAATCAGGCAGCCAACAAGTAAACACTCAACAGACCCTATTGTTGGCCACATTCATGTCTGTATTAGCTGTGGAACCTCTCTTTTAAGGCAAAGGTCACATTCGCTGAACATTGATACACCATGGGTTGAACAAATAAGGAATGTGATTGCAGATCAAATTGCACCACAACAGGTTAAGATAAGAAAGTATACTATTTTTGGAATTCTATTGAATGCAGTAAGATTGCTCTGAGATGTTAAAAGGTTAATATTATATCAGTTTTTTTTTGTTTTTCCACAGTTACCAAGATCAGCCTCTCTGTGTCATAATTGTTGGCGAAGGACCGAGAGAGCAGCGTCACGCTTGACTTCAGAACGGGAGTCATCAGTACAAAGTCTTCCGTCATTGGACACAGACTCTTCCAGAACGCAAACTGAAGTACAAAATACTACAAATAGCACGCAGTTGTCTAATTATATTAGAGCGCCTGACACACAACGCCAGTGTTTCTTTCCTGGATGTAACCAGTCTGAACGACTTTTAGTACCATCGTCATTACGAGTAAGTTTACTTTGCGACTACAATTATTATGTGCCAGCAGATTGTAGAATATGTTCTTATCACTTGAGAAGCAATTCATGGGATTTACTTCTAGACTCAATTTATAATCCTATCAGGACATTCAGTGCAGAGCATATGGAAGAATTAATTTCTTTATTAAAAGATAATATGCTAATGCATTTAGATTTTGATAATATATTAAGTATGCCAGAGCACATTGTTCACTATTACTTGGGCTTTTCAAAGGAACAGTTTCAGGCCCGTATTACAGAACGTTACTCAAGTACTACTTAAACTGCGTTCAACCGATTACTGCTTGAGCAAAGAATCTAGCCTCAAGCATTCAGTTTATTTTAGAACTATCCTCAAACTCAAATCAAACGAAACTACGCTTGAGTAGAGATTTTGATCTCTGATTACGTGAGTAAGCAATCATTATGGTAACCCTGAACAAAAGTTTGTTTTCTATTGCAATTCTTTTTTTTTTCGCACGATCAAAACCGGAGTAGGCGGACGACACGACGTTACTGACACTGACAGCCACCCTTAACCCTTCAGAGTAGGTACATATTATGTTCTGTGGACAGAAAAACTGTGAAACGGAGTGTTTTTGGCGGGATTATTTCGAGTGAAGTTCAGTGGCTGTTTTAATTATTCGCAAATTGATTCCTTGTGGTTTTGTTTTGTTGGTATTAACTACCTCAGCAAAGTTTGCGAGAAGGCTGACTCAATACATTTGCTGCCAAATACTGCAAAAAAAAATAGAATGTGCTGCACCCCATTCTAATGAAACTCAAAAAAAGATATAAATTAAAATAAAGAGGTCTCAGGTAAAATTAAATGTTTTACGACATCTTGTGAAAACCTGTACTTCTACTTAAAGTTTTCACAATTTAAGTACATTTAAGTTCGATTTGTCTCATTATTAAAAAATATTATAATAATCTACTTCTGCAAATATATCCGTTTTGATTAGGTAGGTACTCGATTTACTCCAAATCGACAACAATTTTCATGAGAATCTATGCTCAAGCGGGGTCTCGACTACACTTGCGAAAACAAAGATCAAATCTCGCCTCAAGCAGTGATTCTGAGCTGATTGTGCTTTTAAAATAAGGACACATTGAGTAGAGCTCAGTCAAGCCTCAAGCACTGTTCTGTAATACGCAAAAAATGTCATTTTAAAGTGACATTGCTCAGGTGATTATTGATTTTAGTTTCTCTGCTCAAGTCAAGTTCTAAAATTAAAACTCCAACTGAGACTAGTTTTAAGTAATGCTTGAGTCTTGATTGTAGTTCTGTAATACGGGCCTCAGCAAATGATTTTAGAAATTCCTAGACTATCAAATAGACATAGGGGTTCTTTTGCACTAGCTGCATACTTAATGAAATTGTGGACAGGTGATAGTAATGAGCGTATTTCGTCTCTATTGCAAGTCCCAAGGAGTACGTTAGAAGGTCTCATGAACATAGCAAGAGAAATATTGCATCAAGATTTTGTTCCAAGAAATCTTGGCATAAATCATATAACAAGAGCAGAAATAGCTCAAAGGAATCTCCTGATTCCTAATTCTTTATATGGAGGGCCAGAGAGATCACCAATTATAATTGCTGATGGTACATACATATATATAGAAAAGAGTTCTAATTACTTGTACCAGAAAAAAACCTATTCATTACATAAATACCGCAATCTGGTAAAGCCTTTCTTATTTGTATGCAGTGATGGTTATATCATTGATATACTGGGCCCCTATCCTGCTACAACCACAGATGCAGAAATAATGATACAAGAGTTTGAAAATGAAAACAGTCCATTCCGTCAATTTTTCCAAGCAGGAGATGTTTTTATTTTGGATAGAGGCTTCAGGGACTCCTTAACATTATTAAGAAGTTGTAGCTATAATGTACATATACCGTTATCCCCAGAAGATAATGAGCCACAACTAACCACAAGCCAAGCCAATAAGTCCAGAGCTGTAACATTATGTCGTTGGGTTGTGCAGGTGGTGAATGGTATTTTTAAAAGCAAGTTTAAATTATTTAGACAAAACTTTTTTAATAGGGCTTCCAAGCATCTCATGATAGATTTTTCTGTGGCTGCAGCTCTTATAAATAAATACCACACCAAATTAAGGGATAGGGATGATGCCCATGAAATAATCCAAATAGTTAATAGGAACATGAACAAAAACAATGATCTCTCAGACTATGTTAGGGTGCATAATCTCAATAGAGCTAGGGCAGATTTTCACAATATAAGTGTAGACAGGGAAAATATAAGAGATTTCCCAAGATTAAATTACAGCGACTTAATATTGATTGCCTGCGGGATATATCAATTAAAACAAGCCTGCTCTTAGTATGGAGAGCACATCAGATTCAATGGATCTTACGTTATTGAAGTTTCTAGGGACCCTAGGAATAGAACGATGGAAGAAATTATATTTGGGTCGAATTGCTACTTAATAAGAGCAAAAATTGCAAGTAGGCATGTCAGTCGCAAAGTATACTTCGTGTATATTTTAGTAAGCAATACTGAAGCAGGTCGTGAGGCGATAAAGCAGTATTGCTGTAACTGCATTGTTGGCCGTCGTACTGTTGGAGCTGTGCCCATGTCATGACAGTGATAGGGTATTTGGGGTGGGCACGGCATCAATCTAATATTTTTCCTCCAGCTCAATTTTTGGACGATGTCTTAGTATATGACGAATAAAATGTTTTATATTAATATAGTGTTTTATTTTCAACCATCTGAAATCTTTAAATAATATATTTACCTTTAATATGTTATGTAGGAAGAATTTTCAATAACTTTTTAATACCTATGTAGGGCACATTAAAAAAACCTTATAATTTGGAAACTCCAACTATTTTCAATAATTTTCTTTTATCAATATATTATTTGTGGGGCATACTAATAGTAACATTCGATGTTACTTGTGGGCAATCAGGGCCTAAATCACTATGGCGGCTTGGCATCCCCCTTTATGACCTTTTCCCCGCGTAGAACATCACAACCAGCCTCTACCTACACACTAACAGCTCATAAATGTAACCCTAGCACAAACCAGGACTGTAATTGCACTGAAATTGTCCATACTGATTGTATGAAGTATCTTGGTGTCTATATTGATAGTTCTCTGTCATGGAGTGAACATATAAAGTCTCTGGTGGGTAGAGTCAGAAAATTAATATATGTGTTTAAGAACCTGAGGGCTTCTGCTGACTTCCCTACATTAAAAACGGTATATTATGCTCTAGCTCACTCAATTATAACTTATTGTATAACGGCCTGGGGCAGTTCTGGTAAATCCTCATTACTAGTGGAAAGGGCGCAGAGGGCAGTTTTAAAAGTTATGGCCCACAAACCAATCCGCTTCCCCACAAATGAACTCTACGCACTATGTGGGGTCCCAAGAGTGAGACACTCATTTGCACTTTGCACCGTACTACGCAAGCACTCCGAACTGACTTTTGATGCTGGCCTCTTTAAGCACAGACGAAGGCCTATTAGAGTCTGTTTAATCGAGCCAGCCAGCACTGAAGTAGTTAGACGTCAATATAGATACCTAAGCTCTATTCTGTACAATCGAGTAAATAGTCTATGTAACATATATTCACTTAATCTGAGACAGTGTCGATTCACCGTGGACAAGTGGCTTCATACTCTTACTTATGAGGAACTAGAAAACCTAGTTAAAACGTAACATACACGTTAACACCAACTCACAACACGACACCACACACACGCACAACACAACACAATACATCACACGCATTACACATCGCACACACACACCAGTTTTTTTTTTTGATTACCGTAACTTTTCTTTTTCATTTTATTTTCTTTTTTATTACTTTATTGTTATTTTCGTCTGTAATTTATTTATAAGTTGGTACTATTTTTGTACGCTGGAGCACTGACGCATAAATCTTTTTTGTATGGGCGCTAATGGCTGCGACACAGTTTAAAACTAATGCAGTCATTATCGTACTTAATTTTATTGTAATTCGTGTTTTTAGTTCCAATAAATATTATTATTATTATTATTATTATTATTATTATTATTATATACTATACAATGTTTTTCATGAAACTTCTAACGTATTAAGGTATTTTCCCGGACTGGTCCCATTTTAATGTGGTGAAGATCTGATAAAGAACTTCGGAGGTAGGCAAGGGAACTCTTCAATCAATGATAGCAAATGGATCAGGATTTCTGAAATCTCATGTCTGTTGATCGTTTACACCAGTTCATAACATAACATCATGCCGGTACGCTGTTTGTGGTTTAACTTTTTAATGGTACGCAAATACCAATAAAAAGTGAAAAAAAAAACATTTTACAAAAAAATAAAACCAACTTCCAAAAACAAAACACTACAAAGTCTAAAATAACTTTAATTTCGGAAGTACAAAAAAACACTGACTTCCGAAATTAAAGTTATTTTAGATTTTGTAGTGTTTTGTTTTTGGAAGTTGGTTTTATTTTTTTGTGAAAAATTTTTTGTAAGGCAATATATAGAAGACTCAACTATCAGTTTTATTTATGATATTGTTATATTGTTAGTGGAATAGGCCTGTTAAAGGGGACACTACTATAGAAAACGCGCCTAGTGATAAGGCCGCCCATTGTGTCACCCTATGTAATGTTTTCTTCATCTATCTTTTCTGTAACTTAAATGGTGTACATAATAAAGAGTATTCTATTCTACAGCTCTACCTCATGGTTGGTGTAGAAAAGAGCTAAAAACTTGTTCTAAAGTCTGGAAGAAGATGAACAGTTCTTGGAGATTCTCTCATCATAATATGAGTTTAGCATAGAATGAATGTATAGATATGAATATAAATGGAAGACGTTGTGCGATCAAAGGTAAAAAAAAATCTGTCAATGCTCTTCCTTCTTCTCTGTTAGATAATAGTAACGTACGGAGATCACTTAATTCCTTTCATACAAGAAGAATTACTGTTTTCTCTATGGATAGAACTGTCACCCTTTTGTATTTTGTTCTGAAAATAATGTAAGTTTTTTTTCAGTAGTGTTCCCTTTTTCAAAGTATTTTTTCATGCAGGGATCCTGAGGCATCCTTTGCTTCCTTTGCTTGCTTTTTGTTCCATTGGTTGGCCTTACATTAAAATTTGGAACCAATACAATAAGCAGGTCAACACTTTGCGTGACCAGAAGGCTGGCTCGTTTTTGCTCAAAGAATAGCATTGCCATTCAACGTGGCAATGCTGCCAGACTTCTGGGCACGTTTCCGGATGACAGCAATGCGGAGGAATTTTTCGACGCCTGATTGTATTTGGTTTTGTATATTCATAATGTATATAGTTATTTTGAAATAAAACTTAAACAATTAGGCCTAAAAAAAAAAAAAAATAATTCTTAAAAAAAAACAAGAAGTTGACAAAAAATCACTGGTAAGATTCTTCGTGAAGTTATTATATCCTTATTTTAAAACTATTTTCTTTTGAATAACTAGTAAAGTAAGGTGAATAACCCTTTTATTTACCATTTCATTCGTTCTTCACCTTAGTTTTCTTAGTTGCCTCTTCTTCATCATCTGCCTAGCTTTTCCCAACTATATTGGGGTCGGCTTCCAGTCAAACCTGATTCAGCTGAATACCAGTGTTTTACGTGGAGCGGCTGCCTACCAGACCTCCACAACCCATTAACTGGGTAACACGGTACTTTTGGCAAGACTGGAGTCGGATTTACTGGCTTCTGACAATCCGTAACGACTGCCAAAGATCTACAAATGACAGCCGGGACCAACGGCTTAACGTGCTTTCCGAGGCACGGAAGAAGCTCGGTATGTTAAGATTGTCACCCATTAACAGACCGACCTTGGCAAGCGTTGCTTAACCTTAAAGATCGACCCGTGCGGCTGTTATTCTTAATAGTAGCAATATTTTTCATGAAGAATATCATACTATTAGAAGTAATTGACTTAAAAGACATCAATGTGAGAAGAAAGAAGACTTTGGTCCTTACAACGTGATCACCACAACTGCGGATAATTATGGTTATAATTTCCACAGTCGCCATGATCGCGTTGCAGGTGACTTGGTCGTCGGCTGAAGAAAGAAGAAGACTTATTTTTATGTTGCTCTATCATGAGCTGAAAACTTTAGGCCGTAATTATAATAAATTGGTCGTCCGCTTCTCTCCTATTGGTCTTAGCGTGATAATATATACCCTATAGCCTTCCTCGATAAATGGGCTATCTAACACTGAATAAATCTTTCAAATCGGACCAGTAGTTCCTGAGATTAGCGCGTTCAAGCAAACAAACAAAAAAACAAACTCTTAAGCTTTAAATATTAGTAATAGAAATACCATACAATATGTAATATATAGGGTGGCTAGAACATTGACGTCCAAAAATAAAATTTAGGTCCCTCGTTTCGTGGGGTAACCGAATCACTCTCATGTATGTTCCACGACTTTCATAGTTTTCGAGCTATATTTTTTTTTTCTACATTTTTGAGAATTATCTACCTGACCAACATGAACAAAAACCAAAAATAACAATAAAAATAAAAGATTTTGTCGAGATTTTTTTCTTTGCAACTGAACCTTCATGAGTTGTACTTTTATGCATAAAATTATCTGTACGGTGCAACCGCACATTATGCAATTCAGCAGTTTACGCCGCACATACATTTCGATTCAACTCATAATACAGTTCAGTTCGCGTTAGGCTATCAAGTCAGCCAGGCGTTCTCGTTACAGCCAACAAGGGCCGCGTCACTCACTTCATTTGCCACACCATCAGTCCATTAAGCTCATTTTACCTATAAGTACTTTTGGGATACAGTAATGTTCTAGTACTTACCTTCTTTTATTCCATTCATCTCCCATCTGAAAGTAATGTAGGGTCTGGCAAGAGATCATACATTATCAGCTCCGGAACTGTGTAGAAAGTTGTGAAAATGTTGGTATAAAGTCAGAAATTTTCGTTTCCTAAATTATGACCTAAATTTTTAACTTAAAATTAAAAATTTAAATAGGTGACTTCATGGTTCCTAAGTAAGTTTCGAAAATGAGTCAGACTTTCAGCCTTCATATTCATTAAAAAAGAGTACTTTAATAGGGCTAATTTTGCTGAAATTGGCCTCCAAAGATGGCGAGGTGGAAGATAAGAGTCTCAAACTTAGACGAACGATGGTGTTGAAAAAAAAAACAAGATATTTTATAAAAAAAAAATTGGAAGTCGGTATTAAAAAACTTTTTATTAAAAAATACAACCAACTTCTAAAAACAAAACACTGCAAGGTATAAAATAACTTGGAGGAAAGAAAAGAATTTCGGAAGTCGGTGTTTTTGATTATTTTTCGTTTTTTGACACCGACTTCCGAAATTGAAGTTCTTTTCTTTCTTCCGAAGTCGGATGTATTTTTTGTAATTTTTTTTTTTCACTTTTAAGTGGTACTCGTTAATATACAAACACTAAAAAAACATAGGTACGGTTTCAGCAATCCCGATCCATTTATGATCATTTATTGAAGAGTTCCGTTGCCTACCTCCGAAGTTCTTTATCAGATCTTCACCAAATTGAAATGGGACTAGTCCAGAAAAATACTCTACCAAACAAAAAAAAAAATCATCCAAATCGGCTGACAATTGGCGAAAATATCGCCGAACAAACATTTTTCATGGGATTTCATCATCAGATCCTAATTTATACCTTCCATCATCAGCTCAGCAACATAAGATGATGATAACCAGGCACAAAAATTTGAATCGCGTTAGATAATTTATGAAAAACATTGTATGTGCCTATAAAATTTGAGGGTTGCCCTCGATTTTCATGGGATTCCATCATCAGATTTTGATTTGGTGACAATGGGACCAATCGAAAAGTATACTCTTTCAGATGAAATAAGAATTTTTCAAATTGGTTTATAAATAATGACGGAGTTATGAGGTAACAAACATAAAAAAATACTAATGAATTGAGAACCTCCTCCTTTTTTTGAAGTCGGTTAAAAACGAAGTCACTCAAATGTCTCGCAGATGGCGGCACGTGGGTTGGGTTGGTGGTTCCCTTCGACATGGTTGAGCTGAATGGTGCCGATACACGCGTCATGTTCGTGAACGGGCGCTGTAGGTTGAGACTGGTCATCTCTTAACTGCCATTGGCTTATTTTAATCTTTATATTTTAAATTCTTATAATAAGCTTTTTTTTCCTTTGCATTGTCCTCACATGCAGAAGCAACAAGTATATGTTACTAAGAATTTTGTAAAACAGAACATGATTTAAAAGAGTGTCCGTGTTGCACGTTCTTCTCCATAGAGATCTACGCTTTGGAACGTGCAAATGCTTCCTTGGTTTTGACTGACCGACCTTAACGTTTCAAAAGTGCATGTGAATGGTTTTTTTGAAATAAAAAGCTTTAAATCTGAATCTGAATCTGAAGAAACGAAATCAAAAACACCAAAGTCATTTGTATTACTTTCTAAATTTTTTGTAACACCTTGGTTTGCCTAAGTTTGTGACTCACGTCTTCCAGCAAGAATGGAAGTTTATTTTCCGAGAAGTTTCAGTAGGTTTCTCCTTTAAATCTGGACAGTAGTTCAGACGGACCATTTAGTTCGTATTGAGGATACCAGACCACAAGTTAACGATAAAATGATGCTGAAACTGTAATTTCATGTGGAATTTTCATTCTCCTACATGTGGTCATCATCTTCCTGCCCTTATCCCATGTTACTTGGGGTCGGCGCAACACGTTTTATTCTTCCATTCTGTTCTATCAGTCGTCACTCTATCACTAACTCCCTTTTCTTTCATATCGCTCCTCACACAATCCATCCATCTTTTCTTTGGCCTTCCTCTCCCTCTCTATCCCTCTCGCATATGGTAATTTTAGTAAAATGTCCAAAAAAATATTTCTAATCAGATGGATTGATTTTCTGAATTTTCCACCTCGCCGTCTTTAAAGGCCAATTTCAGCAAAATTGCCCGTATTAAAGTACTTTTTTTAATGATTACAATAGCTGAAAGTCTCAGAACCATGAAGTCACATATTTAGATTTTTAATTTAATGTTGAAAGTTTAGGTCATATTTTACGGAACGCAAATTTTTCACTATAGACCAACATTTTCACAATTTTCAACACAGTTACGAAGCTGATAATTTTATGCGTAAAAGTACAACTCATGAAGATTCACCTGCAAAGAAAGAAATCTCAACAACTTCTACTTTTGTTTTTAGATATTTTTCAAGTTGGTCAGGTAGATAATTCTCAAAAATTCTGAAAAAAAAAACATGGCTCGTGTTGGGAATCTTGCGGGAGGCAAGTGAACATATCTCGTTTGTACCCCTTCTCGTAAGTATTTTTAGAAATCCTCTCTTAGAGCTCCCCTACACTCCCCAAGGAACCTACATGCCAAATTTCAGCTTTCTACAACCAGCAGTTTCGGCTGTGCGTTGTCTGTCAGTCACTTAGTAACGGAAGAATTTTATAAAGTATGGATTAGAAGGAGTTCGAGGAGAACGAGAAGAAAGAAGCCTTTGGTCACTTGCAACGTGATCATCACAACTGCAGATAGTTATGGATATAATACTGCAGTTGCCATGATCGCGTTGCAGGTGACTTTATCGTCGGCAGAAGAAAGAAGACTTGTTTGATATCATGAGATGATAACATTGGGCCTTTATTATATTACTTTCAGGCAGGCGTGCTTTATCTTCGACCACATCATCGCTTACCAACAGGTGATCATAGTGGTCAAACGCGTGCCTCAATGACGAACAACGAACAACAGTGAAACAAATGAACATTTAATATTCATTTGTTTTTTTTTTCAATAAACAGCTTTCTATTTGCAAGCCAGGCAGAAAATTAAATAAAACCTTTGGTAATTTACCTCCTTGGCTGTCATGTCTCGGGAAATAATATGAGTTTACTATATTATTTATTTGGTCGCTAAACACGACAGATCTAGATTTTTATACTACCTTTGCCGGTCGCTGCTCGCATGCATTTGGCCAGTACAGCAATTTCGATTTATCTCGAAGAAGGTTGTCAAAATAATGCTCAAATTTCCAAGCATGTTTGAGAAAAAGACAATAATTTACGGGAAATTGTTGTCAAAAGTTAAACAATTAATGTATCACGTTTTCTTCTAGCTTAAGTTATCACACTCAACATTTACTTTCCAGGGAACATACTCCCGTGATATATATAGCCTATGTCTTATTCCAGACTATAATTTACCTCTGTGCCAAGTTTCAGGTAGATCCTTCTAGGCGTTTTTATGTGAAAAAGTAACAAATATCTATCCATCCTCTCAAACTTTCGCATTTATAATATAAGTTGGATTAAATGATTGATTCAAATGTTTTATGAAAATCAGCGCTATAAATGAGCAGTGGTGGCAAGATCATTTCATGCCCAAGATTAATAATTAACATTTGACAGTAATCAAAATGGGTACGGATAATAATCCCGAAATTTCATAATACTATGGCTGAAATACCGATGACCAAAACAACGAAATTCAAAATAGCGAAAGTTTTAAATGCCGATAGCCGTTATATCGAAACATAAAATACCGATGTCCAAATGCCCGAAAGGATGAAACCCCGAATGGACGAAATACCGATGGATGAAGTCCTGAAAATCGAAATACAGTGTATCGAATGTCCTAGGTTAGGCTAGGGTAGAACAGTTCTCGCGATCCCCGGTTGGTGAGAGATGGAGCACCTGGGTGGTTTTAGTCAGTAAGAGTCTGATAGACCCCTCCGCCCGTCCCAGGACGGAGGACATCCATGAGGGTTTCCCACCGTTAAAAAAAAAAAAGGATGGAACAGTAAGTTAGCCACATTCCCTTTATTGTTGGTGAATCATTTGGTTTGAAAGAACATTCTAAGACATGTGACATCTACCAACCCGCACTCGGCCCGCGTGGTGGATCCCACTCCCTCTCACCGAGAGGAGGCCTGTGTCCCGGCAGTGGGAACATTATAGGCTGATTATGCTATGCTTATGCATTTGGTTTAGATGAGGTCAAACTCCGCCAAATTGTCGGCAGGCTCCTATTTCTCGGGGTGCCCGGGGTTATTGGTATCATACTTACCTATTATGTTAAGCTCCTTTTTTGTAAACATTTTAGGCTTTGGGATGTAATTTCGGGATTTTGAACTTCGGATAACTAGTAAAGTAAGGTGAATAACCCTTTCATTTACCATTTCATTCGTTCTTCACCTTAGTTTTCTTAGTTGCCTCTTCTTCATCATCTGCCTAGCTTTTCCCAACTATATTGGGGTCGGCTTCCAGTCAAACCTGATTCAGCTGAATACCAGTGTTTTACGTGGAGCGGCATTAACTGGGTAACACGGTACTTTTGGCAAGACTGGAGTCGGATTTACTGGCTTCTGACAATCCGTAACGACTGCCAAAGATCTACAAATGACAGCCGGGACCAACGGCTTAACGTGCTTTCCGAGGCACGGAGGAAGCTCGGTATGTTAAGATTGTCACCCATTAACAGACCGACCTTGGCAAGCGTTGCTTAACCTTGAAGATCGACCCGTGCGGCTGTTATTCTTAATAGTAGCAATATTTTTCATGAAGAATATCATTTTATTAGAAGTAATTGACTTAAAAGACATCAATGTGAGAAGAAAGAAGACTTTGGTCCTTACAACGTGATCATCACAACTGCGGATAATTATGGTTATAATTTCCACAGTCGCCATGATCGCGTTGCAGGTGACTTGGTCGTCGGCTGAAGAAAGAAGAAGACTTATTTTTATGTTGCTCTATCATGAGCTGAAAACTTTAGGCCGTAATTATAATAAATTGGTCGTCCGCTTCTCTCCTATTGGTCTTAGCGTGATAATATATTATATCCTATAGCCTTCCTCGATAAATGGGCTATCTAACACTGAATAAATCTTTCAAATCGGACCAGTAGTTCCTGAGATTAGCGCGTTCAAGCAAACAAACAAAAAAACAAACTCTTAAGCTTTAAATATTAGTAATAGAAATACCATACAATATGTAATATATAGGGTGGCTAGAACATTGACGTCCAAAAATAAAATTTAGGTCCCTCGTTTCGTGGGGTAACCGAATCACTCTCATGTATGTTCCACGACTTTCATAGTTTTCGAGCTATATTTTTTTTTTTCTACATTTTTGAGAATTATCTACCTGACCAACATGAACAAAAACCAAAAATAACAATAAAAATAAAAGATTTTGTCGAGATTTTTTTCTTTGCAACTGAACCTTCATGAGTTGTACTTTTATGCATAAAATTATCTGTACGGTGCAACCGCACATTATGCAATTCAGCAGTTTACGCCGCACATACATTTCGATTCAACTCATAATACAGTTCAGTTCGCGTTAGGCTATCAAGTCAGCCAGGCGTTCTCGTTACAGCCAACAAGGGCCGCGTCACTCACTTCATTTGCCACACCATCAGTCCATTAAGCTCATTTTACCTATAAGTACTTTTGGGATACAGTAATGTTCTAGTACTTACCTTCTTTTATTCCATTCATCTCCCATCTGAAAGTAATGTAGGGTCTGGCAAGAGATCATACATTATCAGCTCCGGAACTGTGTAGAAAGTTGTGAAAATGTTGGTATAAAGTCAGAAATTTTCGTTTCCTAAATTATGACCTAAATTTTTAACTTAAAATTAAAAATTTAAATAGGTGACTTCATGGTTCCTAAGTAAGTTTCGAAAATGAGTCAGACTTTCAGCCTTCATATTCATTAAAAAAGAGTACTTTAATAGGGCTAATTTTGCTGAAATTGGCCTCCAAAGATGGCGAGGTGGAAGATAAGAGTCTCAAACTTAGACGAACGATGGTGTTGAAAAAAAAAACAAGATATTTTATAAAAAAAAAATTGGAAGTCGGTATTAAAAAACTTTTTATTAAAAAATACAACCAACTTCTAAAAACAAAACACTGCAAGGTATAAAATAACTTGGAGGAAAGAAAAGAATTTCGGAAGTCGGTGTTTTTGATTATTTTTCGTTTTTCGACACCGACTTCCGAAATTGAAGTTCTTTTCTTTCTTCCGAAGTCGGATGTATTTTTTGTAAATTTTTTTTTTCACTTTTAAGTGGTACTCGTTAATATACAAACACTTAAAAAACATAGGTACGGTTTCAGCAATCCCGATCCATTTATGATCATTTATTGAAAAGTTCCGTTGCCTACCTCTGAAGTTCTTTATCAGATCTTCACCAAATTGAAATGGGACTAGTCCAGAAAAATACTCTACCAAACAAAAAAAAAATCATCCAAATCGGCTGACAATTGGCGAAAATATCGCCGAACAAACATTTTTCATGGGATTTCATCATCAGATCCTAATTTATGCCTTCCATCATCAGCTCAGTAACATAAGATGATGATAACCAGGCACAAAAATTTGAATCGCGTTAGATAATTTATGAAAAACATTGTATGTGCCTATAAAATTTGAGGGTTGCCCTCGATTTTCATGGGATTCCATCATCAGATTTTGATTTGGTGACAATGGGACCAATCGAAAAGTATACTCTTTCAGATGAAATAAGAATTTTTCAAATTGGTTTATAAATAATGACGGAGTTATGAGGTAACAAACATAAAAAAATACTAATGAATTGAGAACCTCCTCCTTTTTTTGAAGTCGGTTAAAAACGAAGTCACTCAAATGTCTCGCAGATGGCGGCACGTGGGTTGGGTTGGTGGTTCCCTTCGACATGGTTGAGCTGAATGGTGCCGATACACGCGTCATGTTCGTGAACGGGCGCTGTAGGTTGAGACTGGTCATCTCTTAACTGCCATTGGCTTATTTTAATCTTTATATTTTAAATTCTTATAATAAGCTTTTTTTTCCTTTGCATTGTCCTCACATACAGAAGCAACAAGTATATGTTACTAAGAATTTTGTAAAACAGAACATGATTTAAAAGAGTGTCCGTGTTGCACGTTCTTCTCCATAGAGATCTACGCTTTGGAACGTGCAAATGCTTCCATGGTTTTGACTGACCGACCTTAACGTTTCAAAAGTGCATGTGAATGGTTTTTTTGAAATAAAAAGCTTTAAATCTGAATCTGAATCTGAAAAAACGAAATCAAAAACACCAAAGTCATTTGTATTATTTTCTAAATTTTTTGTAACACCTTGGTTTGCCTAAGTTTGTGACTCACGTCTTCCAGCAATAATGGAAGTTTATTTTCCGAGAAGTTTCAGTAGGTTTCTCCTTTAAATCTGGACAGTAGTTCAGACGGACCATTTAGTTCGTATTGAGGATACCAGACCACAAGTTAACGATAAAATGATGCTGAAACTGTAATTTCATGTGGAATTTTCATTCTCCTACATGTGGTCATCATCTTCCTGCCCTTATCCCATGTTACTTGGGGTCGGCGCAACACGTTTTATTCTTCCATTCTGTTCTATCAGTCGTCACTCTATCACTAACTCCCTTTTCTTTCATATCGCTCCTCACACAATCCATCCATCTTTTCTTTGGCCTTCCTCTCCCTCTCCATCCCTCTCGCATATGGTAATTTTAGTAAAATGTCCAAAAAAATATTTCTAATCAGATGGATTGATTTTCTGAATTTTCCACCTCGCCGTCTTTAAAGGCCAATTTCAGCAAAATTGCCCGTATTAAAGTACTTTTTTTAATGATTACAATAGCTGAAAGTCTCAGAACCATGAAGTCACATATTTAGATTTTTAATTTAATGTTGAAAGTTTAGGTCATATTTTACGGAACGCAAATTTTTCACTATAGACCAACATTTTCACAATTTTCAACACAGTTACGAAGCTGATAATTTTATGCGTAAAAGTACAACTCATGAAGATTCACCTGCAAAGAAAGAAATCTCAACAACTTCTACTTTTGTTTTTACATATTTTTCAAGTTGGTCAGGTAGATAATTCTCAAAAATTCTGAAAAAAAAAAACATGGCTCGTGTTGGGAATCTTGCGGGAGGCAAGTGAACATATCTCGTTTGTACCCCTTCTCGTAAGTATTTTTAGAAATCCTCTCTTAGAGCTCCCCTACACTCCCCAAGGAACCTACATGCCAAATTTCAGCTTTCTACAACCAGCAGTTTCGGCTGTGCGTTGTCTGTCAGTCACTTAGTAACGGAAGAATTTTATAAAGTATGGATTAGAAGGAGTTCGAGGAGAACGAGAAGAAAGAAGCCTTTGGTCACTTGCAACGTGATCATCACAACTGCAGATAGTTATGGATATAATACTGCAGTTGCCATGATCGCGTTGCAGGTGACTTTATCGTCGGCAGAAGAAAGAAGACTTGTTTGATATCATGAGATGATAACATTGGGCCTTTATTATATTACTTTCAGGCAGGCGTGCTTTATCTTCGACCACATCATCGCTTACCAACAGGTGATCATAGTGGTCAAACGCGTGCCTCAATGACGAACAACGAACAACAGTGAAACAAATGAACATTTAATATTCATTTGTTTTTTTTTTCAATAAACAGCTTTCTATTTGCAAGCCAGGCAGAAAATTAAATAAAACCTTTGGTAATTTACCTCCTTGGCTGTCATGTCTCGGGAAATAATATGAGTTTACTATATTATTTATTTGGTCGCTAAACACGACAGATCTAGATTTTTATACTACCTTTGCCGGTCGCTGCTCGCATGCATTTGGCCAGTACAGCAATTTCGATTTATCTCGAAGAAGGTTGTCAAAATAATGCTCAAATTTCCAAGCATGTTTGAGAAAAAGACAATAATTTACGGGAAATTGTTGTCAAAAGTTAAACAATTAATGTATCACGTTTTCTTCTAGCTTAAGTTATCACACTCAACATTTACTTTCCAGGGAACATACTCCCGTGATATATATAGCCTATGTCTTATTCCAGACTATAATTTACCTCTGTGCCAAGTTTCAGGTAGATCCTTCTAGGCGTTTTTATGTGAAAAAGTAACAAATATCTATCCATCCTCTCAAACTTTCGCATTTATAATATAAGTTGGATTAAATGATTGATTCAAATGTTTTATGAAAATCAGCGCTATAAATGAGCAGTGGTGGCAAGATCATTTCATGCCCAAGATTAATAATTAACATTTGACAGTAATCAAAATGGGTACGGATAATAATCCCGAAATTTCATAATACTATGGCTGAAATACCGATGACCAAAACAACGAAATTCAAAATAGCGAAAGTTTTAAATGCCGATAGCCGTTATATCGAAACATAAAATACCGATGTCCAAATGCCCGAAAGGATGAAACCCCGAATGGACGAAATACCGATGGATGAAGTCCTGAAAATCGAAATACAGTGTATCGAATGTCCTAGGTTAGGCTAGGGTAGAACAGTTCTCGCGATCCCCGGTTGGTGAGAGATGGAGCACCTGGGTGGTTTTAGTCAGTAAGAGTCTGATAGACCCCTCCGCCCGTCCCAGGACGGAGGACATCCATGAGGGTTTCCCACCGTTAAAAAAAAAAAAGGATGGAACAGTAAGTTAGCCACATTCCCTTTATTGTTGGTGAATCATTTGGTTTGAAAGAACATTCTAAGACATGTGACATCTACCAACCCGCACTGGGCCCGCGTGGTGGATCCCACTCCCTCTCACCGAGAGGAGGCCTGTGTCCCGGCAGTGGGAACATTATAGGCTGATTATGCTATGCTTATGCATTTGGTTTAGATGAGGTCAAACTCCGCCAAATTGTCGGCAGGCTCCTATTTCTCGGGGTGCCCGGGGTTATTGGTATCATACTTACCTATTATGTTAAGCTCCTTTTTTGTAAACATTTTAGGCTTTGGGATGTAATTTCGGGATTTTGAACTTCGGATAACTAGTAAAGTAAGGTGAATAACCCTTTCATTTACCATTTCATTCGTTCTTCACCTTAGTTTTCTTAGTTGCCTCTTCTTCATCATCTGCCTAGCTTTTCCCAACTATATTGGGGTCGGCTTCCAGTCAAACCTGATTCAGCTGAATACCAGTGTTTTACGTGGAGCGGCATTAACTGGGTAACACGGTACTTTTGGCAAGACTGGAGTCGGATTTACTGGCTTCTGACAATCCGTAACGACTGCCAAAGATCTACAAATGACAGCCGGGACCAACGGCTTAACGTGCTTTCCGAGGCACGGAGGAAGCTCGGTATGTTAAGATTGTCACCCATTAACAGACCGACCTTGGCAAGCGTTGCTTAACCTTGAAGATCGACCCGTGCGGCTGTTATTCTTAATAGTAGCAATATTTTTCATGAAGAATATCATTTTATTAGAAGTAATTGACTTAAAAGACATCAATGTGAGAAGAAAGAAGACTTTGGTCCTTACAACGTGATCATCACAACTGCGGATAATTATGGTTATAATTTCCACAGTCGCCATGATCGCGTTGCAGGTGACTTGGTCGTCGGCTGAAGAAAGAAGAAGACTTATTTTTATGTTGCTCTATCATGAGCTGAAAACTTTAGGCCGTAATTATAATAAATTGGTCGTCCGCTTCTCTCCTATTGGTCTTAGCGTGATAATATATTATATCCTATAGCCTTCCTCGATAAATGGGCTATCTAACACTGAATAAATCTTTCAAATCGGACCAGTAGTTCCTGAGATTAGCGCGTTCAAGCAAACAAACAAAAAAACAAACTCTTAAGCTTTAAATATTAGTAATAGAAATACCATACAATATGTAATATATAGGGTGGCTAGAACATTGACGTCCAAAAATAAAATTTAGGTCCCTCGTTTCGTGGGGTAACCGAATCACTCTCATGTATGTTCCACGACTTTCATAGTTTTCGAGCTATATTTTTTTTTTTCTACATTTTTGAGAATTATCTACCTGACCAACATGAACAAAAACCAAAAATAACAATAAAAATAAAAGATTTTGTCGAGATTTTTTTCTTTGCAACTGAACCTTCATGAGTTGTACTTTTATGCATAAAATTATCTGTACGGTGCAACCGCACATTATGCAATTCAGCAGTTTACGCCGCACATACATTTCGATTCAACTCATAATACAGTTCAGTTCGCGTTAGGCTATCAAGTCAGCCAGGCGTTCTCGTTACAGCCAACAAGGGCCGCGTCACTCACTTCATTTGCCACACCATCAGTCCATTAAGCTCATTTTACCTATAAGTACTTTTGGGATACAGTAATGTTCTAGTACTTACCTTCTTTTATTCCATTCATCTCCCATCTGAAAGTAATGTAGGGTCTGGCAAGAGATCATACATTATCAGCTCCGGAACTGTGTAGAAAGTTGTGAAAATGTTGGTATAAAGTCAGAAATTTTCGTTTCCTAAATTATGACCTAAATTTTTAACTTAAAATTAAAAATTTAAATAGGTGACTTCATGGTTCCTAAGTAAGTTTCGAAAATGAGTCAGACTTTCAGCCTTCATATTCATTAAAAAAGAGTACTTTAATAGGGCTAATTTTGCTGAAATTGGCCTCCAAAGATGGCGAGGTGGAAGATAAGAGTCTCAAACTTAGACGAACGATGGTGTTGAAAAAAAAAACAAGATATTTTATAAAAAAAAAATTGGAAGTCGGTATTAAAAAACTTTTTATTAAAAAATACAACCAACTTCTAAAAACAAAACACTGCAAGGTATAAAATAACTTGGAGGAAAGAAAAGAATTTCGGAAGTCGGTGTTTTTGATTATTTTTCGTTTTTCGACACCGACTTCCGAAATTGAAGTTCTTTTCTTTCTTCCGAAGTCGGATGTATTTTTTGTAAATTTTTTTTTTCACTTTTAAGTGGTACTCGTTAATATACAAACACTTAAAAAACATAGGTACGGTTTCAGCAATCCCGATCCATTTATGATCATTTATTGAAAAGTTCCGTTGCCTACCTCTGAAGTTCTTTATCAGATCTTCACCAAATTGAAATGGGACTAGTCCAGAAAAATACTCTACCAAACAAAAAAAAAATCATCCAAATCGGCTGACAATTGGCGAAAATATCGCCGAACAAACATTTTTCATGGGATTTCATCATCAGATCCTAATTTATGCCTTCCATCATCAGCTCAGTAACATAAGATGATGATAACCAGGCACAAAAATTTGAATCGCGTTAGATAATTTATGAAAAACATTGTATGTGCCTATAAAATTTGAGGGTTGCCCTCGATTTTCATGGGATTCCATCATCAGATTTTGATTTGGTGACAATGGGACCAATCGAAAAGTATACTCTTTCAGATGAAATAAGAATTTTTCAAATTGGTTTATAAATAATGACGGAGTTATGAGGTAACAAACATAAAAAAATACTAATGAATTGAGAACCTCCTCCTTTTTTTGAAGTCGGTTAAAAACGAAGTCACTCAAATGTCTCGCAGATGGCGGCACGTGGGTTGGGTTGGTGGTTCCCTTCGACATGGTTGAGCTGAATGGTGCCGATACACGCGTCATGTTCGTGAACGGGCGCTGTAGGTTGAGACTGGTCATCTCTTAACTGCCATTGGCTTATTTTAATCTTTATATTTTAAATTCTTATAATAAGCTTTTTTTTCCTTTGCATTGTCCTCACATACAGAAGCAACAAGTATATGTTACTAAGAATTTTGTAAAACAGAACATGATTTAAAAGAGTGTCCGTGTTGCACGTTCTTCTCCATAGAGATCTACGCTTTGGAACGTGCAAATGCTTCCATGGTTTTGACTGACCGACCTTAACGTTTCAAAAGTGCATGTGAATGGTTTTTTTGAAATAAAAAGCTTTAAATCTGAATCTGAATCTGAAAAAACGAAATCAAAAACACCAAAGTCATTTGTATTATTTTCTAAATTTTTTGTAACACCTTGGTTTGCCTAAGTTTGTGACTCACGTCTTCCAGCAATAATGGAAGTTTATTTTCCGAGAAGTTTCAGTAGGTTTCTCCTTTAAATCTGGACAGTAGTTCAGACGGACCATTTAGTTCGTATTGAGGATACCAGACCACAAGTTAACGATAAAATGATGCTGAAACTGTAATTTCATGTGGAATTTTCATTCTCCTACATGTGGTCATCATCTTCCTGCCCTTATCCCATGTTACTTGGGGTCGGCGCAACACGTTTTATTCTTCCATTCTGTTCTATCAGTCGTCACTCTATCACTAACTCCCTTTTCTTTCATATCGCTCCTCACACAATCCATCCATCTTTTCTTTGGCCTTCCTCTCCCTCTCCATCCCTCTCGCATATGGTAATTTTAGTAAAATGTCCAAAAAAATATTTCTAATCAGATGGATTGATTTTCTGAATTTTCCACCTCGCCGTCTTTAAAGGCCAATTTCAGCAAAATTGCCCGTATTAAAGTACTTTTTTTAATGATTACAATAGCTGAAAGTCTCAGAACCATGAAGTCACATATTTAGATTTTTAATTTAATGTTGAAAGTTTAGGTCATATTTTACGGAACGCAAATTTTTCACTATAGACCAACATTTTCACAATTTTCAACACAGTTACGAAGCTGATAATTTTATGCGTAAAAGTACAACTCATGAAGATTCACCTGCAAAGAAAGAAATCTCAACAACTTCTACTTTTGTTTTTACATATTTTTCAAGTTGGTCAGGTAGATAATTCTCAAAAATTCTGAAAAAAAAAAACATGGCTCGTGTTGGGAATCTTGCGGGAGGCAAGTGAACATATCTCGTTTGTACCCCTTCTCGTAAGTATTTTTAGAAATCCTCTCTTAGAGCTCCCCTACACTCCCCAAGGAACCTACATGCCAAATTTCAGCTTTCTACAACCAGCAGTTTCGGCTGTGCGTTGTCTGTCAGTCACTTAGTAACGGAAGAATTTTATAAAGTATGGATTAGAAGGAGTTCGAGGAGAACGAGAAGAAAGAAGCCTTTGGTCACTTGCAACGTGATCATCACAACTGCAGATAGTTATGGATATAATACTGCAGTTGCCATGATCGCGTTGCAGGTGACTTTATCGTCGGCAGAAGAAAGAAGACTTGTTTGATATCATGAGATGATAACATTGGGCCTTTATTATATTACTTTCAGGCAGGCGTGCTTTATCTTCGACCACATCATCGCTTACCAACAGGTGATCATAGTGGTCAAACGCGTGCCTCAATGACGAACAACGAACAACAGTGAAACAAATGAACATTTAATATTCATTTGTTTTTTTTTTCAATAAACAGCTTTCTATTTGCAAGCCAGGCAGAAAATTAAATAAAACCTTTGGTAATTTACCTCCTTGGCTGTCATGTCTCGGGAAATAATATGAGTTTACTATATTATTTATTTGGTCGCTAAACACGACAGATCTAGATTTTTATACTACCTTTGCCGGTCGCTGCTCGCATGCATTTGGCCAGTACAGCAATTTCGATTTATCTCGAAGAAGGTTGTCAAAATAATGCTCAAATTTCCAAGCATGTTTGAGAAAAAGACAATAATTTACGGGAAATTGTTGTCAAAAGTTAAACAATTAATGTATCACGTTTTCTTCTAGCTTAAGTTATCACACTCAACATTTACTTTCCAGGGAACATACTCCCGTGATATATATAGCCTATGTCTTATTCCAGACTATAATTTACCTCTGTGCCAAGTTTCAGGTAGATCCTTCTAGGCGTTTTTATGTGAAAAAGTAACAAATATCTATCCATCCTCTCAAACTTTCGCATTTATAATATAAGTTGGATTAAATGATTGATTCAAATGTTTTATGAAAATCAGCGCTATAAATGAGCAGTGGTGGCAAGATCATTTCATGCCCAAGATTAATAATTAACATTTGACAGTAATCAAAATGGGTACGGATAATAATCCCGAAATTTCATAATACTATGGCTGAAATACCGATGACCAAAACAACGAAATTCAAAATAGCGAAAGTTTTAAATGCCGATAGCCGTTATATCGAAACATAAAATACCGATGTCCAAATGCCCGAAAGGATGAAACCCCGAATGGACGAAATACCGATGGATGAAGTCCTGAAAATCGAAATACAGTGTATCGAATGTCCTAGGTTAGGCTAGGGTAGAACAGTTCTCGCGATCCCCGGTTGGTGAGAGATGGAGCACCTGGGTGGTTTTAGTCAGTAAGAGTCTGATAGACCCCTCCGCCCGTCCCAGGACGGAGGACATCCATGAGGGTTTCCCACCGTTAAAAAAAAAAAAGGATGGAACAGTAAGTTAGCCACATTCCCTTTATTGTTGGTGAATCATTTGGTTTGAAAGAACATTCTAAGACATGTGACATCTACCAACCCGCACTGGGCCCGCGTGGTGGATCCCACTCCCTCTCACCGAGAGGAGGCCTGTGTCCCGGCAGTGGGAACATTATAGGCTGATTATGCTATGCTTATGCATTTGGTTTAGATGAGGTCAAACTCCGCCAAATTGTCGGCAGGCTCCTATTTCTCGGGGTGCCCGGGGTTATTGGTATCATACTTACCTATTATGTTAAGCTCCTTTTTTGTAAACATTTTAGGCTTTGGGATGTAATTTCGGGATTTTGAACTTCGGATAACTAGTAAAGTAAGGTGAATAACCCTTTCATTTACCATTTCATTCGTTCTTCACCTTAGTTTTCTTAGTTGCCTCTTCTTCATCATCTGCCTAGCTTTTCCCAACTATATTGGGGTCGGCTTCCAGTCAAACCTGATTCAGCTGAATACCAGTGTTTTACGTGGAGCGGCATTAACTGGGTAACACGGTACTTTTGGCAAGACTGGAGTCGGATTTACTGGCTTCTGACAATCCGTAACGACTGCCAAAGATCTACAAATGACAGCCGGGACCAACGGCTTAACGTGCTTTCCGAGGCACGGAGGAAGCTCGGTATGTTAAGATTGTCACCCATTAACAGACCGACCTTGGCAAGCGTTGCTTAACCTTGAAGATCGACCCGTGCGGCTGTTATTCTTAATAGTAGCAATATTTTTCATGAAGAATATCATTTTATTAGAAGTAATTGACTTAAAAGACATCAATGTGAGAAGAAAGAAGACTTTGGTCCTTACAACGTGATCATCACAACTGCGGATAATTATGGTTATAATTTCCACAGTCGCCATGATCGCGTTGCAGGTGACTTGGTCGTCGGCTGAAGAAAGAAGAAGACTTATTTTTATGTTGCTCTATCATGAGCTGAAAACTTTAGGCCGTAATTATAATAAATTGGTCGTCCGCTTCTCTCCTATTGGTCTTAGCGTGATAATATATTATATCCTATAGCCTTCCTCGATAAATGGGCTATCTAACACTGAATAAATCTTTCAAATCGGACCAGTAGTTCCTGAGATTAGCGCGTTCAAGCAAACAAACAAAAAAACAAACTCTTAAGCTTTAAATATTAGTAATAGAAATACCATACAATATGTAATATATAGGGTGGCTAGAACATTGACGTCCAAAAATAAAATTTAGGTCCCTCGTTTCGTGGGGTAACCGAATCACTCTCATGTATGTTCCACGACTTTCATAGTTTTCGAGCTATATTTTTTTTTCTACATTTTTGAGAATTATCTACCTGACCAACATGAACAAAAACCAAAAATAACAATAAAAATAAAAGATTTTGTCGAGATTTTTTTCTTTGCAACTGAACCTTCATGAGTTGTACTTTTATGCATAAAATTATCTGTACGGTGCAACCGCACATTATGCAATTCAGCAGTTTACGCCGCACATACATTTCGATTCAACTCATAATACAGTTCAGTTCGCGTTAGGCTATCAAGTCAGCCAGGCGTTCTCGTTACAGCCAACAAGGGCCGCGTCACTCACTTCATTTGCCACACCATCAGTCCATTAAGCTCATTTTACCTATAAGTACTTTTGGGATACAGTAATGTTCTAGTACTTACCTTCTTTTATTCCATTCATCTCCCATCTGAAAGTAATGTAGGGTCTGGCAAGAGATCATACATTATCAGCTCCGGAACTGTGTAGAAAGTTGTGAAAATGTTGGTATAAAGTCAGAAATTTTCGTTTCGTAAATTATGACCTAAATTTTTAACTTAAAATTAAAAATTTAAATAGGTGATTTCATGGTTCCTAAGTAAGTTTCGAAAATGAGTCAGACTTTCAGCCTTCATATTCATTAAAAAAGAGTACTTTAATAGGGCTAATTTTGCTGAAATTGGCCTCCAAAGATGGCGAGGTGGAAGATAAGAGTCTCAAACTTAGACGAACGATGGTGTTGAAAAAAAAAACAAGATATTTTATAAAAAAAAAATTGGAAGTCGGTATTAAAAAACTTTTTATTAAAAAATACAACCAACTTCTAAAAACAAAACACTGCAAGGTATAAAATAACTTGGAGGAAAGAAAAGAATTTCGGAAGTCGGTATTTTTGATTATTTTTCGTTTTTTGACACCGACTTCCGAAATTGAAGTTCTTTTCTTTCTTCCGAAGTCGGATGTATTTTTTGTAATTTTTTTTTTTTCACTTTTAAGTGGTACTCGTTAATATACAAACACTAAAAAACATAGGTACGGTTTCAGCAATCCCGATCCATTTATGATCATTTATTGAAGAGTTCCGTTGCCTACCTCTGAAGTTCTTTATCAGATCTTCACCAAATTGAAATGGGACTAGTCCAGAAAAATACTCTACCAAACAAAAAAAAAAATCATCCAAATCGGCTGACAATTGGCGAAAATATCGCCGAACAAACATTTTTCATGGGATTTCATCATCAGATCCTAATTTATGCCTTCCATCATCAGCTCAGTAACATAAGATGATGATAACCAGGCACAAAAATTTGAATCGCGTTAGATAATTTATGAAAAACATTGTATGTGCCTATAAAATTTGAGGGTTGCCCTCGATTTTCATGGGATTCCATCATCAGATTTTGATTTGGTGACAATGGGACCAATCGAAAAGTATACTCTTTCAGATGAAATAAGAATTTTTCAAATTGGTTTATAAATAATGACGGAGTTATGAGGTAACAAACATAAAAAAATACTAATGAATTGAGAACCTCCTCCTTTTTTTGAAGTCGGTTAAAAACGAAGTCACTCAAATGTCTCGCAGATGGCGGCACGTGGGTTGGGTTGGTGGTTCCCTTCGACATGGTTGAGCTGAATGGTGCCGATACACGCGTCATGTTCGTGAACGGGCGCTGTAGGTTGAGACTGGTCATCTCTTAACTGCCATTGGCTTATTTTAATCTTTATATTTTAAATTCTTATAATAAGCTTTTTTTTCCTTTGCATTGTCCTCACATACAGAAGCAACAAGTATATGTTACTAAGAATTTTGTAAAACAGAACATGATTTAAAAGAGTGTCCGTGTTGCACGTTCTTCTCCATAGAGATCTACGCTTTGGAACGTGCAAATGCTTCCATGGTTTTGACTGACCGACCTTAACGTTTCAAAAGTGCATGTGAATGGTTTTTTTGAAATAAAAAGCTTTAAATCTGAATCTGAATCTGAAAAAACGAAATCAAAAACACCAAAGTCATTTGTATTATTTTCTAAATTTTTTGTAACACCTTGGTTTGCCTAAGTTTGTGACTCACGTCTTCCAGCAATAATGGAAGTTTATTTTCCGAGAAGTTTCAGTAGGTTTCTCCTTTAAATCTGGACAGTAGTTCAGACGGACCATTTAGTTCGTATTGAGGATACCAGACCACAAGTTAACGATAAAATGATGCTGAAACTGTAATTTCATGTGGAATTTTCATTCTCCTACATGTGGTCATCATCTTCCTGCCCTTATCCCATATTACTTGGGGTCGGCGCAACACGTTTTATTCTTCCATTCTGTTCTATCAGTCGTCACTCTATCACTAACTCCCTTTTCTTTCATATCGCTCCTCACACAATCCATCCATCTTTTCTTTGGCCTTCCTCTCCCTCTCCATCCCTCTCGCATATGGTAATTTTAGTAAAATGTCCAAAAAAATATTTCTAATCAGATGGATTGATTTTCTGAATTTTCCACCTCGCCGTCTTTAAAGGCCAATTTCAGCAAAATTGCCCGTATTAAAGTACTTTTTTTAATGATTACAATAGCTGAAAGTCTCAGAACCATGAAGTCACATATTTAGATTTTTAATTTAATGTTGAAAGTTTAGGTCATATTTTACGGAACGCAAATTTTTCACTATAGACCAACATTTTCACAATTTTCAACACAGTTACGAAGCTGATAATTTTATGCGTAAAAGTACAACTCATGAAGATTCACCTGCAAAGAAAGAAATCTCAACAACTTCTACTTTTGTTTTTACATATTTTTCAAGTTGGTCAGGTAGATAATTCTCAAAAATTCTGAAAAAAAAAAACATGGCTCGTGTTGGGAATCTTGCGGGAGGCAAGTGAACATATCTCGTTTGTACCCCTTCTCGTAAGTATTTTTAGAAATCCTCTCTTAGAGCTCCCCTACACTCCCCAAGGAACCTACATGCCAAATTTCAGCTTTCTACAACCAGCAGTTTCGGCTGTGCGTTGTCTGTCAGTCACTTAGTAACGGAAGAATTTTATAAAGTATGGATTAGAAGGAGTTCGAGGAGAACGAGAAGAAAGAAGCCTTTGGTCACTTGCAACGTGATCATCACAACTGCAGATAGTTGTGGATATAATACTGCAGTTGCCATGATCGCGTTGCAGGTGACTTTATCGTCGGCAGAAGAAAGAAGACTTGTTTGATATCATGAGATGATAACATTGGGCCTTTATTATATTACTTTCAGGCAGGCGTGCTTTATCTTCGACCACATCATCGCTTACCAACAGGTGATCATAGTGGTCAAACGCGTGCCTCAATGACGAACAACGAACAACAGTGAAACAAATGAACATTTAATATTCATTTGTTTTTTTTTTCAATAAACAGCTTTCTATTTGCAAGCCAGGCAGAAAATTAAATAAAACCTTTGGTAATTTACCTCCTTGGCTGTCATGTCTCGGGAAATAATATGAGTTTACTATATTATTTATTTGGTCGCTAAACACGACAGATCTAGATTTTTATACTACCTTTGCCGGTCGCTGCTCGCATGCATTTGGCCAGTACAGCAATTTCGATTTATCTCGAAGAAGGTTGTCAAAATAATGCTCAAATTTCCAAGCATGTTTGAGAAAAAGACAATAATTTACGGGAAATTGTTGTCAAAAGTTAAACAATTAATGTATCACGTTTTCTTCTAGCTTAAGTTATCACACTCAACATTTACTTTCCAGGGAACATACTCCCGTGATATATATAGCCTATGTCTTATTCCAGACTATAATTTACCTCTGTGCCAAGTTTCAGGTAGATCCTTCTAGGCGTTTTTATGTGAAAAAGTAACAAATATCTATCCATCCTCTCAAACTTTCGCATTTATAATATAAGTTGGATTAAATGATTGATTCAAATGTTTTATGAAAATCAGCGCTATAAATGAGCAGTGGTGGCAAGATCATTTCATGCCCAAGATTAATAATTAACATTTGACAGTAATCAAAATGGGTACGGATAATAATCCCGAAATTTCATAATACTATGGCTGAAATACCGATGACCAAAACAACGAAATTCAAAATAGCGAAAGTTTTAAATGCCGATAGCCGTTATATCGAAACATAAAATACCGATGTCCAAATGCCCGAAAGGATGAAACCCCGAATGGACGAAATACCGATGGATGAAGTCCTGAAAATCGAAATACAGTGTATCGAATGTCCTAGGTTAGGCTAGGGTAGAACAGTTCTCGCGATCCCCGGTTGGTGAGAGATGGAGCACCTGGGTGGTTTTAGTCAGTAAGAGTCTGATAGACCCCTCCGCCCGCCCCAGGGCGGAGGACATCCATGAGGGTTTCCCACCGTTAAAAAAAAAAAAGGATGGAACAGTAAGTTAGCCACATTCCCTTTATTGTTGGTGAATCATTTGGTTTGAAAGAACATTCTAAGACATGTGACATCTACCAACCCGCACTGGGCCCGCGTGGTGGATCCCACTCCCTCTCACCGAGAGGAGGCCTGTGTCCCGGCAGTGGGAACATTATAGGCTGATTATGCTATGCTTATGCATTTGGTTTAGATGAGGTCAAACTCCGCCAAATTGTCGGCAGGCTCCTATTTCTCGGGGTGCCCGGGGTTATTGGTATCATACTTACCTATTATGTTAAGCTCCTTTTTTGTAAACATTTTAGGCTTTGGGATGTAATTTCGGGATTTTGAACTTCGAATAACTAGTAAAGTAAGGTGAATAACCCTTTCATTTACCATTTCATTCGTTCTTCACCTTAGTTTTCTTAGTTGCCTCTTCTTCATCATCTGCCTAGCTTTTCCCAACTATATTGGGGTCGGCTTCCAGTCAAACCTGATTCAGCTGAATACCAGTGTTTTACGTGGAGCGGCTGCCTACCAGACCTCCACAACCCATTAACTGGGTAACACGGTACTTTTGGCAAGACTGGAGTCGGATTTACTGGCTTCTGACAATCCGTAACGACTGCCAAAGATCTACAAATGACAGCCGGGACCAACGGCTTAACGTGCTTTCCGAGGCACGGAGGAAGCTCGGTATGTTAAGATTGTCACCCATTAACAGACCGACCTTGGCAAGCGTTGCTTAACCTTGAAGATCGACCCGTGCGGCTGTTATTCTTAATAGTAGCAATATTTTTCATGAAGAATATCATACTATTAGAAGTAATTGACTTAAAAGACATCAATGTGAGAAGAAAGAAGACTTTGGTCCTTACAACGTGATCATCACAACTGCGGATAATTACGGTTATAATTTCCACAGTCGCCATGATCGCGTTGCAGGTGACTTGGTCGTCGGCTGAAGAAAGAAGAAGACTTATTTTTATGTTGCTCTATCATGAGCTGAAAACTTTAGGCCGTAATTATAATAAATTGGTCGTCCGCTTCTCTCCTATTGGTCTTAGCGTGATAATATATATCCTATAACCTTCCTCGATAAATGGGCTATCTAACAATGAATAAATCTTTCAAATCGGACCAGTAGTTCCTGAGATTAGCGCGTTCAAGCAAACAAACAAAAAAACAAACTCTTAAGCTTTAAATATTAGTAATAGAAATACCATACAATATGTAATATATAGGGTGGCTAGAACATTGACGTCCAAAAATAAAATTTAGGTCCCTCGTTTCGTGGGGTAACCGAATCACTCTCATGTATGTTCCACGACTTTCATAGTTTTCGAGCTATATTTTTTTTTTTTACATTTTTGAGAATTATCTACCTGACCAACATGAACAAAAACCAAAAATAACAATAAAAATAAAAGATTTTGTCGAGATTTTTTTCTTTGCAACTGAACCTTCATGAGTTGTACTTTTATGCATAAAATTATCTGTACGGTGCAACCGCACATTATGCAATTCAGCAGTTTACGCCGCACATACATTTCGATTCAACTCATAATACAGTTCAGTTCGCGTTAGGCTATCAAGTCAGCCAGGCGTTCTCGTTACAGCCAACAAGGGCCGCGTCACTCACTTCATTTGCCACACCATCAGTCCATTAAGCTCATTTTACCTATAAGTACTTTTGGGATACAGTAATGTTCTAGTACTTACCTTCTTTTATTCCATTCATCTCCCATCTGAAAGTAATGTAGGGTCTGGCAAGAGATCATACATTATCAGCTCCGGAACTGTGTAGAAAGTTGTGAAAATGTTGGTATAAAGTCAGAAATTTTCGTTTCGTAAATTATGACCTAAATTTTTAACTTAAAATTAAAAATTTAAATAGGTGATTTCATGGTTCCTAAGTAAGTTTCGAAAATGAGTCAGACTTTCAGCCTTCATATTCATTAAAAAAGAGTACTTTAATAGGGCTAATTTTGCTGAAATTGGCCTCCAAAGATGGCGAGGTGGAAGATAAGAGTCTCAAACTTAGACGAACGATGGTGTTGAAAAAAAAAACAAGATATTTTATAAAAAAAAAATTGGAAGTCGGTATTAAAAAACTTTTTATTAAAAAATACAACCAACTTCTAAAAACAAAACACTGCAAGGTATAAAATAACTTGGAGGAAAGAAAAGAATTTCGGAAGTCGGTATTTTTGATTATTTTTCGTTTTTTGACACCGACTTCCGAAATTGAAGTTCTTTTCTTTCTTCCGAAGTCGGATGTATTTTTTGTAATTTTTTTTTTTTCACTTTTAAGTGGTACTCGTTAATATACAAACACTAAAAAAACATAGGTACGGTTTCAGCAATCCCGATCCATTTATGATCATTTATTGAAAAGTTCCGTTGCCTACCTCTGAAGTTCTTTATCAGATCTTCACCAAATTGAAATGGGACTAGTCCAGAAAAATACTCTACCAAACAAAAAAAAAAATCATCCAAATCGGCTGACAATTGGCGAAAATATCGCCGAACAAACATTTTTCATGGGATTTCATCATCAGATCCTAATTTATGCCTTCCATCATCAGCTCAGTAACATAAGATGATGATAACCAGGCACAAAAATTTGAATCGCGTTAGATAATTTATGAAAAACATTGTATGTGCCTATAAAATTTGAGGGTTGCCCTCGATTTTCATGGGATTCCATCATCAGATTTTGATTTGGTGACAATGGGACCAATCGAAAAGTATACTCTTTCAGATGAAATAAGAATTTTTCAAATTGGTTTATAAATAATGACGGAGTTATGAGGTAACAAACATAAAAAAATACTAATGAATTGAGAACCTCCTCCTTTTTTTGAAGTCGGTTAAAAACGAAGTCACTCAAATGTCTCGCAGATGGCGGCACGTGGGTTGGGTTGGTGGTTCCCTTCGACATGGTTGAGCTGAATGGTGCCGATACACGCGTCATGTTCGTGAACGGGCGCTGTAGGTTGAGACTGGTCATCTCTTAACTGCCATTGGCTTATTTTAATCTTTATATTTTAAATTCTTATAATAAGCTTTTTTTTCCTTTGCATTGTCCTCACATGCAGAAGCAACAAGTATATGTTACTAAGAATTTTGTAAAACAGAACATGATTTAAAAGAGTGTCCGTGTTGCACGTTCTTCTCCATAGAGATCTACGCTTTGGAACGTGCAAATGCTTCCTTGGTTTTGACTGACCGACCTTAACGTTTCAAAAGTGCATGTGAATGGTTTTTTTGAAATAAAAAGCTTTAAATCTGAATCTGAATCTGAAGAAACGAAATCAAAAACACCAAAGTCATTTGTATTACTTTCTAAATTTTTTGTAACACCTTGGTTTGCCTAAGTTTGTGACTCACGTCTTCCAGCAAGAATGGAAGTTTATTTTCCGAGAAGTTTCAGTAGGTTTCTCCTTTAAATCTGGACAGTAGTTCAGACGGACCATTTAGTTCGTATTGAGGATACCAGACCACAAGTTAACGATAAAATGATGCTGAAACTGTAATTTCATGTGGAATTTTCATTCTCCTACATGTGGTCATCATCTTCCTGCCCTTATCCCATGTTACTTGGGGTCGGCGCAACACGTTTTATTCTTCCATTCTGTTCTATCAGTCGTCACTCTATCACTAACTCCCTTTTCTTTCATATCGCTCCTCACACAATCCATCCATCTTTTCTTTGGCCTTCCTCTCCCTCTCCATCCCTCTCGCATATGGTAATTTTAGTAAAATGTCCAAAAAAATATTTCTAATCAGATGGATTGATTTTCTGAATTTTCCACCTCGCCGTCTTTAAAGGCCAATTTCAGCAAAATTGCCCGTATTAAAGTACTTTTTTTAATGATTACAATAGCTGAAAGTCTCAGAACCATGAAGTCACATATTTAGATTTTTAATTTAATGTTGAAAGTTTAGGTCATATTTTACGGAACGCAAATTTTTCACTATAGACCAACATTTTCACAATTTTCAACACAGTTACGAAGCTGATAATTTTATGCGTAAAAGTACAACTCATGAAGATTCACCTGCAAAGAAAGAAATCTCAACAACTTCTACTTTTGTTTTTAGATATTTTTCAAGTTGGTCAGGTAGATAATTCTCAAAAATTCTGAAAAAAAAAAACATGGCTCGTGTTGGGAATCTTGCGGGAGGCAAGTGAACATATCTCGTTTGTACCCCTTCTCGTAAGTATTTTTAGAAATCCTCTCTTAGAGCTCCCCTACACTCCCCAAGGAACCTACATGCCAAATTTCAGCTTTCTACAACCAGCAGTTTCGGCTGTGCGTTGTCTGTCAGTCACTTAGTAACGGAAGAATTTTATAAAGTATGGATTAGAAGGAGTTCGAGGAGAACGAGAAGAAAGAAGCCTTTGGTCACTTGCAACGTGATCATCACAACTGCAGATAGTTATGGATATAATAATGCAGTTGCCATGATCGCGTTGCAGGTGACTTTATCGTCGGCAGAAGAAAGAAGACTTGTTTGATATCATGAGATGATAACATTGGGCCTTTATTATATTACTTTCAGGCAGGCGTGCTTTATCTTCGACCACATCATCGCTTACCAACAGGTGATCATAGTGGTCAAACGCGTGCCTCAATGACGAACAACGAACAACAGTGAAACAAATGAACATTTAATATTCATTTGTTTTTTTTTTCAATAAACAGCTTTCTATTTGCAAGCCAGGCAGAAAATTAAATAAAACCTTTGGTAATTTACCTCCTTGGCTGTCATGTCTCGGGAAATAATATGAGTTTACTATATTATTTATTTGGTCGCTAAACACGACAGATCTAGATTTTTATACTACCTTTGCCGGTCGCTGCTCGCATTCATTTGGCCAGTACAGCAATTTCGATTTATCTCGAAGAAGGTTGTCAAAATAATGCTCAAATTTCCAAGCATGTTTGAGAAAAAGACAATAATTTACGGGAAATTGTTGTCAAAAGTTAAACAATTAATGTATCACGTTTTCTTCTAGCTTAAGTTATCACACTCAACATTTACTTTCCAGGGAACATACTCCCGTGATATATATAGCCTATGTCTTATTCCAGACTATAATTTACCTCTGTGCCAAGTTTCAGGTAGATCCTTCTGTGATATTTGTAAATAGGAGGTACTTGTCTTATGTTCTATGTATTGTGCAACCGTCAGCCAATCTGCGAATATACGCCCTTTAGTCCAGTCGTGGTTTCATTACCTGTCCGATATTCCTCAGTGGCGACGAGCAGTATCGAATTACGCGTAAAATAGTTTTATTTGCAAAATGTCGATCGGTAAGATTGCGGAATTTAAAGTACAAAGTGACGATTGGAAATTGTACATGGAACGTTTAGAACAATATTTTCTTGTGAACAAAATACCCGTTGATTTACAAGTGCCTACACTAATAACGGTTATGGGGGCAGAATCTTACGAACTTTTGGTCAATTTGTGTACGCCAGAGAAACCTAAAAACAAAACATTTACGCAGATTACGGACATTATGGAAAAACATTTGCAACCCAAACCTAGTGAGTTAGCCGAGCGTTACAAATTTAGAAATAGGAAACAAAAGGAGGGTGAAACTATTTCGGAATATACCGCTGTTTTGAAAAAAATGACCAAGACCTGTGAGTTTGGAAGCTGGCTGGAAGAAAGTTTGAGAGACCAGTTAGTTTGTGGCATAACTAATGAAACGATACGACAACGATTATTCGCCGAAAGTAAGCTGGATTTCGGCAAGGCGTATAAGTTAGCGATTAGTATGGAGGCGGCAGAAAAAGACGCGGCAGAAGTGGTCAGACAGGGAGGGACGGCGAGCGAGACAACGGCAGCGGCGACGTCGGTGACGTGCCAGGCGATGTCGGCTGCGAAGTCATCACGGTGGCGGAGCGGGCCAGCGGCGGCGGCTCGCGGAGCGCGGGACGGCAGCGGAGTGGTGCGGGAGGCCACTGCGCAGCCCGCGGGGAGGCGAGGCCCGCGCGCACCACCAGCACCCGCGCCCGCGCGGCTGGGTGAGCGTGCGCAGCGGCAGTGTCAAGTGTGCGGCGCAGGTCACGACGCGGCCACGTGCAAGTTTTCGCGTTACGTTTGCCGAGTATGTAACCGAGTTGGACATCTGCGACGCGTGTGCCCGAATTTAGCGAGACACTTCAACGTCGACATCGATCAAACAAGGGAGGAAAACTTAAACGAAAGTATGGGAAGTGACGAGGTAATTTTTATCGATGTCTGTAAATTATCCGCTATAGAATGTAAACCAGTGTATCTAGAATTAAACGTAAATGGAAAAAACATTAAAATGGAGTGCGATACGGGTAGTGCTATCTCATGTATAAGTCGGGAATGTTACATGAGATTATTTAAAAATCTATGTCTAAAGCCATGTCAGTTAACGCTTAGATATTATACGGGGGAGTTAGTCAAACCCCTAGGAGTCATATTACCAACTGTTAAGTACAAAGATCTGAGTAAGACATTAGAATTATTTGTTGTGGAGAATGGGAAAACTATTCTTTTAGGACGGCAATGGATGGCCGAATTAAAAATACAGTTACCTATTGTAAATTACGAATGTAACAATGTGGCTATGTACAAAAATAACGTATTTGACTTGCATGCTTTCAGTTCCAAATACTCTGAGGTGTTCGCGGACGGTCTGGGGCGATTCACCGGTGGCAAAGTGAGCGTGCATGTGCGCGAGGGCGCGCGGCCGGTGTTCATGCGAGCGCGGCCGCTGGCGTACGCGCTGCGCGAGCCGGTGGAGCGCGCGCTGGCCCAGCTGCAGCGCGACGGCATTCTCTCGCCGGTGGAGCGCTCGGACTGGGCGACCCCGATCGTGCCCGTCGTCAAGAAGGACGGTAACATTAGGATTTGTGCTGATTATAAATTAACACTCAATAAAGTTATAGAAGTTGACCGTTATCCGTTGCCTAGGGTGGAGGAACTGCTGCTTCGACTGAGGGGTGGTAAACACTTCAGTAAAATTGACTTATCTCAGGCCTACGCCCAATTTGAGCTAGATGACACCAGGAAATATACAGTGATAAATACCCACAAGGGTTTATTTATGTACAACAGGCTAGTATACGGTCTTTCGTCAAGTCCGGGTATTTTCCAAAGACGGTTAGAACAATTATTTGCGGATATACCACAAGTAGGTATTTTCTTGGATGATATTATTATCACAGGGTCAAATAAGGAGTCTCACATGCGAAACTTAGGTAAAGTATTTGATCGTTTAAAAAAATATGGCCTGAGGGTAAACAAAGAAAAGTGTGTATTCTTCGCGGAGTCAGTTAATTATTTAGGGCACACCATAAGTAAAGACGGCGTTCACACGTGTCCAGACAAAGTTAAGGCTATAATTAAAACGCCCGCCCCCACGAACGTCTCCGAGTTGAGAGCCTTCATCGGTATGGTCATGTACTACGGCAAGTTCGTAAAGAATGTTAGCACAGTTTTAGCACCCCTTTATAACCTGCTCAAAGCGGGTGTTCAGTACAGTTGGAGTAAAGAGTGTCAGGACGCGTTTAGCAAAGTCAAATATTTATTAACCAGTAGTGAAGTTTTAATGCATTATACACCGGAGTTGCCTATAATATTGACGACGGATGCGAGTAGCGTAGGTATCGGCGCGGTGATATCTCATGCGACGTCGGACGGCGAGCGGCCAGTGGCGTACGCGTCGCGCTCGCTGACGCAGGCTGAGCGCGCCTACTCGCAGATAGACAGGGAGGCACTCGCAATTGTTTTCGGGATTCGTAAATTTCACCAGTACCTTTATGGGCGCAAGTTTAAATTGAGAACTGATCATAAGCCTTTGACTTACATTTTTGGAGATAAGGCAGGGATTCCTGTAATGGCCGCATCCAGATTACAACGTTGGGCGGTGCTATTAGCGGGTTACACCTACGATATTGAGTATGTTGCGTCAAGTAAAAACTGTGCAGATGCGTTGTCACGGTTGCCATGTACAGAAGTAAATCATGTAGGTACACAGATCGAGAACACTTATGTTAATTTCGTAGAAGATTTTTTACCGATTACGAGTAAAGATGTTAAGGAAGCAACAGCAAGTGATAAGGTCCTTAGTAGAATTTTAACATATACTCAATCCGGGTGGCCTCTAACTTGTTCAGATGAATTGATTCAACCCTATTTTAGAAGGCGTAATGAATTATACACGGAATGTGGGTGCTTAATGTGGGGGTACCGTATGGTGATACCATTTTCTTTACAAAATAAAGTTTTAAAACAACTTCATAGTAGTCACATGGGGATAGTGAAGACAAAAAGTCTAGCTCGTAGTTATGTGTGGTGGCCTAACATAGACGCGGCAGTAGAAGCAATGTGCAAGCAGTGCGAGACTTGCGCGGCAGAGGCGTCCGCGCCCCGGCGGGCTCCGATACAACCGTGGCCATATCACACGCGCCCCTGGAGCAGGCTTCACATTGACTTCCTAGGTCCGTACAAAGGCTTAACCTTTTTAGTTATAATTGATTCTACCTCCAAGTGGGTAGAAGTTTTTGAGATGAACCGTACTAATGCTTCAAATGTTATAAAAGTATTAAGATCAACATTCGCGAGATTCGGTCTACCGGAGGAATTAGTTTCTGATCAAGGTCCACCATTTACCAGTAATGAATTTAAAAAATTCCTTAAAAATAACGGAATAAAACAGAATTTTTCACCGGTTTACCACCCATCCTCTAACGGAGCAGCAGAGAACGCAGTGAAATTGTGTAAACAAGCAATCAAAAAAGCGTATAGGGATAAGGTAGATATTGATACGGCATTACAAACCTTCCTACTAGCATACCGCAATACGGTACACAGTACAACCGGGGAAACACCAGCCATGCTCCTGCAAAGGCGGACGTTACGGTCAAGACTAGACTTATTGCGTACTGATCGTGTCGTCGAAGACAGAGTACGTGCAGCCCAGAGACGTCAGGTAGAATACGCTGGTGGAACGTCACGTACCTTTAGAGAGGGGGACTCAGTTTGGGCTCGGGAGTATGGCTCTGGGGATAAATGGATGAAAGGCACCGTACAAGGGGTGGACAGTTGCCGTAGGTATTCAATAGCGACGGATAGCGGTCAATCACATAAAAGACATATAGATCAAATGCGCCGTAGGTCCAGATTTTCTGATGTTACCTGTCCGGAAGAGCATGATGAGGGCCAGCAGGGTGAAGAGAATGTGGTCGAGCTGTTAGGCAAGGGTTCAGAAAAAGTTATGCCAGAAACCCTAATAGTAAACACCAATAAAGAGGCCGAAAATGTTAACCGGGGCGATCAAGCCGACGTTCCTTCTGAACATTCCTCACCTAACGTACTATCGCCATCTCTGTCACCGGTGAGTCGTTATTCTAGGCGGACGCGGAAACCAGTGGAGAGATTTAGGATAGAATAAGTTAGTTCATAAGAATACCTAGTTTAAGTAAGTTAAGTGATTAAGATATATATTTTATTTGGCAGTTCTATCCATTGTTTACCATTGTTGTCGCAAATAAATTATAAAACTTAGTAAGTATTGTAAGTTCCCTTAAAGTGTAATTATTTCTATACGGAACAACCTGTTAATTATAAGTCAAGACCAGTTACCCTAATTCTAGTATAGTGGTGGAGGTGTGATATTTGTAAATAGGAGGTACTTGTCTTATGTTCTATGTATTGTGCAACCGTCAGCCAATCTGCGAATATACGCCCTTTAGTCCAGTCGTGGTTTCATTACCTGTCCGATATTCCTCACCTTCTAGGCGTTTTTATGTGAAAAAGTAACAAATATCTATCCATCCTCTCAAACTTTCGCATTTATAATATAAGTTGGATTAAATGATTGATTCAAATGTTTTATGAAAATCAGCGCTATAAATGAGTAGTGGTGGCAAGATCATTTCATGCCCAAGATTAATAATTAACATTTGACAGTAATCAAAATGGGTACGGATAATAATCCCGAAATTTCATAATACTATGGCTGAAATACCGATGACCAAAACAACGAAATTCAAAATAGCGAAAGTTTTAAATGCCGATAGCCGTTATATCGAAACATAAAATACCGATGTCCAAATGCCCGAAAGGATGAAACCCCGAATGGACGAAATACCGATGGATGAAGTCCTGAAAATCGAAATACAGTGTATCGAATGTCCTAGGTTAGGCTAGGGTAGAACAGTTCTCGCGATCCCCGGTTGGTGAGAGATGGAGCACCTGGGTGGTTTTAGTCAGTAAGAGTCTGATAGACCCCTCCGCCCGTCCCAGGACGGAGGACATCCATGAGGGTTTCCCACCGTTAAAAAAAAAAAAGGATGGAACAGTAAGTTAGCCACATTCCCTTTATTGTTGGTGAATCATTTGGTTTGAAAGAACATTCTAAGACATGTGACATCTACCAACCCGCACTCGGCCCGCGTGGTGGATCCCACTCCCTCTCACCGAGAGGAGGCCTGTGTCCCGGCAGTGGGAACATTATAGGCTGATTATGCTATGCTTATGCATTTGGTTTAGATGAGGTCAAACTCCGCCAAATTGTCGGCAGGCTCCTATTTCTCGGGGTGCCCGGGGTTATTGGTATCATACTTACCTATTATGTTAAGCTCCTTTTTTGTAAACATTTTAGGCTTTGGGATGTAATTTCGGGATTTTGAACTTCGGATAACTAGTAAAGTAAGGTGAATAACCCTTTCATTTACCATTTCATTCGTTCTTCACCTTAGTTTTCTTAGTTGCCTCTTCTTCATCATCTGCCTAGCTTTTCCCAACTATATTGGGGTCGGCTTCCAGTCAAACCTGATTCAGCTGAATACCAGTGTTTTACGTGGAGCGGCATTAACTGGGTAACACGGTACTTTTGGCAAGACTGGAGTCGGATTTACTGGCTTCTGACAATCCGTAACGACTGCCAAAGATCTACAAATGACAGCCGGGACCAACGGCTTAACGTGCTTTCCGAGGCACGGAGGAAGCTCGGTATGTTAAGATTGTCACCCATTAACAGACCGACCTTGGCAAGCGTTGCTTAACCTTGAAGATCGACCCGTGCGGCTGTTATTCTTAATAGTAGCAATATTTTTCATGAAGAATATCATTTTATTAGAAGTAATTGACTTAAAAGACATCAATGTGAGAAGAAAGAAGACTTTGGTCCTTACAACGTGATCATCACAACTGCGGATAATTATGGTTATAATTTCCACAGTCGCCATGATCGCGTTGCAGGTGACTTGGTCGTCGGCTGAAGAAAGAAGAAGACTTATTTTTATGTTGCTCTATCATGAGCTGAAAACTTTAGGCCGTAATTATAATAAATTGGTCGTCCGCTTCTCTCCTATTGGTCTTAGCGTGATAATATATTATATCCTATAGCCTTCCTCGATAAATGGGCTATCTAACACTGAATAAATCTTTCAAATCGGACCAGTAGTTCCTGAGATTAGCGCGTTCAAGCAAACAAACAAAAAAACAAACTCTTAAGCTTTAAATATTAGTAATAGAAATACCATACAATATGTAATATATAGGGTGGCTAGAACATTGACGTCCAAAAATAAAATTTAGGTCCCTCGTTTCGTGGGGTAACCGAATCACTCTCATGTATGTTCCACGACTTTCATAGTTTTCGAGCTATATTTTTTTTTTTCTACATTTTTGAGAATTATCTACCTGACCAACATGAACAAAAACCAAAAATAACAATAAAAATAAAAGATTTTGTCGAGATTTTTTTCTTTGCAACTGAACCTTCATGAGTTGTACTTTTATGCATAAAATTATCTGTACGGTGCAACCGCACATTATGCAATTCAGCAGTTTACGCCGCACATACATTTCGATTCAACTCATAATACAGTTCAGTTCGCGTTAGGCTATCAAGTCAGCCAGGCGTTCTCGTTACAGCCAACAAGGGCCGCGTCACTCACTTCATTTGCCACACCATCAGTCCATTAAGCTCATTTTACCTATAAGTACTTTTGGGATACAGTAATGTTCTAGTACTTACCTTCTTTTATTCCATTCATCTCCCATCTGAAAGTAATGTAGGGTCTGGCAAGAGATCATACATTATCAGCTCCGGAACTGTGTAGAAAGTTGTGAAAATGTTGGTATAAAGTCAGAAATTTTCGTTTCCTAAATTATGACCTAAATTTTTAACTTAAAATTAAAAATTTAAATAGGTGACTTCATGGTTCCTAAGTAAGTTTCGAAAATGAGTCAGACTTTCAGCCTTCATATTCATTAAAAAAGAGTACTTTAATAGGGCTAATTTTGCTGAAATTGGCCTCCAAAGATGGCGAGGTGGAAGATAAGAGTCTCAAACTTAGACGAACGATGGTGTTGAAAAAAAAAACAAGATATTTTATAAAAAAAAAATTGGAAGTCGGTATTAAAAAACTTTTTATTAAAAAATACAACCAACTTCTAAAAACAAAACACTGCAAGGTATAAAATAACTTGGAGGAAAGAAAAGAATTTCGGAAGTCGGTGTTTTTGATTATTTTTCGTTTTTCGACACCGACTTCCGAAATTGAAGTTCTTTTCTTTCTTCCGAAGTCGGATGTATTTTTTGTAAATTTTTTTTTTCACTTTTAAGTGGTACTCGTTAATATACAAACACTTAAAAAACATAGGTACGGTTTCAGCAATCCCGATCCATTTATGATCATTTATTGAAAAGTTCCGTTGCCTACCTCTGAAGTTCTTTATCAGATCTTCACCAAATTGAAATGGGACTAGTCCAGAAAAATACTCTACCAAACAAAAAAAAAATCATCCAAATCGGCTGACAATTGGCGAAAATATCGCCGAACAAACATTTTTCATGGGATTTCATCATCAGATCCTAATTTATGCCTTCCATCATCAGCTCAGTAACATAAGATGATGATAACCAGGCACAAAAATTTGAATCGCGTTAGATAATTTATGAAAAACATTGTATGTGCCTATAAAATTTGAGGGTTGCCCTCGATTTTCATGGGATTCCATCATCAGATTTTGATTTGGTGACAATGGGACCAATCGAAAAGTATACTCTTTCAGATGAAATAAGAATTTTTCAAATTGGTTTATAAATAATGACGGAGTTATGAGGTAACAAACATAAAAAAATACTAATGAATTGAGAACCTCCTCCTTTTTTTGAAGTCGGTTAAAAACGAAGTCACTCAAATGTCTCGCAGATGGCGGCACGTGGGTTGGGTTGGTGGTTCCCTTCGACATGGTTGAGCTGAATGGTGCCGATACACGCGTCATGTTCGTGAACGGGCGCTGTAGGTTGAGACTGGTCATCTCTTAACTGCCATTGGCTTATTTTAATCTTTATATTTTAAATTCTTATAATAAGCTTTTTTTTCCTTTGCATTGTCCTCACATACAGAAGCAACAAGTATATGTTACTAAGAATTTTGTAAAACAGAACATGATTTAAAAGAGTGTCCGTGTTGCACGTTCTTCTCCATAGAGATCTACGCTTTGGAACGTGCAAATGCTTCCATGGTTTTGACTGACCGACCTTAACGTTTCAAAAGTGCATGTGAATGGTTTTTTTGAAATAAAAAGCTTTAAATCTGAATCTGAATCTGAAAAAACGAAATCAAAAACACCAAAGTCATTTGTATTATTTTCTAAATTTTTTGTAACACCTTGGTTTGCCTAAGTTTGTGACTCACGTCTTCCAGCAATAATGGAAGTTTATTTTCCGAGAAGTTTCAGTAGGTTTCTCCTTTAAATCTGGACAGTAGTTCAGACGGACCATTTAGTTCGTATTGAGGATACCAGACCACAAGTTAACGATAAAATGATGCTGAAACTGTAATTTCATGTGGAATTTTCATTCTCCTACATGTGGTCATCATCTTCCTGCCCTTATCCCATGTTACTTGGGGTCGGCGCAACACGTTTTATTCTTCCATTCTGTTCTATCAGTCGTCACTCTATCACTAACTCCCTTTTCTTTCATATCGCTCCTCACACAATCCATCCATCTTTTCTTTGGCCTTCCTCTCCCTCTCCATCCCTCTCGCATATGGTAATTTTAGTAAAATGTCCAAAAAAATATTTCTAATCAGATGGATTGATTTTCTGAATTTTCCACCTCGCCGTCTTTAAAGGCCAATTTCAGCAAAATTGCCCGTATTAAAGTACTTTTTTTAATGATTACAATAGCTGAAAGTCTCAGAACCATGAAGTCACATATTTAGATTTTTAATTTAATGTTGAAAGTTTAGGTCATATTTTACGGAACGCAAATTTTTCACTATAGACCAACATTTTCACAATTTTCAACACAGTTACGAAGCTGATAATTTTATGCGTAAAAGTACAACTCATGAAGATTCACCTGCAAAGAAAGAAATCTCAACAACTTCTACTTTTGTTTTTACATATTTTTCAAGTTGGTCAGGTAGATAATTCTCAAAAATTCTGAAAAAAAAAAACATGGCTCGTGTTGGGAATCTTGCGGGAGGCAAGTGAACATATCTCGTTTGTACCCCTTCTCGTAAGTATTTTTAGAAATCCTCTCTTAGAGCTCCCCTACACTCCCCAAGGAACCTACATGCCAAATTTCAGCTTTCTACAACCAGCAGTTTCGGCTGTGCGTTGTCTGTCAGTCACTTAGTAACGGAAGAATTTTATAAAGTATGGATTAGAAGGAGTTCGAGGAGAACGAGAAGAAAGAAGCCTTTGGTCACTTGCAACGTGATCATCACAACTGCAGATAGTTATGGATATAATACTGCAGTTGCCATGATCGCGTTGCAGGTGACTTTATCGTCGGCAGAAGAAAGAAGACTTGTTTGATATCATGAGATGATAACATTGGGCCTTTATTATATTACTTTCAGGCAGGCGTGCTTTATCTTCGACCACATCATCGCTTACCAACAGGTGATCATAGTGGTCAAACGCGTGCCTCAATGACGAACAACGAACAACAGTGAAACAAATGAACATTTAATATTCATTTGTTTTTTTTTTCAATAAACAGCTTTCTATTTGCAAGCCAGGCAGAAAATTAAATAAAACCTTTGGTAATTTACCTCCTTGGCTGTCATGTCTCGGGAAATAATATGAGTTTACTATATTATTTATTTGGTCGCTAAACACGACAGATCTAGATTTTTATACTACCTTTGCCGGTCGCTGCTCGCATGCATTTGGCCAGTACAGCAATTTCGATTTATCTCGAAGAAGGTTGTCAAAATAATGCTCAAATTTCCAAGCATGTTTGAGAAAAAGACAATAATTTACGGGAAATTGTTGTCAAAAGTTAAACAATTAATGTATCACGTTTTCTTCTAGCTTAAGTTATCACACTCAACATTTACTTTCCAGGGAACATACTCCCGTGATATATATAGCCTATGTCTTATTCCAGACTATAATTTACCTCTGTGCCAAGTTTCAGGTAGATCCTTCTAGGCGTTTTTATGTGAAAAAGTAACAAATATCTATCCATCCTCTCAAACTTTCGCATTTATAATATAAGTTGGATTAAATGATTGATTCAAATGTTTTATGAAAATCAGCGCTATAAATGAGCAGTGGTGGCAAGATCATTTCATGCCCAAGATTAATAATTAACATTTGACAGTAATCAAAATGGGTACGGATAATAATCCCGAAATTTCATAATACTATGGCTGAAATACCGATGACCAAAACAACGAAATTCAAAATAGCGAAAGTTTTAAATGCCGATAGCCGTTATATCGAAACATAAAATACCGATGTCCAAATGCCCGAAAGGATGAAACCCCGAATGGACGAAATACCGATGGATGAAGTCCTGAAAATCGAAATACAGTGTATCGAATGTCCTAGGTTAGGCTAGGGTAGAACAGTTCTCGCGATCCCCGGTTGGTGAGAGATGGAGCACCTGGGTGGTTTTAGTCAGTAAGAGTCTGATAGACCCCTCCGCCCGTCCCAGGACGGAGGACATCCATGAGGGTTTCCCACCGTTAAAAAAAAAAAAGGATGGAACAGTAAGTTAGCCACATTCCCTTTATTGTTGGTGAATCATTTGGTTTGAAAGAACATTCTAAGACATGTGACATCTACCAACCCGCACTGGGCCCGCGTGGTGGATCCCACTCCCTCTCACCGAGAGGAGGCCTGTGTCCCGGCAGTGGGAACATTATAGGCTGATTATGCTATGCTTATGCATTTGGTTTAGATGAGGTCAAACTCCGCCAAATTGTCGGCAGGCTCCTATTTCTCGGGGTGCCCGGGGTTATTGGTATCATACTTACCTATTATGTTAAGCTCCTTTTTTGTAAACATTTTAGGCTTTGGGATGTAATTTCGGGATTTTGAACTTCGGATAACTAGTAAAGTAAGGTGAATAACCCTTTCATTTACCATTTCATTCGTTCTTCACCTTAGTTTTCTTAGTTGCCTCTTCTTCATCATCTGCCTAGCTTTTCCCAACTATATTGGGGTCGGCTTCCAGTCAAACCTGATTCAGCTGAATACCAGTGTTTTACGTGGAGCGGCATTAACTGGGTAACACGGTACTTTTGGCAAGACTGGAGTCGGATTTACTGGCTTCTGACAATCCGTAACGACTGCCAAAGATCTACAAATGACAGCCGGGACCAACGGCTTAACGTGCTTTCCGAGGCACGGAGGAAGCTCGGTATGTTAAGATTGTCACCCATTAACAGACCGACCTTGGCAAGCGTTGCTTAACCTTGAAGATCGACCCGTGCGGCTGTTATTCTTAATAGTAGCAATATTTTTCATGAAGAATATCATTTTATTAGAAGTAATTGACTTAAAAGACATCAATGTGAGAAGAAAGAAGACTTTGGTCCTTACAACGTGATCATCACAACTGCGGATAATTATGGTTATAATTTCCACAGTCGCCATGATCGCGTTGCAGGTGACTTGGTCGTCGGCTGAAGAAAGAAGAAGACTTATTTTTATGTTGCTCTATCATGAGCTGAAAACTTTAGGCCGTAATTATAATAAATTGGTCGTCCGCTTCTCTCCTATTGGTCTTAGCGTGATAATATATTATATCCTATAGCCTTCCTCGATAAATGGGCTATCTAACACTGAATAAATCTTTCAAATCGGACCAGTAGTTCCTGAGATTAGCGCGTTCAAGCAAACAAACAAAAAAACAAACTCTTAAGCTTTAAATATTAGTAATAGAAATACCATACAATATGTAATATATAGGGTGGCTAGAACATTGACGTCCAAAAATAAAATTTAGGTCCCTCGTTTCGTGGGGTAACCGAATCACTCTCATGTATGTTCCACGACTTTCATAGTTTTCGAGCTATATTTTTTTTTCTACATTTTTGAGAATTATCTACCTGACCAACATGAACAAAAACCAAAAATAACAATAAAAATAAAAGATTTTGTCGAGATTTTTTTCTTTGCAACTGAACCTTCATGAGTTGTACTTTTATGCATAAAATTATCTGTACGGTGCAACCGCACATTATGCAATTCAGCAGTTTACGCCGCACATACATTTCGATTCAACTCATAATACAGTTCAGTTCGCGTTAGGCTATCAAGTCAGCCAGGCGTTCTCGTTACAGCCAACAAGGGCCGCGTCACTCACTTCATTTGCCACACCATCAGTCCATTAAGCTCATTTTACCTATAAGTACTTTTGGGATACAGTAATGTTCTAGTACTTACCTTCTTTTATTCCATTCATCTCCCATCTGAAAGTAATGTAGGGTCTGGCAAGAGATCATACATTATCAGCTCCGGAACTGTGTAGAAAGTTGTGAAAATGTTGGTATAAAGTCAGAAATTTTCGTTTCGTAAATTATGACCTAAATTTTTAACTTAAAATTAAAAATTTAAATAGGTGATTTCATGGTTCCTAAGTAAGTTTCGAAAATGAGTCAGACTTTCAGCCTTCATATTCATTAAAAAAGAGTACTTTAATAGGGCTAATTTTGCTGAAATTGGCCTCCAAAGATGGCGAGGTGGAAGATAAGAGTCTCAAACTTAGACGAACGATGGTGTTGAAAAAAAAAACAAGATATTTTATAAAAAAAAAATTGGAAGTCGGTATTAAAAAACTTTTTATTAAAAAATACAACCAACTTCTAAAAACAAAACACTGCAAGGTATAAAATAACTTGGAGGAAAGAAAAGAATTTCGGAAGTCGGTATTTTTGATTATTTTTCGTTTTTTGACACCGACTTCCGAAATTGAAGTTCTTTTCTTTCTTCCGAAGTCGGATGTATTTTTTGTAATTTTTTTTTTTTCACTTTTAAGTGGTACTCGTTAATATACAAACACTAAAAAACATAGGTACGGTTTCAGCAATCCCGATCCATTTATGATCATTTATTGAAGAGTTCCGTTGCCTACCTCTGAAGTTCTTTATCAGATCTTCACCAAATTGAAATGGGACTAGTCCAGAAAAATACTCTACCAAACAAAAAAAAAAATCATCCAAATCGGCTGACAATTGGCGAAAATATCGCCGAACAAACATTTTTCATGGGATTTCATCATCAGATCCTAATTTATGCCTTCCATCATCAGCTCAGTAACATAAGATGATGATAACCAGGCACAAAAATTTGAATCGCGTTAGATAATTTATGAAAAACATTGTATGTGCCTATAAAATTTGAGGGTTGCCCTCGATTTTCATGGGATTCCATCATCAGATTTTGATTTGGTGACAATGGGACCAATCGAAAAGTATACTCTTTCAGATGAAATAAGAATTTTTCAAATTGGTTTATAAATAATGACGGAGTTATGAGGTAACAAACATAAAAAAATACTAATGAATTGAGAACCTCCTCCTTTTTTTGAAGTCGGTTAAAAACGAAGTCACTCAAATGTCTCGCAGATGGCGGCACGTGGGTTGGGTTGGTGGTTCCCTTCGACATGGTTGAGCTGAATGGTGCCGATACACGCGTCATGTTCGTGAACGGGCGCTGTAGGTTGAGACTGGTCATCTCTTAACTGCCATTGGCTTATTTTAATCTTTATATTTTAAATTCTTATAATAAGCTTTTTTTTCCTTTGCATTGTCCTCACATACAGAAGCAACAAGTATATGTTACTAAGAATTTTGTAAAACAGAACATGATTTAAAAGAGTGTCCGTGTTGCACGTTCTTCTCCATAGAGATCTACGCTTTGGAACGTGCAAATGCTTCCATGGTTTTGACTGACCGACCTTAACGTTTCAAAAGTGCATGTGAATGGTTTTTTTGAAATAAAAAGCTTTAAATCTGAATCTGAATCTGAAAAAACGAAATCAAAAACACCAAAGTCATTTGTATTATTTTCTAAATTTTTTGTAACACCTTGGTTTGCCTAAGTTTGTGACTCACGTCTTCCAGCAAGAATGGAAGTTTATTTTCCGAGAAGTTTCAGTAGGTTTCTCCTTTAAATCTGGACAGTAGTTCAGACGGACCATTTAGTTCGTATTGAGGATACCAGACCACAAGTTAACGATAAAATGATGCTGAAACTGTAATTTCATGTGGAATTTTCATTCTCCTACATGTGGTCATCATCTTCCTGCCCTTATCCCATGTTACTTGGGGTCGGCGCAACACGTTTTATTCTTCCATTCTGTTCTATCAGTCGTCACTCTATCACTAACTCCCTTTTCTTTCATATCGCTCCTCACACAATCCATCCATCTTTTCTTTGGCCTTCCTCTCCCTCTCCATCCCTCTCGCATATGGTAATTTTAGTAAAATGTCCAAAAAAATATTTCTAATCAGATGGATTGATTTTCTGAATTTTCCACCTCGCCGTCTTTAACCTCTCCGGTATCGAGGTGTCCCCTCGGACCCACTTATTACTAATACCTTTAAAACCCAAGTGGGTCCCTGTGGATCCACACGACCCAAGTGATTTAAAACTTTTTTTTTATCAATTTTACGGTTTATTTTTGGTGTTGAACGATTGAACTCTATAATCGACTAAATTTGACAACCATAGATAAATACAGAAAAAAAAAAAACGTGCCAACACTACAAAAGTCTAATGTCAAATCACAAGAAAATTTTCGAGTGCACGAGTGCCACGCGGTGTAATAAATTTCTTGTTTTTTGAATTTTTACGGAGTAATCCTAAGGTAAGTGGATGAATATTCATTTATTGGTGTTCATTACGACTTTGTAAATAGTTTTTTTCATGAAATAATATCATAAAACTTGTTTTGTTGAGCCAACAAAAGTTTCATAGTTTCGAGTCCGTCGAAGTCACCATTGTAATTGTATGATTTTTGGCGGTTTTGCAATGAATTTCACCTCTGTATTGGTGGAAGTACCGTAAAATCTATTGATAATACATAATTTCTCGTATTCGAGGCATATTTCAATAAGTTATTCATATTATGAAGAAAATTTTTGTTTAGGTAACGAAATCGTGTTTGAATCTCAAACCGTCAAACGCCACAACAGCCCCTAGGTCGTAGGTCATGTCGATAAAAGTTATCGATGACATAGATTGTTTTTGTAAAATTGTTCGAATACATAAAATTATTATAATTTAGATGTTTTTTTTTTGTCATATATCATAAGTTTTTGTTTTTTTTTGTAAATTGAGTGTATGCCATTCTGATAGATCCTGAAAATGAGTCGGCGCTGGATGGTCGGACAGGAGGGCGCCCCGGAGGACTTCGAAGAGATCCTCCGGGATAGCGACTTGGAGGAGGAGGAGGGTGATGAAGCAGAATACCTCGATCTGGGCGAGGTTGAATACCTCGACCTAGGCGAGGTAGAGGACGAGAAGCCCGGGGAGCAGGTGGATGAAGAGCTCGGGGAGCAGGAGGCTGCCGATCTTTACAATCCGGAATACCTTGATCCAGAGTATATTATGGAGCCGGATTGTGAGGTAAATATTTATCTTTCTCTTTCATAAATTACTCAACTTGAAAAGGACATAGTATCTACTGGCATTCTAGATGAATAGTAAATATTTTGTCAGTTGTAATATATTATTTTTTATCTTTTTCTAGCAACCTGAATGGATGTGTTTCATTCGTTGAAAAAGATAAGTAGTACTGATATGTGGTTCAATGGTGTGTGTATTGCAAGTGTTTTTGCGTGCATGTTTTCCATTTGGGAAGGATGATGGTTTGGAATCGCATGAAACAATCCGATGTTGTTATGTTTGTTTGAAGGGTTAGGTATAATACTGTTCATAATGCTATTTCTTTGATTTTTTCAGGATGTTGGGCCGCCACCGACGATCCTCGGGCTCTACACCCAAGACGGAGTAGAAATTTTTGGTGCGCAGCCGTAAGTAAACATGTTTTTATAAAAAAACTATTGTTTTTAGTTCTAATTTCTGTAATAATGAAAACCCTTTATTTGGTAGGTCAAGCCCCCTGCAAAGCCCCCTGCTCGCTCCGCTCTCGACTTCACCTGCTGCCGAAATTCGCCCAGAGTAATAAATCTTTTCATCTGTGTACTTTTACCTTTCTTCGTTATTTAGATGAATGTAGATTTATGATGTTACTGTTAATTTTTCTCAGGCATGTCGTCGTAACCCTGGAGGAGGGCGACCTCGTTCCAGCTCAAGGCGACGACGACGATGCTCTGGGCGAAGAGTTTCATCTGGCAGATGAAAAGTATACCTTTTATTATTTCCACAAAGTCTAACAGACAGACCGACAAACTGTAGAGACACTCCTTTTCTCGGTCATACCATCCTGTCTGTCTAAACGCCGAGTATGTATGGATGTTGTGCGTGTGCACTGGGGCTCGGGTATGTTTTTTTTTTCTTTACATTATTTTTATATATAGAAGCAACAATAAACATGTAACCAGGATTTTTGTAATACATAAACGGATTCAAACGAGTCTCTGTGGAGTTTCTCCTCCTTTGCTTTACACTGTATTTACATATAGCAGGAACAATGATAATGTAACCAGGATTTTTGTAATACATGAACGGATTCAAACGAGTCTCATATAGCAGGAACAATGATAATGTAACCAGGATTTTTGTAATACATAAACGGATTCAAACGAGTCTCCGTGGAGTTTCTCCTCCTTTGCTTTACATTGTATTTACATATAGCAGGAACAATGATAATGTAACCAGGATTTTTGTAATACATGAACGGATTCAAACGAGTCTCATATAGCAGGAACAATGATAATGTAACCAGGATTTTTGTAATACATAAACGGATTCAAACGAGTCTCCGTGGAGTTTCTCCTCCTTTGCTTTACATTGTATTTACATATAGCAGGAACAATGATAATGTAACCAGGATTTTTGTAATACATAAACGGATTCAAACGAGTCTCCGTGGAGTTTCTCCTCCTTTGCTTTACATTGTATTTACATATAGCAGAAACAATGATGTAACCAGGATTTTTGTAATAATTAAAATGATGTAAAAGAGTCTCCGTGGAGCTTCTTGTAGATTCTACTCCTTTGTAATACATTGTATTTACATATAAAAGTAACAATGACAATGTAACCAGGATGTTTGTAATACATAAAAGGATGTAAAAGAGTTTTCATGGAGTTTTTTGCCTGTGTTCCTCCAAACTTTCTTTGAGTTCAGGCCGCGGTAACTCTTTCGAACAATTCCATAACCCTAGGATTGACTGACCTTGACAACTCAAAAGTAACCTGTAAATGGTTTATTCGAAATAAAAATCTTGCATTTATTTTTGCTGTATTTATAAATTTTATTATCATATCTACAAATTTAGTAATACAATACAATATACAACAACACGATACAAAACATAACAACAATACAATACAAAACAACAACAATACAATAAAACAAACAACAATACAACACGACACAATTATTTTATACAAATAGGAATGAATACCCAACGCGAGCGAATTTCCGTAGTTCCTCTTCGATGCACGTATTTTGTAAATAAACATTTTTATTATTCTTATTAGCTTATAAACTTTATATGCACAATAAGTAAAGAAAAGTATGTCAATCTAAATTGGTTTTTTATTTTCCTTACTGAACTCAGTCAAACTTATCGATATTGTAGTGGTGTGTTCCCCACCCTACGGAATGTTAGAATTCCATACATTTTTATGACCACATCAGAGGTCGATATTTCTTTATTTTTCTATGAAAGATATGGTAAGCATGGTTAGAAATCGATAAATTACTTTGTTCTTATTCATTTTCAACTAATATTCAAATTCAAACACCTAAATTACTGGGTGAAAATGGCCTACGAATAAAGTTACCCGATTTGTTCCCTCACCTAGGTTATTTTGATATTTTACAATTATAGTGGAATATTTTAACGATTTATTGTTTATCATGAGTCAATGAATATATAAGCAGTATTCTAGAAACATTTCTTATTGGAATCTGTTTGTTATATCTCTGATGATCGATTACAAAATAGTGCATTGAACTCTGCAAATTCATGAAAACGGCACCGCGCTCTGTGATGTTTGAGTTTGAATATTGCAGAAATCGGATACAGAACTCCTAAAAAAACATTGTAATTAGATTATTTGTCTTTTCATGAGCTAGTTACCAAAATTTCGTGTAAAAATATGCAATAGTTTTGTAAGAAATCAATATAATACAGAAACATAACTGCTTTCAGCGAGTTCTCTCATTTGAATAGGATATATTTATTTCTGGAGTTCTAATTTCAACATTGTTTACATTGTATTTCATAACACCATCATTCAAGAACCTGAAACCGTTTCAAGTGTGTGAGTGCATACTATACAAACGGAGCAATAACGTTTTTTCGGGAGCGGGTCATATTACGCTTGCGATAAGCGGGCGCCCGCGATACGCGACGGAGTTTGACGTAAACATTGAGTGAGCGTCGAGAGGTTAAAGGCCAATTTCAGCAAAATTGCCCGTATTAAAGTACTTTTTTTAATGATTACAATAGCTGAAAGTCTCAGAACCATGAAGTCACATATTTAGATTTTTAATTTAATGTTGAAAGTTTAGGTCATATTTTACGGAACGCAAATTTTTCACTATAGACCAACATTTTCACAATTTTCAACACAGTTACGAAGCTTATAATTTTATGCGTAAAAGTACAACTCATGAAGATTCACCTGCAAAGAAAGAAATCTCAACAACTTCTACTTCTGTTTTTAGATATTTTTCAAGTTGGTCAGGTAGATAATTCTCAAAAATTCTGAAAAGAAAAACATGGCTCGTGTTGGGAATCTTGCGGGAGGCAAGTGAACATATCTCGTTTGTACCCCTTCTCGTAAGTATTTTTAGAAATCCCCTCTTAGAGTTCCCCTTTTTTTTTTTTTTAAGGATGGGAAATCATCAAATGACTCCTCCCGCTTTGGGTGAAGCAGAAGAGAGTGTCAGACTCTTACTGGCTAAAACCCATCCGCGTTTCTCCCAGTGCCCTTTGCGTTCCAGGGTACGGTGCCTCTTTCGAACGAAGTCCGCAGCCCCAGCAGGCACTGGCCCTAGCGGGCCCCGTCTTTTACGCTGACAGCTCTTTGAGGCACGCGTGAAACTCAGCGCGCCGTCCACCCAAACCTGGTTCTGATCAGACGGCGAGCCACCCAATGCTCGCCGTCCGCAGACTCGCGCTTACGGTGACCGAAAATCGCCCTGCGACTCCCGACGCCCGGGGCGTCTTCTTCTGTTGCGGCGGCTGGGGCGTGAGGTTTCCCTTTCTCTCACACGTTCGGCTTCCTCCTTTGCTAGCATTACTGCTTCGCAGAAGGAGGTGACCGCTTCCCATGTCTCCTCGCTTCGGACCATAGCCTGAACCAGGGCCGGACGCGAGAGATCGCCGCCGCCGATCGCCTCGGCGAGGACACGGCGGTGCTCTGCCCAAGCAGGGCAGACCTCAACCGTATGCTCCACCGTGTCCTCCGGGCGATCCTCGCAGTGTTGACACCCGGGCGTATCCTCCCGCCGTATTCGAAACAGGTACCTCCCGAAACAACCGTGTCCGGTGAGTACCTGCGTCAAGCGGAAAGTAAGGACGCCGTGGCGCCGCTCTAGCCACTCCTCAAAGTGGGGACTTATCGCCGCAATTGTGGCGTGACCAGCGCTGGGTTGGGACAGTCTTTGTCTCCATACTGCCATGAGATCCTGCCGGAGCTCCGCCCGCCGTACTGTGATTTGCCGCGGCAGAGGAGTCTCGCCCCGGCGTAGCACTTCCATGCGCCATTCGTAAATGAGTGCGAGGGCTCTCGCCTCTAGATCCCATGGCGGCAGTCCGGCAAGGAGGTTCGCCGCCTCGCCAGAGACCGTGCGGTATCCCCGGGCAAGCCGGATGGCCATCACCCTCTGGGACGAGTTGAGGTAACGGGCAGGTCGCTTCCTCAAAGTAGGCGCCCACACCGGCGCCCCATAAAGGGCCATAGACCGCACGATCCCCGCGTAAAGCCTCCGGCAGGAGGCGTTTGGACCCCCTAGATTGGGCAAAAGCCGCTTGAAGGCAGCCCCGGCACGCTCCAGTCTAGGAGCCAAACGTCGAAAATGCTCAACAAAGTTCCACCGGCTGTCAATAACGAGACCCAAGTAAGTCATCGTCGATCCGACGCTGATTTGAACCCCTCCTACCGTTATTTGGGATCCCGACGGTGGTCTGTTCCGAGATCCATGAAAGCACATGGCTTCGGACTTGTGTAGGGCCACCTCGAGACCCAACTGCCGGATCCTCTCAACGACTATCGCAACCCCGCGTGTCATAGCGTCAGCCGCCGCTTGGTGCGATCCCCCTTGCGCCAGTACCAGCGTGTCGTCGGCATAGCACACAACGCTGACGCCACTAGGGAGGTCGGCGCGCAGCACCCAGTCGTAGCCGATGTCCCACAGAAGCGGCCCCAGAACGGAACCCTGTGGAACACCGCACGACATCTCTCGCCGGTTCCACTCTCCCAGGTGACCGGGGTAAATGACGGCTCTGTCCGTCAAGTAATCCTCGACTACGCGACGGAGGTAGGTCGGCACCCGGTGATACCGAAGTGCCTCCCTGATGCAACTCCAGGGCAGGGTGTTGAAGGCATTGGCGATGTCTAGAGACACCGCCAAGACGACCCCGCTTCGGGAAACCGCGTCCCCCGTCGAGAGGGCTCTCACGTGCATGATGGCGTCCACCGTAGAGCGTCCCGTGCGGAAACCGAACTGGTTCTCCGCCAGATCCGGCCCCACCCTCCCTAGGTGCTCGACAAGGCGGTTTGCAATTACTCTTTCAAAGAGCTTGCCCACCTCATCGAGCAGCACAATGGGCCGGTATGCGGACGGAGAGTCCGCAGGGCGCCCCGGCTTCTTAATGAGGACCAGTTTCCCCGTCTTCCAACGAAGTGCGAACTGGCCCCTCTCCAAGCATGCGCTTAGGAACCCTCTTAGTCGAGGCCCGAGAGCCTCCAAGGCCAGGACCCAGGCTTTTCCAGGTAAGCCGTCGGGTCCTGGGGCGGTATTTTTGGCCTTCAGCCTGATAACCGCCACTCTCAGGTCTACCTCAGTCACCTCAGGAGCATAGTCATCGTCGTCACCGGTGTAGTCCGTATCAGGCGCCGCAGGTGGCAGAGCCATAGGCGGGGGAGTATGCTCCCCTCGCGAGGGGAACAGAGCGCTTACCACGTCCTCCACCAGCTGGGGCCGTAGACTCTGCGTTAACGGGGGGGCCCAGGTGCGAAGCTTATTCCGCACCATTTTGTAGGGTCTTCCCCACGGGTCCCCGTTCAGAGACTCCAGCATCTCCTTGACAGCCAGGTCCACCGCCTCCTTTGCCTTAGTAATGACATCGCGGTAATTCACGCCCCTTTTCTCCGCATCCGGATGTAGTGTCATTACTACAGCTGCGGTGTTCGGGGCGCGTAGCCTAGCCGCGACGCTTTGTACTTTGCGCTGCCGCCTCCTCTGACGTTTCTTGGCCGCCCTGGCTGCCTTGCCCGCCTTCCTCTTTTCCCCGACCACTTGCCATCCGGCTTCGGCCGCAGGAGAGTTGGAAGGCGGGGGTGCCGGTTGCACTGTTGCACCTGTGCAGCCGCCCCACCTTTCTTCTTCTGCTTGGCTTGCTTCGCGGTTGCAGGTATCGTGGGTGCTGGTCCGGCCCCTCGGTTAGCCTGACCGGACGACCTCGGTTTGGCACCCGCAGCGGCCGCGTACGAGACCGCCTTCGGCTGGCCCGATGCCTTCTGGTTCGTTGCTAGTGGGGGGCGCAGAACGATGCCCTCCAGGACCGAAAACCTTTGCGCGAATGCAGCCATCTCCTGCCGCACCAGATGCAGGACCTACTCCTCCGCTGACACGGCCTGCCCGTGCTTGCGCCCCCCTTGAGGCGCCTCCTTTGCGCCAGCTCCTCGGAGCCCGGCCAGGTCTGCTCGGAGCTTCTCATTCTGCTTTTGGAGAAGCTCCGTTGCGGCCGTCAAGCGAGCGACCTCCGCCTGCAACTTGGACATTTCGTCAGACGGAAGCCCGCAATAGTTAGCCTCCGCTGCCGCCAAAATGGAGGCCGAGGCCGCACTTATAGCCGTATTTTTGGAAGACTGCGACCTCTTCAAAGCTACATCGCGGATCGCGGCCTTCACAACCTCCGCAAACCTGGCCTTCCGCTCCAGATCTAGATCGGAGCCGCCACCCACCCTCGTGCCTACGAGAGAGACGGAGACTCCTCCCGGCTCCTCAATGGAGACCCCTGATGAGACTCCGGGATCACTCTCCCCGCCAATTCCCGTCATATCAGGGCGCTTGAAGCGACCCCGTACGTTACGCCCTGGCAGAGTAGCGGAAGCTCCGCTCACCGTCGCTCGACCCCGGCCTCTCTTCGTTGTCGCCACTTTAGCAGCCGGCAGGATCTCTTCACTTGAGGAGAGACCCACCGACCCCACTCTGTCCGAAGAAATTTCGTTGCGCGATCGTTTTCTCCAAAATTTGGAGCGACCGCGCAAGTCCTGGTCGGACATATTTCGATCCTCTATTGAGGATCGGGAGCCTCCTCGGCTCTTGTTGCCGTCGCCGGCAAGCGGTACCTCCACAACATTTTTTCTATTTTTAATTTTTTGAGAACATTCATTCATTTTGATCCCACGATTAGAGTTCCCCTACACTCCCCAAGGAACCTACATGCCAAATTTCAGCTTTCTACAACCAGCAGTTTCGGCTGTGCGTTGTCTGTCAGTCACTTAGTAACGGAAGAATTTTATAAAGTATGGATTAGAAGGAGTTCGAGGAGAACGAGAAGAAAGAAGCCTTTGGTCACTTGCAACGTGATCATCACAACTGCAGATATTTATGGATATAATACTGCAGTTGCCATGATCGCGTTGCAGGTGACTTTATCGTCGGCAGAAGAAAGAAGACTTGTTTGATATCATGAGATGATAACATTGGGCCTTTATTATATTACTTTCAGGCAGGCGTGCTTTATCTTCGACCACATCATCGCTTACCAACAGGTGATCATAGTGGTCAAACGCGTGCCTCAATGACGAACAATGAACAACAGTGAAACAAATGAACATTTAATATTCATTTGTTTTTTTTTTCAATAAACAGCTTTCTATTTGCAAGCCTGGCAGAAAATTAAATAAAACCTTTGGTAATTTACCTCCTTGGCTGTCATGTCTCGGGAAATAATATGAGTTTACTATATTATTTATTTAGTCGCTAAACACGACAGATCTAGATTTTTATACTACCTTTGCCGGTCGCTGCTCGCATGCATTTGGCCAGTACAGCAATTTCGATTTATCTCGAAGAAGGTTGTCAAAATAATGCTCAAATTTCCAAGCATGTTTGAGAAAAAGACAATAATTTACGGGAAATTGTTGTCAAAAGTTAAACAAATAATGTATCACGTTTTCTTCTAGCTTAAGTTATCACACTCAACATTTACTTACCAGGGAACATACTCCCGTGATATATATAGCCTATGTCTTATTTCAGACTATAATTTACCTCTGTGCCAAGTTTCAGGTAGATCCTTCTAGGCGTTTTTATGTGAAAAAGTAACAAATATCTATCCATCCTCTCAAACTTTCGCATTTATAATATAAGTTGGATTAAATGATTGATTCAAATGTTTTATGAAAATCAGCGCTATAAATGAGCAGTGGTGGCAAGATCATTTCATGCCCAAGATTAATAATTAACATTTGACAGTAATCAAAATGGGTACGGATAATAATCCCGAAATTTCATAATACTATGGCTGAAATACCGATGACCAAAACAACGAAATTCAAAATAGCGAAAGTTTTAAATGCCGATAGCCGTTATATCGAAACATAAAATACCGATGTCCAAATGCCCGAAAGGATGAAACCCCGAATGGACGAAATACCGATGGATGAAGTCCTGAAAATCGAAATACAGTGTATCGAATGTCCTAGGTTAGGCTAGGGTAGAACAGTTCTCGCGATCCCCGGTTGGTGAGAGATGGAGCACCTGGGTGGTTTTAGTCAGTAAGAGTCTGATAGACCCCTCCGCCCGCCCCAAGGCGGAGGACATCCATGAGGGTTTCCCACCGTTAAAAAAAAAAAAGGATGGAATAGTAAGTTAGCCACATTCCCTTTATTGTTGGTGAATCATTTGGTTTGAAAGAACATTCTAAGACATGTGACATCTACCAACCCGCACTGGGCCCGCGTGGTGGATCCCACTCCCTCTCACCGAGAGGAGGCCTGTGTCCCGGCAGTGGGAACATTATAGGCTGATTATGCTATGCTTATGCATTTGGTTTAGATGAGGTCAAACTCCGCCAAATTGTCGGCAGGCTCCTATTTCTCGGGGTGCCCGGGGTTATTGGTATCATACATACCTATTATGTTAAGCTCCTTTTTTGTAAACATTTTAGGCTTTGGGATGTAATTTCGGGATTTCGAACTTCGGATAACTAGTAAAGTAAGGTGAATAACCCTTTTATTTACCATTTCATTCGTTCTTCACCTTAGTTTTCTTAGTTGCCTCTTCTTCATCATCTGCCTAGCCTTTTCCCAACTATATTAGGGTCGGCTTCCAGTCAAACCTGATTTAGCTGAATACCAGTGTTTTACGTGGACCGGCTGCCTACCAGACCTCCACAACCCATTAACTGGGTAACACGGTACTTTTGGCAAGACTGGAGTCGGATTTACTGGCTTCTGACAATCCGTAACGACTGCCAAAGATCTACAAATGACAGCCGGGACCAACGGCTTAACGTGCTTTCCGAGGCACGGAGGAAGCTCGGTATGTTAAGATTGTCACCCATTAACAGACCGACCTTGGCAAGCGTTGCTTAACCTTGAAGACCAAGACGACCCGTGCGGCTGTTATTCTTAACAGTAGCAATATTTTTCATGAAGAATATCATACTATTAGAAGTAATTGACTTAAAAGACATCAATGTGAGAAGAAAGAAGACTTTGGTCCTTACAACGTGATCATCACAACTGCGGATAATTATGGTTATAATTTCCACAGTCGCCATGATCGCGTTGCAGGTGACTTGGTCGTCGGCTGAAGAAAGAAGAAGACTTATTTTTATGTTGCTCTATCATGAGCTGAAAACTTTAGGCCGTAATTATAATAAATTGGTCGTCCGCTCCTCTCCTATTGGTCTTAGCGTGATAATATATATCCTATAGCCTTCCTCGATAAATGGGCTATCTAACACTGAATAAATCTTTCAAATCGGACCAGTAGTTCCTGAGATTAGCGCGTTCAAGCAAACAAACAAAAAAACAAACTCTTAAGCTTTAAATATTAGTAATAGAAATACCATACAATATGTAATATATAGGGTGGCTAGAACATTGACGTCCAACAATAAAATTTAGGTCCCTCGTTTCGTGGGGTAACCGAATCACTCTCATGTATGTTCCACGATTTTCATAGTTTTCGAGCTATATTTTTTTTTCTCTACATTTTTGAGAATTATCTACCTGACCAACATGAACAAAAACCAAAAATAACAATAAAAATAAAAGATTTTGTCGAGATTTTTTTCTTTGCAACTGAACCTTCATGAGTTGTACTTTTATGCATAAAATTATCTGTACGGTGCAACCGCACATTATGCAATTCAGCAGTTTACGCCGCACATACATTTCGATTCAACTCATAATACAGTTCAGTTCGCGTTAGGCTATCAAGTCAGCCAGGCGTTCTCGTTACAGCCAACAAGGGCCGCGTCACTCACTTCATTTGCCACACCATCAGTCCATTAAGCTCATTTTACCTATAAGTACTTTTGGGATACAGTAATGTTCTAGTACTTACCTTCTTTTATTCCATTCATCTCCCATCTGAAAGTAATGTAGGGTCTGGCAAGAGATCATACATTATCAGCTCCGGAACTGTGTAGAAAGTTGTGAAAATGTTGGTATAAAGTCAGAAATTTGCGTTTCGTAAATTATGACCTAAATTTTTAACTTAAAATTAAAAATTTAAATAGGTGACTTCATGGTTCCTAAGTAAGTTTCGAAAATGAGTCAGACTTTCAGCCTTCATATTCATTAAAAAAGAGTACTTTAATAGGGCTAATTTTGCTGAAATTGGCCTCCAAAGATGGCGAGGTGGAAGATAAGAGTCTCAAACTTAGACGAACGATGGTGTTGAAAAAAAAAACAAGATATTTTATTAAAAAAAAATTGGAAGTCGGTATTAAAAAACTTTTTATTAAAAAATACAACCAACTTCTAAAAACAAAACACTGCAAGGTATAAAATAACTTGGAGGAAAGAAAAGAATTTCGGAAGTCGGTGTTTTTGATTATTTTTCGTTTTTTGATACCGACTTCCGAAATTGAAGTTCTTTTCTTTCTTCCGAAGTCGGATGTATTTTTTGTAATTTTTTTTTTTCACTTTTAAGTGGTACTCGTTAATATACAAACACTAAAAAAACATAGGTACGGTTTCAGCAATCCCGATCCATTTATGATCATTTATTGAAGAGTTCCGTTGCCTACCTCTGAAGTTCTTTATCAGATCTTCACCAAATTGAAATGGGACTAGTCCAGAAAAATACTCTACCAAACAAAAAAAAATCATCCAAATCGGCTGACAATTGGCGAAAATATCGCCGAACAAACATTTTTCATGGGATTTCATCATCAGATCCTAATTTATACCTTCCATCATCAGCTCAGCAACATAAGATGATGATCACCAGGCACAAAAATTTGAATCGCGTTAGATAATTTATGTAAAACATTGTATGTGCCTATAAAATTTGAGAGTTGCCCTCGATTATCATGGGATTCCATCATCAGATTTTGATTTTTGAAGTCGGTTAAAAACGAAGTCACTCAAATGTCTCGCAGATGGCGGCACGTGGGTTGGGTTGGTGGTTCCCTTCGACATGGTTGAGCTGAATGGTGCCGATACACGCGTCATGTTCGTGAACGGGCGCTGTAGGTTGAGACTGGTCATGTCTTAACTGCCATTGGCTTATTTTAATCTTTATATTTTAAATTCTTATAATAAGCTTTTTTTTCCTTTGCATTGTCCTCACATGCAGAAGCAACAAGTATATGTTACTAAGAATTTTGTAAAACAGAACATGATTTAAAAGAGTGTCCGTGTTGCACGTTCTTCTCCATAGAGATCTACGCTTTGGAACGTGCAAATGCTTCCATGGTTTTGACTGACCGACCTTAACGTTTCAAAAGTGCATGTGAATGGTTTTTTTGAAATAAAAAGCTTTAAATCTGAATCTGAATCTGAAAAAACGAAATCAAAAACACCAAAGTCATTTGTATTATTTTCTAAATTTTTTGTAACACCTTGGTTTGCCTAAGTTTGTGACTCACGTCTTCCAGCAAGAATGGAAGTTTATTTTCCGAGAAGTTTCAGTAGGTTTCTCCTTTAAATCTGGACAGTAGTTCAGACGGACCATTTAGTTCGTATTGAGGATACCAGACCACAAGTTAACGATAAAATGATGCTGAAACTGTAATTTCATGTGGAATTTTCATTCTCCTACATGTGGTCATCATCTTCCTGCCCTTATCCCATGTTACTTGGGGTCGGCGCAACACGTTTTATTCTTCCATTCTGTTCTATCAGTCGTCACTCTATCACTAACTCCCTTTTCTTTCATATCGCTCCTCACACAATCCATCCATCTTTTCTTTGGCCTTCCTCTCCCTCTCCATCCCTCTCGCATATGGTAATTTTAGTAAAATGTCCAAAAAAATATTTCTAATCAGATGGATTGATTTTCTGAATTTTCCACCTCGCCGTCTTTAAAGGCCAATTTCAGCAAAATTGCCCGTATTAAAGTACTTTTTTTAATGATTACAATAGCTGAAAGTCTCAGAACCATGAAGTCACATATTTAGATTTTTAATTTAATGTTGAAAGTTTAGGTCATATTTTACGGAACGCAAATTTTTCACTATAGACCAACATTTTCACAATTTTCAACACAGTTACGAAGCTTATAATTTTATGCGTAAAAGTACAACTCATGAAGATTCACCTGCAAAGAAAGAAATCTCAACAACTTCTACTTTTGTTTTTAGATATTTTTCAAGTTGGTCAGGTAGATAATTCTCAAAAATTCTGAAAAAAAAAACATGGCTCGTGTTGGGAATCTTGCGGGAGGCAAGTGAACATATCTCGTTTGTACCCCTTCTCGTAAGTATTTTTAGAAATCCTCTCTTAGAGCTCCCCTACACTCCCCAAGGAACCTACATGCCAAATTTCAGCTTTCTACAACCAGCAGTTTCGGCTGTGCGTTGTCTGTCAGTCACTTAGTAACGGAAGAATTTTATAAAGTATGGATTAGAAGGAGTTCGAGGAGAACGAGAAGAAAGAAGCCTTTGGTCACTTGCAACGTGATCATCACAACTGCAGATAGTTATGGATATAATACTGCAGTTGCCATGATCGCGTTGCAGGTGACTTTATCGTCGGCAGAAGAAAGAAGACTTGTTTGATATCATGAGATGATAACATTGGGCCTTTATTATATTACTTTCACGCAGGCGTGCTTTATCTTCGACCACATCATCGCTTACCAACAGGTGATCATAGTGGTCAAACGCGTGCCTCAATGACGAACAACGAACAACAATGAACAACAGTGAAACAAATGAACATTTAATATTCATTTGTTTTTTTTTTCAATAAACAGCTCTCTATTTGCAAGCCAGGCAGAAATTTAAATAAAACCTTTGGTAATTTACCTCCTTGGCTGTCATGTCTCGGGAAATAATATGAGTTTCCTATATTATTTATTTGGTCGCTAAACACGACAGATCTAGATTTTTATACTACCTTTGCCGGTCGCTGCTCGCATGCATTTGGCCAGTACAGCAATTTCGATTTATCTCGAAGAAGGTTGTCAAAATAATGCTCAAATTTCCAAGCATGTTTGAGAAAAAGACAATAATTTACGGGAAATTGTTGTCAAAAGTTAAACAATTAATGTATCACGTTTTCTTCTAGCTTAAGTTATCACACTCAACATTTACTTTCCAGGGAACATACTCCCGTGATATATATAGCCTATGTCTTATTCCAGACTATAATTTACCTCTGTGCCAAGTTTCAGGTAGATCCTTCTAGGCGTTTTTATGTGAAAAAGTAACAAATATCTATCCATCCTCTCAAACTTTCGCATTTATAATATAAGTTGGATTAAATGATTGATTCAAATGTTTTATGAAAATCAGCGCTATAAATGAGCAGTGGTGGCAAGATCATTTCCTGCCCAAGATTAATAATTAACATTTGACAGTAATCAAAATGGGTACGGATAATAATCCCGAAATTTCATAATACTATGGCTGAAATACCGATGACCAAAACAACGAAATTCAAAATAGCGAAAGTTTTAAATGCCGATAGCCGTTATATCGAAACATAAAATACCGATGTCCAAATGCCCGAAAGGATGAAACCCCGAATGGACGAAATACCGATGGATGAAGTCCTGAAAATCGAAATACAGTGTATCGAATGTCCTAGGTTAGGCTAGGGTAGAACAGTTCCCGGGCGTCGGAGGAGGGCATACGCTGCCCTCTTCCGGCCCCCCCTAACTGGGTCCTGAGGCGTCGGACTTGGGGATATCCGTCGCCCCCCATTCATTCGGACCCGAGGTGGCGGCGCGTGGTGTTCCCGTGCGCCCTTCTTTGACGTTGCGTGGGGAGTCAAACACCTCACTTCCCCCGCTGACCCGAGGTGGCCTGCAGAGGCGGGCCGGCACCAGCCGGGGATTACGGAAGTCGCATTAGTTCTCGCGATCCCCGGTTGGTGAGAGATGGAGCACCGGGGTGGTTTTAGTCAGTAAGAGTCTGACAGACCCCTCCGCCCGCCCCAGGGCGGAGGACATCCATGAGGATTTCCCCCCGTTATAAAAAAAAAAAAAAAAAAAAAGGGTAGAACAGTTCTCGCGATCCCCGGTTGGTGAGAGATGGAGCACCTGGGTGGTTTTAGTCAGTAAGAGTCTGATAGACCCCTCCGCCCGCCCCAGGGCGGAGGCCATCCATGAGGGTTTCCCACCGTTAAAAAAAAAAAAGGATGGAACAGTAAGTTAGCCACATTCCCTTTATTGTTGGTGAATCATTTGGTTTGAAAGAACATTCTAAGACATGTGACATCTACCAACCCGCACTGGGCCCGCGTGGTGGATCCCACTCCCTCTCACCGAGAGGAGGCCTGTGTCCCGGCAGTGGGAACATTATAGGCAGATTATGCTCCCCACCGAGGGTGTCCCCACGTTGCCGTCGTGGTGGGGCTTGCGTGTCTCAATGATCTTGAAGCTCTGCCTGTAGAGTTACTCATGCCGGAAAGGTTCAAGTGAGAGACCAGACAAAGAGGGACACGCGAGGGGCACAGCGTTCGGAGACTTGAGCAGTGGTCAAGTCTTCGAACGGTGTGCGTTTCATTAGTAGGAATCTTGCTCACTGTTCTCTGGTACGCGTCTGATTATTAGACGTGACTAGGAGAGCAGTGAGCAAGCAGAGAGAGGGGGAGAGAGGTTGGAGGAGGATGTGACCACACCCTTTAAAAGGAAAAGAAAAATGAAAAAGACAGACGCGAAAAAACTACCCCAGGGCGGTACCAGCTGCTCAGCAGCTGGAGAATCCGCCACGTCTCCATTGGAGGCGTCATGCCCCTCGTATTCTGGGGGGGGCAACGGATGTCTTCCACTTGCCAGTGGCAACAAGGGCCGAGGAGGCTCCCGATCCGTAGAGTCCCTTATGGACATGATCGGTTCTAATTTTAACACGCCTGACAAGGTGTCGGGGGAGCGCGATGGTGTAGATGCTCCCTCCAAATATTGGAGGAAAGGCTCGCTCATGCATCGAGGAGATGCGGGGTCAGGCTCTGACTCTGCTTCTGGCGGCGGCTCAGCGGGCTCTGAACACGAGGAAGCGGGAGCTGCTGTGAGGAACTCCGAGTTCTACCGCAAGCGGCCCAGACCGGCGGATGACGAGGGGTCGTCTTCCGATGGAGAGTAGGCCTCAGCCCGAAAAATCTCCACCAGCAGGCGGGGTAAAGGACGAGAAGGAGGCAAAGGAAGAGGGCTCGCCTCCCAAGAGGCTGCGCAATGAGCCGTGAAGCTTGCCGAGGAGGTGCCTCTCTCGTTGTCTTCCGGCAGTGAGCCAGACGTCGCTGGCGGCTCCGAACAGGAGCGCAAGGCCAGATTCGTGAAAGTCGTGGAGGCTGCGGTCCGCGATGTAGCTTTAAAGAGGTCACAAGCCTCTAAAAACAAGGCCATAAGCGCGGCGGCGGCTTCCATTTTGGCGGCAGCGGAGAACAACTGTTGCGGCCCTCCGTCGGACGAAGTGTCTAGGCTGCGGGCGGAGGTCGCCCGCCTGGCGGCCGCCACGGAGCTTCTCCAGAAGGAGAACCAGAAGCTCCGAGCAGATCTGGCCGGGCTCCGAGGAGCCGGCCCAAAAGAGGTACCTCAAGCGGGACGGAAGCACGGGCAAAGCCAGGCCGCGCCTGTGGAGGAGCAGGTCCTGAACCTGGTGCGACAGGAGATGGCCAATTTTGCGGCACGATTCTCGGTTTTGGAGGGCATCGTCTTGCGTCCCCCGCTAGCGGCGAGCCAAAAGGTAACGGGTCACCCGAAGGCGTACGCAACCGCCGCGGCTGCCAAACCGGGGCCGTCCAGCCAGACCAAACGAGGGGCCGGGTCAACACCCGCGAAGCAAGCACCGAGAAACCCAGCATTGGCCAAACGTAAGAAAGGTGGAGTGGCTGCACAAGCGGGGAAGGCTCCAGCGCTAGCGCCAGCGGTGCAAAAGGCGCCCCCGCCTTCAAACTCTCATGCGGCTGAAACCGGATGGCAAGTGGTCGGGGATAAGAAGAAGGCGGGCAAGGCAGCCAGGGCGGCCAAGAAACGACGAAGGAAGCGGCAGCGCAAAGTGGAACGCGTTGCGGCTAGGCTCCGCGTCCCGAAAACCGCAGCTGTAGTGATGACACTACAGCCGGACGCGGAGAAGAGGGGCGTGACTTACCGCGACGTGATTAATAAGGCTAAAGAGGCGGTTAACCTCCAGGAGCTCGGTATCACGGGGGGCCTCCGGCACAGGTTGACCATGACTGGGGCCCGGATGCTGGAGATCTCCGGTGCAGCCAGTGGCCCGACCGCTGACGCTCTGGCCGAAAAGCTCAGAGCGTCCTTAAATGCGGACGAGGTCCGAGTGTCCAGGCCCACCAAGTGCGTCGACATGCGCATCCTGGGCCTGGACGACTCCGTCACGGAGGAGGAGGTGGTGGCCGCCGTTGTCAGGACTGGGGGGTGCTCTGCCGAGCAGGTGAAGGCAGGCACCATACGTCCTGACAACACGGGCATGCGAACCGTCGTGGTGAGCTGCCCAGTGACGGCGGCCAAAGAAATATCAGAGGGCCGAAGACTCCTGGTGGGCTGGGTTTCTGCGCAGGTCAAACTGCTGGAACCCAGACCTCTGAGGTGCTTCCGCTGCCAAGTGGGTAACCAAGTGGGAGTTCAGTGCACTTCGGAGGTGGATCGCAGCGGTCTTTGCTTCCGCTGTGGTCAGCCCGGTCACAGGGCCGGTTCGTGTAACGCCACGCCGCACTGCTTTGTATGTGCGGCAGCTGGCAAGCCGGCCGATCACTGGGCTGGGGGTAAAGCCTGCGCTCCACCCACCAAAACCAGGGGCAAAAAGAAGCCCTCCACCACCGCCGTCACTGCCGCCGCCGCCGCTTCGGTTGCTGCGAGAGAGCCCTCACAGGGGATTCAGGAGGAGGCTGAAATGGAGTGTCGATAACGGCTCCATTACGCTTCCTCCAGGCGAATATCAACCACTGCGCTGCCGCTCAGGACCTGTTGGTCCAGAGCATGGCGCAGAGGTTGATTAACATCGCCGTGGTCGCTGAGCCGTACTTTGTTCCGCCCAGGGATGACTGGGTGAAGGACCTGAACGGCTCGGTGGCCCTAATTTCGTCGGCCGCTGCCAGTACCCCGTCTCTCGAAAGCGTCAGGAGAGGACAGGGGTGCGTAGCAGCACGGTTTGGGGAGATTGTCGTGGTAGGAGTGTACTTCTCCCCGAACCGAACTCTCGCCGAGTTCCAAAACTCCCTCACGGAGTTGGGCGTCGTCGTCGCCGGGTATCGTTCCCTCCCCGTGCTCGTTCTCGGGGACTTCAATGCCAAGCACTTGGTTTGGGGTTCCCGTTACACGGACACGCGGGGCAGGATGGTGGAGGACTGGGCTCTGGAGACAGGCCTGGTCGTCTTAAACATGGGTTCTGTCCCAACGTGTGTGCGGATGCAGGGGGAATCTGTGGTGGACATCTCATTCGCCAGCCCTGCTCTGTCACCGCGTGTCATTGACTGGCGCGTATTAGAGGAGGTGTAGACCTATTCTGATCACCGGTATATCCGGTTTGACGTCTCCACCCAGACCTCAACCGCGCCAGTCCGGCAGGCCCCGAGTGGTCCGCGGTGGGCACTGAAACAGCTTGACCGGGAGCTGCTCCTGGAAGCTTCGATCGTGCAGGCCTGGGTGTCACCTCCGGACAGGCTTGCTGACATCAATGACGAAGCGGAGTGGTTCCGGGAGGCCATGTCCGATATTTGTGACGTGGCAATGCCCCGGGTTAAGCCAGGACGTGCCCGCCGTCAGGTGTACTGGTGGTCGCAAGAGCTGGGGACACTGCGTCAGGCATGCGTTGCTGCACGGCGCCGGTATACCAGGCACCGTAGGCTCCGCATCCGCCCTCCGGATTCGCAGGTCAGAGAGGCGGAGCTGTACGAGGAGTACAAAATGGCGAAGGCCGCTCTCCGAGCGGGGATCCTGCAAGCCAAGGATCTGGCTCGCAAGGAGATGCTGGAGTCTCTGAACGGGGACCCGTGGGGAAGACCCTACAAAATGGTGCGGAATAAGCTCCGCACCTGGGCCCCCCCGTTGACGCAGAGTCTTCGGCCCCAGCTGGTGGAGGACGTGGTGAGCGCTCTGTTCCCCTCGCGAGGGGAGCATACTCCCCCGTCTATGGCTCCGCCACCTGCAGTGCCTGATGCGGACTACACCGCTGACGACGATGACGATGCTCCTGAGGTGACTGAGGTAGACCTGAGAGTGGCGGTTAATAGGCTGAAGACCAAAAATACCGCCCCAGGACCCGACGGCTTACCTGGGAAAGCCTGGGTCCTGGCCTTGGAGGCTCTTGGGCCTCGACTAAGGGGGTTCCTAAGTGCATGCTTGGAGAGGGGCCAGTTCCCACTTCGTTGGAAGACGGGGAAACTGGTCCTCATCAAAAAGCCGGGGCGCCCTGCGGACTCTCCGTCCGCATACCGGCCCATCGTGCTGCTCGATGAGGTGGGCAAGCTCTTTGAAAGAGTAATTGCAAACCGCCTCGTCGAGCACCTAGTGCGGGTGGGGCCGGATCTGGCAGAGAACCAGTTCGGTTTCCGCACGGGCCGCTCGACGGTAGATGCCATCATGCGCGTGAGAGCCCTCTCGACGGGGGACGCGGTTTCCCGGGGTGGGGTCGTCTTGGCGGTGTCTCTAGACATCGCTAATGCCTTCAACACCCTGCCCTGGAGTTGCATCAGAGAGGCACTTCGGTATCACCGGGTGCCGACCTACCTCCGTCGCGTAGTCGAGGCTTACTTGACGGACAGAGCCGTCATCTACCCCGGTCACCTGGGAGAGTGGAACCGGCGAGAGATGTCGTGCGGTGTTCCACAGGGTTCGGTTCTGGGGCCGCTCCTGTGGGACATCGGCTATGACTGGGTGCTGCGAGCCGTCCTCCCTAGTGGCGTCAGTGTGGTTTGTTACGCTGACGACACGCTGGTCCTGGCGCACGGGAGATCGCACCAGGCGGCGGCCGACGCTATGACACGCGGGGTTGCGACAATAATTGAGCGAATCCAGCAGTTGGGTCTCGAGGTGGCCTTACACAAGTCCGAAGCCATGTGCTTCCATGGTCCTCGGAACAGGCCACCATCGGGATCCCAAATAATGGTAGGAGGAGTTCACATCGAGGTCGGGTCGACGATGACATACCTGGGTCTCGTCCTCGATAGCCGGTGGAACTTCGTCGAGCATTTCCGAAGTTTGGCTCCCAGACTGGGGCGGGCCGGAGCTGCCTTTAAGCGGCTTCTGCCCAATCTAGGGGGACCAAACGGCTCCTGCCGGAGGCTTTACGCGGGGGTTGTGCGGTCCATGGCCCTTTATGGGGCGCCTGTTTGGGCGCCTACTTTGAGGAAGCGACCTGCCCGTTACCTCAACGCGTCCCAGAGGGTCATGGCCATCCGGCTGGCCCGGGGATACCGCACGGTCTCTGGCGAGGCGGCGAGCCTTCTTGCTGGACTGCCACCATGGGATCTGGAGGCGAGAGCCCTCGCGCTCATTTACGAGTGGCGCGTGGAGGCGCAACGCCAAGGCGAGACTCCTCTGCCGCGGCAAATTGCAGCAAGGCGGACGGAGCTCCGGCAGGATCTCATGGCGGTATGGAGACAGCGACTGTCGCAACCCAGCGCTGGGCATGCTACAATCCAGGCAATTAGTCCCCTCTTTGAGGAGTGGCTGGAGCGGCGCCACGGCGTCCTCACTTTCCGCCTGACGCAGATACTCACCGGACACGGTTGTTTCGGGAGATACCTGTTTCGGATTCGGCGGGAGGATACGCCCGGGTGTCATCACTGTGAGGATCGCCCGGAGGACACGGTGGAGCATACGGTGGAGGTCTGCCCTGCTTGGGCGGAGAACCGCCGGGTCCTTGTTGAGGCGATCGGCGGCAGCGACCTCTCGCGACCGGCCCTAGTACAATCTATGGTCAAGAGCGAAGAGGCATGGGAAGCGGTCACCTCCTTCTGCGAAACAGTAATGCTAGCGAAGGAGGATGCCGAACGTGTGAGAGAGAGGGAAACCTCACGACCCAGCCACCGCAACAGAAGAAGACGCCCCAGGCGTCGGGAGTCGCAAGGCGATTTCCGGCCACCGTAGGCGCGGGCCTGCGGACGGCGAGCATTGGGTGGCTCGCCGTCCGATCAGAACCAGGCCCGGGTCGGCGGCGCGCTGTGTTCCACGCGCGCCTTAAGGAGATGTCAGCATGGGAGACGGGGCCCGCTAGGGCCAGTGCCTGCCGGGGAGCGGAATCCGTTCGAAAGAGACGCCGCAGCCCTGGAACGCAAAGGGCATTGGGAGGAGCACGGATGGGTTTTAGTCTGTAAGAGTCTGACACTCCCTTCCGCCTCGTCCAGAGCGGAAGGAGTCATTTGATGATTTCCCATCCTTAAAAAAAAAAAAAAAAAAAAAGGCTGTTTATGCTATGCTTATGCATTTGGTTTAGATGAGGTCAAACTCCGCCAAATTGTCGGCAGGCCCCTTTTTTTGGGGTGCCCGGGGTTATTGGTATCATACATACCTATTATGTTAAGCTCCTTTTTTGTAAACATTTTAGGCTTTGGGATGTAATTTCGGGATTTCGAACTTCGGATAACTAGTAAAATAAGGTGAATAACCCTTTTATTTACCATTTCATTCGTTCTTCACCTTAGTTTTCTTAGTTGCCTCTTCTTCATCATCTGCCTAGCCTTTTCCCAACTATATTGGGGTCGGCTTCCAGTCAAACCTGATTCAGCTGAATACCAGTGTTTTACGTGGACCGGCTGCCTACCAGACCTCCACAACCCATTAACTGGGTAACACGGTACTTTTGGCAAGACTGGAGTCGGATTTACTGGCTTCTGACAATCCGTAACGACTGACAAAGATCTACAAATGACAGCCGGGACCAACGGCTTAACGTGCTTTCCGAGGCACGGAGGAAGCTCGGTATGTTAAGATTGTCACCCATTAACAGACCGACCTTGGCAAGCGTTGCTTAACCTTGAAGATCGACCCGTGCGGCTGTTATTCTTAATAGTAGCAATATTTTTCATGAAGAATATCATACTATTAGAAGTAATTGACTTAAAAGACATCAATGTGAGAAGAAAGAAGACTTTGGTCCTTACAACGTGATCATCACAACTGCAGATAATTATGGTTATAATTTCCACAGTCGCCATGATCGCGTTGCAGGTGACTTGGTCGTCGGCTGAAGAAAGAAGAAGACTTATTTTTATGTTGCTCTATCATGAGCTGAAAACTTTAGGCCGTAATTATAATAAATTGGTCGTCCGCTTCTCTCTTATTGGTCTTAGCGTGATAATATATATCCTATAGCCTTCCTCGATAAATGGGCTATCTAACACTGAATAAATCTTTCAAATCGGACCAGTAGTTCCTGAGATTAGCGCGTTCAAGCAAACAAACAAAAAAACAAACTCTTAAGCTTTAAATATTAGTAATAGAAATACCATACAATATGTAATATATAGGGTGGCTAGAACATTGACGTCCAAAAATAAAATTTAGGTCCCTCGTTTCGTGGGGTAACCGAATCACTCTCATGTATGTTCCACGACTTTCATAGTTTTCGAGCTATATTTTTTTTTTTCTACATTTTTGAGAATTATCTACCTGACCAACATGAACAAAAACCAAAAATAACAATAAAAATAAAAGATTTTGTCGAGATTTTTTTCTTTGCAACTGAACCTTCATGAGTTGTACTTTTATGCATAAAATTATCTGTACGGTGCAACCGCACATTATGCAATTCAGCAGTTTACGCCGCACATACATTTCGATTCAACTCATAATACAGTTCAGTTCGCGTTAGGCTATCAAGTCAGCCAGGCGTTCTCGTTACAGCCAACAAGGGCCGCGTCACTCACTTCATTTGCCACACCATCAGTCCATTAAGCTCATTTTACCTATAAGTACTTTTGGGATACAGTAATGTTCTAGTACTTACCTTCTTTTATTCCATTCATCTCCCATCTGAAAGTAATGTAGGGTCTGGCAAGAGATCATACATTATCAGCTCCGGAACTGTGTAGAAAGTTGTGAAAATGTTGGTATAAAGTCAGAAATTTGCGTTTCGTAAATTATGACCTAAATTTTTAACTTAAAATTAAAAATTTAAATAGGTGACTTCATGGTTCCTAAGTAAGTTTCGAAAATGAGTCAGACTTTCAGCCTTCATATTCATTAAAAAAGAGTACTTTAATAGGGCTAATTTTGCTGAAATTGGCCTCCAAAGATGGCGAGGTGGAAGATAAGAGTTTCAAACTTAGACGAACGATGGTGTTGAAAAAAAAAACAAGATATTTTATAAAAAAAAAATTGGAAGTCGGTATTAAAAAACTTTTTATTAAAAAATACAACCAACTTCTAAAAACAAAACACTGCAAGGTATAAAATAACTTGGAGGAAAGAAAAGAATTTCGGAAGTCGGTGTTTTTGATTATTTTTCGTTTTTTGACACCGACTTCCGAAATTGAAGTTCTTTTCTTTCTTCCGAAGTCGGATGTATTTTTTGTAATTTTTTTTTTTCACTTTTAAGTGGTACTCGTTAATATACAAACACTAAAAAAACATAGGTACGGTTTCAGCAATCCCGATCCATTTATGATCATTTATTGAAAAGTTCCGTTGCCTACCTCTGAAGTTCTTTATCAGATCTTCACCAAATTGAAATGGGACTAGTCCAGAAAAATACTCTACCAAACAAAAAAAAAAATCATCCAAATCGGCTGACAATTGGCGAAAATATCGCCGAACAAACATTTTTCATGGGATTTCATCATCAGATCCTAATTTATACCTTCCATCATCAGCTCAGTAACATAAGATGATGATAACCAGGCACAAAAATTTGAATCGCGTTAGATAATTTATGAAAAACATTGTATGTGCCTATAAAATTTGAGGGTTGCCCTCGATTTTCATGGGATTCCATCATCAGATTTTGATTTGGTGACAATGGGACCAATCGAAAAGTATACTCTTTCAGATGAAATAAGAATTTTTCAAATTGGTTTATAAATAATGACGGAGTTATGAGGTAACAAACATAAAAAAATACTAATGAATTGAGAACCTCCTCCTTTTTTTGAAGTCGGTTAAAAACGAAGTCACTCAAATGTCTCGCAGATGGCGGCACGTGGGTTGGGTTGGTGGTTCCCTTCGACATGGTTGAGCTGAATGGTGCCGATACACGCGTCATGTTCGTGAACGGGCGCTGTAGGTTGAGACTGGTCATCTCTTAACTGCCATTGGCTTATTTTAATCTTTATATTTTAAATTCTTATAATAAGCTTTTTTTTCCTTTGCATTGTCCTCACATACAGAAGCAACAAGTATAATATGTTACTAAGAATTTTGTAAAACAGAACATGATTTAAAAGAGTGTCCGTGTTGCACGTTCTTCTCCATAGAGATCTACGCTTTGGAACGTGCAAATGCTTCCATGGTTTTGACTGACCGACCTTAACGTTTCAAAAGTGCATGTGAATGGTTTTTTTGAAATAAAAAGCTTTAAATCTGAATCTGAATCTGAAAAAACGAAATCAAAAACACCAAAGTCATTTGTATTATTTTCTAAATTTTTTGTAACACCTTGGTTTGCCTAAGTTTGTGACTCACGTCTTCCAGCAAGAATGGAAGTTTATTTTCCGAGAAGTTTCAGTAGGTTTCTCCTTTAAATCTGGACAGTAGTTCAGACGGACCATTTAGTTCGTATTGAGGATACCAGACCACAAGTTAACGATAAAATGATGCTGAAACTGTAATTTCATGTGGAATTTTCATTCTCCTACATGTGGTCATCATCTTCCTGCCCTTATCCCATGTTACTTGGGGTCGGCGCAACACGTTTTATTCTTCCATTCTGTTCTATCAGTCGTCACTCTATCACTAACTCCCTTTTCTTTCATATCGCTCCTCACACAATCCATCCATCTTTTCTTTGGCCTTCCTCTCCCTCTCCATCCCTCTCGAATATGGTAATTTTAGTAAAATGTCCAAAAAAATATTTCTAATCAGATGGATTGATTTTCTGAATTTTCCACCTCGCCGTCTTTAAAGGCCAATTTCAGCAAAATTGCCCGTATTAAAGTACTTTTTTTAATGATTACAATAGCTGAAAGTCTCAGAACCATGAAGTCACATATTTAGATTTTTAATTTAATGTTGAAAGTTTAGGTCATATTTTACGGAACGCAAATTTTTCACTATAGACCAACATTTTCACAATTTTCAACACAGTTACGAAGCTGATAATTTTATGCGTAAAAGTACAACTCATGAAGATTCACCTGCAAAGAAAGAAATCTCAACAACTTCTACTTTTGTTTTTAGATATTTTTCAAGTTGGTCAGGTAGATAATTCTCAAAAATTCTGAAAAGAAAAACATGGCTCGTGTTGGGAATCTTGCGGGAGGCAAGTGAACATTTCTCGTTTGTACCCCTTCTCGTAAGTATTTTTAGAAATCCTCTCTTAGAGCTCCCCTACACTCCCCAAGGAACCTACATGCCAAATTTCAGCTTTCTACAACCAGCAGTTTCGGCTGTGCGTTGTCTGTCAGTCACTTAGTAACGGAAGAATTTTATAAAGTATGGATTAGAAGGAGTTCGAGGAGAACGAGAAGAAAGAAGCCTTTGGTCACTTGCAACGTGATCATCACAACTGCAGATAGTTATGGATATAATACTGCAGTTGCCATGATCGCGTTGCAGGTGACTTTATCGTCGGCAGAAGAAAGAAGACTTGTTTGATATCATGAGATGATAACATTGGGCCTTTATTATATTACTTTCAGGCAGGCGTGCTTTATCTTCGACCACATCATCGCTTACCAACAGGTGATCATAGTGGTCAAACGCGTGCCTCAATGACGAACAACGAACAACAGTGAAACAAATGAACATTTAATATTCATTTGTTTTTTTTTTCAATAAACAGCTTTCTATTTGCAAGCCAGGCAGAAAATTAAATAAAACCTTTGGTAATTTACCTCCTTGGCTGTCATGTCTCGGGAAATAATATGAGTTTACTATATTATTTATTTGGTCGCTAAACACGACAGATCTAGATTTTTATACTACCTTTGCCGGTCGCTGCTCGCATGCATTTGGCCAGTACAGCAATTTCGATTTATCTCGAAGAAGGTTGTCAAAATAATGCTCAAATTTCCAAGCATGTTTGAGAAAAAGACAATAATTTACGGGAAATTGTTGTCAAAAGTTAAACAATTAATGTATCACGTTTTCTTCTAGCTTAAGTTATCACACTCAACATTTACTTTCCAGGGAACATACTCCCGTGATATATATAGCCTATGTCTTATTCCAGACTATAATTTACCTCTGTGCCAAGTTTCAGGTAGATCCTTCTAGGCGTTTTTATGTGAAAAAGTAACAAATATCTATCCATCCTCTCAAACTTTCGCATTTATAATATAAGTTGGATTAAATGATTGATTCAAATGTTTTATGAAAATCAGCGCTATAAATGAGCAGTGGTGGCAAGATCATTTCATGCCCAAGATTAATAATTAACATTTGACAGTAATCAAAATGGGTACGGATAATAATCCCGAAATTTCATAATACTATGGCTGAAATACCGATGACCAAAACAACGAAATTCAAAATAGCGAAAGTTTTAAATGCCGATAGCCGTTATATCGAAACATAAAATACCGATGTCCAAATGCCCGAAAGGATGAAACCCCGAATGGACGAAATACCGATGGATGAAGTCCTGAAAATCGAAATACAGTGTATCGAATGTCCTAGGTTAGGCTAGGGTAGAACAGTTCTCGCGATCCCCGGTTGGTGAGAGATGGAGCACCTGGGTGGTTTTAGTCAGTAAGAGTCTGTTAGACCCCTCCGACATCCATGAGGGTTTCCCACCGTTAAAAAAAAAAAAGGATGGAACAGTAAGTTAGCCACATTCCCTTTATTGTTGGTGAATCATTTGGTTTGAAAGAACATTCTAAGACATGTGACATCTACCAACCCGCACTGGGCCCGCGTGGTGGATCCCACTCCCTCTCACCGAGAGGAGGCCTGTGTCCCGGCAGTGGGAACATTATAGGCTGATTATGCTATGCTTATGCATTTGGTTTAGATGAGGTCAAACTCCGCCAAATTGTCGGCAGGCTCCTATTTCTCGGGGTGCCCGGGGTTATTGGTATCATACATACCTATTATGTTAAGCTCCTTTTTTGTAAACATTTTAGGCTTTGGGATGTAATTTCGGGATTTCGAACTTCGGGATATGGATCTTCGGGATTTTAAGCTCAATCGTCCTTGGTTTGGTGCCGAGTGCAATCGCGCTGATACGCTTAAGCACCTAACATGCGTCGACCCTCGTACGTGCAAAGCAAATGACGTGAGTCAGAAGAAGAGAGCCTTCAACAGAGCTGCCAAGTCCTGCAAGAAGGTGTTGCGGAGGGCTCGGTTTGACCACATTAGCCGAATAGGGAACAATCTTGATTCATACCCAGCAGGTAGTAAGGCTTTTTGGTCCCTGGCTAAGTCGGTCGAATCGAACTTCTGCCGCCCCTCACTACCACCACTGCTGAGCCCGACGGGACGCTGGCCCACTCCGCTGAGGAGAAAGCGAACTTGTTTGCTTCTTTGTTTGCGGAATCTTCACGTCTGGATCCTGGTGGCGTGACGCCCTCCGCCTCTCCTGGTGAATGCAAATCGAGTATGTCGAACATTCGCATTCATCAGAAGGACGTTCGTAGAGTACTGCGTAACCTAGACGTGAACAAGGCTAGTGGTTAGGACGAGATACCGGCAATTGTTCTGAAGACTTGTGCGCCTGAGCTGCCTCCGATCTTGACACGCCTATTTCACCTTTCGTTTGAGACTGGAAAAGTGCCGAAGGCTTGGAAGCAAGCTAACGTGCAGCCCGTGCCCAAGAAAGGTAGTCGAGCTGACCCGTTGAATTATAGATCCGTCTCGGTAACGTGCATATTCTGTAAGACTATGGAACGCGTGCTAAATAATAAGCTCCTGGCGTACCTAGAAGCGAATGATATCCTTAGTGACCGACAATACGGGTTCCGACGAAATCGGTCAACTGGGGGTCTTCTAGCGTATGCCATTCACATCTGGAGGGAGGCCATAGAGAAGCACGGGGAGGCACTAGCGGTCTCCCTTGACATCTCGAAGGCCTTCGACAGGGGCTGGCACGAAAGCCTTATTAGTAAGCTTCCTTCCTTCGGTCTGCCCGCCGGTTTGTGTGATTGGATCGCAGACTTCCTGAGGGATCGGTCTATCCGAGTGGTCATAGATGGCTGCTCGTCTGGACTGCTGGATATTAATGCCGGGGTTCCTCAGGGGTCAGTGCTTTCGGCAACACTGTTCTTGCTGCATATTAATGATCTCGCACCTTTAGGACGAAAACGACCGAACTCAAAAAAGCAACTTTTAGGGAAATGGCAAAACAAGGTTTAAAATTTTGGTACCTCCACAATCTTTCGTCTCATATTTCGTGATTATTTACGTCAGTGCCTATGTTTGTGCTGCAAATTGTAAAAAATTCATTCAGCTATTATTCTGTCATAAAAAAACATAATAATTTAAAAGGTTAATATGGAAAAAAGGGTATTTTATTTTATCAGTCATTTTTGGACCGAGGAAAATGATATAAACTAGACAGTTTAGGAGTTGCGTCTTTTTTCGGCCGAAAAAAGTAATGTTAGTTAAGGAAGTTTAATACTTACGCCTTTTTTGTTTTTATATCATTATGTAATTTTTTAACTTTTTTCGACTTAGGTCTGTTTTTTGCTAATAAACAGCAAACGATGGGATGGGATACTAAAGGAATATGCGTCATTGACGCAGAAAGAAAAATAAAAATAAATAGGATGTTTTTATTAATGGCAATGTTTGAATTGAAACAAATGAAAATGGTCTGATTGCGTTAAGCAAATGCTTAAGGAGTAAAATTTAATAAAAATCAACACTTATACTCGTAATATTAACTGAGATCTTTGTTCATCAGGAACTCTTTTTAGAGATAATAGAATTTTTTTATAAAAAATCTCAAAAGTTAAATCGACACTTCAAAGAAATCTTTTTCTATTCGGAAAAAACAACAAAACGCAACTCTTAAAAATAACAAAAAATTTTGTTCATTAGGAACTTTCTTAAAAAAATATTGTAGTCCGTAAAGAAACGTAAATGTAAATCAATCAACAAAAAATAAGTTCTGCATCTAATACACCTACTATTTTATACGACAATAAAATCTGTCATCTTAATCATCTAATCAGTCCAGACATCTTAATCATATAGTAACGATTTGTAATAATCTATATAAAAACCGGGTATCAAATTTTTCCGCAGCAATTTGCTTCTTTTTATTTTCACTTAATTTTATTTTATTTGTGTAGACTTTCGGAATTGTGACATCTTCAAGGTTAGGCATTCGTTTTCGTTTGTTTCTCATGTTCACACACTTAAAATTTTCTTGCGTGTAAGATGTTTTGAAGAAAAACATAAAAGGTTTGTCTTTCGAGAATCTCAAAACCTTAATATCGTTCCAGGACACCTGGTTGCGCTCATCGTCTTCATTAAAATTATAGCCCCACTGATCTTGTAGAGATTTCAAATCAATAAAAAAGTCATGATTTAACTCCAGTACCTTAAAAGGCTTTCCAGACTTCTTGGCACTTTTAATCAGGACAACATACTGATGAGAAGTATAAATTGGTCCAGATTTAAGGTTTTTTTTCACCTCTTTTTCAATTAAGCTGTGTGCGTTGTCAGCCTCGTTTTGTGTGTGCCCGCGAATGAGAAATTTGTGAGTTATACTCGTTATATTTGGAAAATTAGACACAATATACGAGTAAAGACATGCAATAAACCTGTTTTTATTTTGCCCACAGCAATTATCTGAATAGAAAATTATATTCAGTTATTTATCAGGATATTTTTCACTGACATTTTTTAAATACTCAAATATGCATGATCCTATTTCGTTTGCCCCCCTTTTTCCTTGTTTTTCATCCCAAAAGTAATTATATACATCCCCATAGGCTCCCACAGTTTCTTCTTCTATTCTATCTTCTCCTTCCTGTTCGTTTCCTTCAACTTCCTGTCCTATTTGTTTTTTACTTGTTTTCTTGTCCGATTTGTGAGCCAGCTCTGCCATAGTAAAATTTAGGCAGTTGAGTTTTGATATGTAATAAAAAGAACTCGAGTCTCCCAAAGGGCATTGCATGACTGCTTGCAAATCATATATAATGCATATATTTCGTTCACCAATGTTTCTGCGGTCGTTCTTCTTTTCAAGGCGACAAAGGTCTTTCTCTTTTAAATGGGTATCGAACTTTTCTTTCAGCTGTGCTTTGTGATCTACAGATGCCATTTCGTATTCCAAACACAGATCACATCGATCTTTTTTAGGGTGAAAGAATCCCAAGTTAAAATTGTTATTGAAAATTTGATTGTATAGCCAGTAGTCTACTTTGGGTTTATTAGGATCTCTTGCGTCTGAGAAGTCTCTCCAAAGATCTTTTACAGTCCTTCCTCCTTCAATGAACTCTCTAGATGTGGAGGCTCTTAAGTAGTGTGATGGGACCCTTGGGATTGAATTTATATGGTTTTCAATATCTATTATAATGGTCTCGTCAATTTTCTTTCTATTAGTGTGCTTTCCTCTTCGATCTTCAGCTATGAATCCGTTAACGTTGGTTTTTTCTTTTGTAGTTCTTATCTGTCTTTCTGTTATATCTAAAGTATTTATATAAAACGTTTTGCAAACTCGAATTCTCTGATTATTAACAGTGAAAAAGAACGCATTATTTGGTGCTCTAGGCTTTTCAGCATTGGTATATTTATATTTCGGTTTGACTTCCATTAAGCAAGAACTGATGACGGATCTTTTGAGTTCCATGCTTGCAAGTTTCCAATACGATTCAAAAATCGCAGTCCTTTGGACTTCATTAATTTGGTCAGAACATTTTAATCGACATGGAGCGCATGGGTTTTTAATGCAACGGGCTGGTACTTCTTTTCTAGATTTTGAGAGGGACTTGTAAGATTTTCCAGTGTTGCGCAATGTCTTACTAATATTTTGCTTCCATGATGCGGGATTACGTTGTCTTTTTCTAGACTTTCTTTGAGTTGTGTTCGATTCACTGGCTCTACTTGTTCCAGGTTGTTGTATCTCACGTTGGATGGTTTCAGGTTGTAAAATAGAGTCTGTCGACGAAGATGACAAACTTCTAATAACCGTTGAAATTTCATTGGGGTTTTGAAATGTCGGGTCATTATCACTTAAATCAGGGTCACTTTCAGGAGCATTAACAGGCGATACACAATAATTTAATTTTGGTATTACTCGACCACTTCTTGTAGCTAATTGGCTAGTACTCGCACCGTCCGCGTTAACATGAGTGGTAATCACGTTAGATTTCACATTTTGTGTTACACCCGAAAAGGATGAACTGGAACTTGAGGAGCTAGAACTTGAGGAGCGGGAACTTGTGGAGCTGGAACTTGAACTGTTACAAGATGAAGAAGATATTCTTTTTTCCTGAATAGGTCTTATCGTAAGTGTGTCACGATTAAGTATTGACTCATTGTCTGAAGTATCATTCCGCTGCTGAAAAAACAACCAAAGTGCTACGTAAGCAAAGTAGATTATGTATTATAGTAATAAGCAGGGTTAGAGAGATTTCTCACTTACCTTTCCTATATTATAATGGCTTAAGTTAAAAATGTCACTGCTGTTAGTCTGTGTACACTGTGGGGAGTTTTCAATAAACGATGAGGAATTTGACGATAAATTCCCTACCGTATCACTGTTGATTGAAGATAATTTCTGAAATCATAAAATAACAATATTTTACTTATGTTTGTAAGTTAGTTTTGCTAGATTGAAAATTGATATAAAATTTTACTTACAAGTTCACTCTGATCACTGACAGCAATATTGCCACTGTTTGTCAATTTGATTAGTGATTCTTCAGTAACTGTGGAATTTGGATTTAAGTTTTCTTTTTGATTTTTTATTTTAAGAGCCGGCGATTCCTGACGGAAAATAAAATGTTAATGTTTTAAATTATCAGTATAAACATTATAACGGAATAAAGGCTCTTTCAAGGTCAAACTGTTGTAACGACATGCATTCGTCTGTACCAAAATAAACTAAAATGATTTCTTACCAAATCAATCTGATTGCTAACATAAAAATTGTTTCTGTCAGTCTTTTCTTTTGGAAAATTGACAATCTCTGTGGAATTCAGAGACAAATTATCTTGCATTTTGCTATCCGACTGTTCCTGACGAAAGATAAACACCTTAATGGTTATTTTTTTAGTAAATCAATAAAAAGTTTACAGGTGCACAGTATAAAATATTTTAAAGATTTGTATAATATAATCATACCTCGGGTTCGTTTGCTTTATTATCTTGCATTTTGCTATCCGACTGTTCCTGACGAAAGATAAACACCATAATGGTTAATTTTTATAATCAATAAAAAGTTTACAGTCTAAAGCGCGTATAAAATATTTTAAAGATTTGTTTAATATAATCATACCCCGTGTTCGTTTGCTTTGTAATTTTTCACATTTTTTAATGCTATATCCATTATAATGTCCTTCCTTCTTTTCATTTTATGATCAGGTTTGTGACTTTTTCTTTATAAACTTGCTGGCTTAGTAATTGTGTAGTGACACATCAACTAATACGCCTTCCTTTTTATCTAAAAAAAAATAAATAAATGGCCTAATAGTCAATGAGTCACAAACAATAATACTTTGATAAATAAAAAAATGACTTTATTTGTAATAGGTCAAACTTAGTCCCAAAACATTTATCGTTATTTATTATTAACACGACACAAATTTAAATCCGTCATTAGAATTATAACTGTCTTTAATATTAAAATGCCACAAACCTAAATAAGTCAGTAATATTACATTAAAAATCAGAAGAAAACAACCACAAAGCTAAATTGGTCGTTTCCATTTTAAAAATCTAAAGAGAACTTACCAATTGTTTCGGAATGAAAACGACGTATTATACTTTGAGTCACTACCCGGTTGACTGCGCGACGTCTTGCACTTATCGATGCGAACACAACACTGACTGCGTCATCGTCGTCCCGACTCAGGCCCCGATTTCGCCACGTAAGAAAGAGACCGATATAACAGTTTTGTCCTGTTCCAGCTCGAATATGGCTATGTTTGAACTATTGTTACATTGAGAATTTTGTTTTGAGTCATTTTAAGACAATAACTCAATTTTCGTTTTTTTTTAATTGTGTCGTTTTCGTCCTAAAGGTGCGATCTGCTTAAACCGGGTACCTTTGGGTATGCAGATGACAGCACTGTTGCTGAGAGATACGTGTCCGACAAACGAGCTGGTAGGTCGCAGATCCGGTCTCTCCGGGAGGCAATGGTTGCGCGCTTGAATGTGTCCTTACAGGCTGTCTCTGAATGGGGCGACGCCAATCTGGTCAAGTTCAATGCTGCTAAGACCCAAGCGTGTCTATTTTCCGCCAAAAGGAACCAATTCCACCCAACTCCATCTTTCCGCGGTGAAACCGTGCCGATAACCGACCAACTTGAGCTTCTTTGCGTTACATTAACATCTACTCTCAATTTTGGCCATTACATAGAGGCGAAAGCTCAAGTGGCTGCAAAGAAGTTGGGGATTCTAGCAAAGGTGAGACGGTACTTCACGCCGGAACAGCTGCTCAAACTCTATCAAGTGCAAGTTCAATCGTGTATGGAATATTGCTCTCATCTTTGGGATGGATCTGCCAGATACCAGCTTGATGCCCTTGAGTCAATTGAGAAACGAGCCAAGAGGATCATCGGCAATGAGAGGCTCGTCGCGACGAAGCTCCAAAGTCTTGAACATCGACGACGAGTTGCTAGCCTGTCGGTTTTCTACCGGTTGCATTTTGGGGAATGGGCGACGGAATTGCATAATTTAATTCCTACAAGCCCGTTCCATCATCGGATCACAAGACGAACGGCGATGCGCCACCGGTACATGGTGGACATCCCACCCATACGCACAAAACGTTTTGGGAACACATTCTTAATGCGTACAGCTAAGGAGTGGAATTCCCTGCCGGAGTCTGTGTTTCCCGATAGCTACAACCTGGGAGTATTTAAGTCAAGAGTGAATAGGTTATTTCTAGGCAAGCAAAATGGCGTGCTTCATCTTCGACCACATCATCGCTTACCATCAGGTGAGACAGTGGTCAAACGCGTGCCTATCAATAGTAAAAAAAAAGCTTTCGGGCAAATGAATTTTCGCGATTTAAAACTTTCGACCAAACAATTGTTTCGGATTTCGTCCATAGGTCTTATTAATTTCGGTATCGTAATACGTACCCATTAAAATCGTGCTCCATCTTCGACCAAATCATCGCTAACCATCAGGTGAGATAGTGGTCAAACGCGTGCCTATTAATAGTAAAAAAAAAGCTTTCGGGCAAATGAATTTTCGCGATTTAAAACTTTCGACCTAACAATTATTTCGGATTTCGTCCATAGGTCTTATTAATTTCGGTGTCGTAAAACGTACCCATTAAAATGTATCCAACAATTTAACGACATGCAGCTTCAAATGAACAGTGGAATAGGCCTACTTTGGGGACACCACTATAAAAAAAACGCGCCTACAGCTCTACCTCATGGGTGGTGTGGAAAAGAGCTGAAAACTTGTTCTAAAATCTGAAAGAAGATGAACAGTTCTTGATGACTCTCTCAATATATGAGCACAGACTGAGGTGATAAATGGATAAAATGAAGACTCTTTACATTCTTCTCTCGGTATAGAGAGTAAAGTCCCGCAAACCCGTATTGAAAAGAGAAGACCTTCCGAGCAGGCGGCTGTTATGTCTGGCGGACTACTGCCCGATAGTTGATATTCGGGCTCATGTATATGTTCAAATCGCACGGCAAACTCTGCTTGCGCGATGCAGGATTTTAGTTCGATGCTAGTTGGATAGATGGCGTCGCGGTTCTTTTTGTTGCGATGTAGATTTGCGTTAGTTTTTCTTGTGGCCGCACTGATGCCGCTACAACTCTACTATCAATGGTCTTAAAACTCTATGAAAATCGATAGAACTGTTTATAATCTTCCCTCGGACTCTTGTATCTTTTCTAAGAGTTACGCACGGTGTTATTTTATTGTTATTTATGCAAGAAGAACTAATGTTTTATGGTAAAAACTGTCACCTGTTTGACTTGGGTTTTTGTTGTATGAACAATGTGTTTTTTTTAGTCATTTTGACCTGTTACGTGAAGGATGCATCCTTTGGTTCCTTTCTTGCTCCATTGGTTTTTGAAGAAGTTGAACTGAGAAGTGAGAAGAAGGAAGAAGAACTCTCTTCCATTGGTAAGATTTTTATTTAAGCTGTACTGATATTTTTAAACTACTTACTTCAAAGTAATTAGGATGCTGCATACCCCTATTGATTCTTAAAAATGGCTGATATTTATTTTTTAAACACGGTGCAATTTTAATCGACGTACAACGGCAACCCACTTTATCTCTCCAATGACTACTACACATTAAAAAAAAAAACAAAAATGATATTTATGAACATTTGAATTATTAAAATATTATTCACGTAGTTTGAAACATCCAGGAGCCAGCGCAGTTCGAGCCTTGTGTTCCAAGGACTTCGTGAAATGAACCGCGACCTTGTTTTAACACGTAAAGATTATTAACAGGGTATTTCATAATTTTAATGCATTATTTATTTTTATTGTATCTATTATGTTAATGAATTATTTAAAAAAAATCGCGCCTAGATAGGCCGCTTTTGTAAAAAGACTAAATGCGTTTTTAATTAGTTTGATAATTCGTTTTTAGATATTTTAATAAACACGGTTGCTCATCATAAATTTTGGTCGCCATCTTTCAACCATTGTTTGTTGTACAAACAACACGAAAAGTTATAAGATATTTATGTAGGGTTCTTCAATAAAATAGCAGTCTTCAATAATGATCATCTTTTTATTTTTTTCTTACATATCGTTTTCGAAATCGTAAACTAGCAAAATCCCCATCTCAATTTGGCGTCCTTCTCAATCCCTTCCTTCCTCGTCTATCACTCTCTCATTCACACACATTACTATCTCCCTTACTTCCACTCACGTTCCGTTTCCTATATTTACCAAATAGTCATCAATGCGAGCAATCTAATCTATTCTAATTTAATCGTGCATTTTTATTTTCAATTCGTGATTTAAAATTTTGTAGCAAGTCATTGACAACAAGCAATTGTTTTTCGTAAAAGAAGAAATGGTCAAAGTTTGAGTTTGTTCTTTGAAAACGTACGTACATTTTCTCTTTTAGACGATTTGTGGGATTAAAAAATTATTTAATTAGTTAGTAGGTTATTTATTTTAAATTATTAGGATGTTAGATATTGACCGCTTTCAACATCACACAAACGCGAAATCAACTTTTTTTTTATTTGTAATGGGTTTGCTCTTGACTTTAGTCTATGTCAGAGATGACAGAGACAAAGTCTACGATGGAGCGAGCCTACCCAGAAGGAGCCTGTTCACTCCAAAAAAAAAAGTTGTAGTTGTTGTTTTGTTGTTGTTGTTGTTGTTGTTGTTGTTGTGTTGTGTGTTGTGTGTTGTTGTGTTGTAGTTGTAGAAAAAGTAGTTTTTTTTTGTTTATATTTTTTGTTGTTGCCTCTTCGTGTTACTGTCGCAATAATTCAACAAAACAACAGTAAAAGATGGAGTTGATCGAACAATCACCGTGAACGCCAGAAGAGAGAAGACAAAAGATGTCTAATGCTGTTTTAACCTTCCTTTCGTTTAGGTGCTAACATTTCGTCATTTCTTTAAAGTTGTGTGGTGTTTTCATTATTTTTATTTCAAAAACAAGTCACTCAATTGAACATCAGGACGCCAACGCCATCTAGTGGCGTTCGACGGAGTCTAGGAAGTTGTGCTCGACAGAGGCTGAGTTCAGTCTGCTAGTGGCGGTCGAGCATTGCAGACGTGCACACGTCTAGAAATCGCCACGTGTTCCGAATACTTGTTGAGTGTACCTATTGTGTGAGAATATTGTAATTGAGACTGAGTGTAAATAATAATTTGATTGAAAAACAAACGGTGCTTCTATTGTGCAATAACGAACACTTCCCATAGTACGCCCATAGAGGTTCCAATATCCTGGCTGATGTTACCTGGAGAGTTTAACCTTCGCTGATATATACAACTTTTGGTTGCCTCCTTTCCACGTAAATACTGATGATGAAACATCAATGTCTTTGTAGAAAGGCGTTGACTAAACCACCGCCGAAGCAAGAGGAAAGAAGATCAGTTTGTCATTGGTAAGATTTGTTTATTATTTGATTTTGTTTGCATTACAGACTAGGGATGTTGCAGATGCCGATTTTTTCACATGTGCTGATGTGAATGCGTATGCGGACTTTGGAAGGCTCACATCTGCGGATGATGATGGTGATGTTAAAGATCTTCTATAAGATAAGTAATCTACAGCACAATCAAACACGTTATGATTTATTTTCAAGAAACAAATGATGCACCACTACAAACGCGTCGGATTTTGATACCAATTTTTTTGCTCCCGTTGGTCATTGTCATTGGACATGCGATCCGCATCCGCACTAATCAATGTGGATGCGGATGCGGATCACATGTCCAAATCTATGCGGAAAATCCGCATTTGTCGGATACGGATACGAATATTTGCAACATCACTGGTAGAGACAGTAAAGTCCCGCAAACCTCCATTAAAAAGGAAGGATCGTCTGATTGTTGTGTCCAGTAGGTGGGTACCTGCCCGATAGTTGATATTCGGACTGTTGTATATTTTCAAATCGCACGATATACTCTGATACTCCGATGCAAAATGTCGCTAGTAGTTCGCTGCTGGCGGGATAGATAGCGGTTCTTTTGTTGCAATACAGATTTTGCTTCGATGTATTGCAAGTCTAAAAAGGCCACTTTAGCAGAATCAGAAAACTAATTACGCTACCCGTCGCTGTTAAATTTTCTCAATCAACCTTGAACCTAATTCGTTGGCGATAAAGAAGAAAATGAAATTTAAAAGGTTGATGCGTGATTAATATTATGATTCTCCAAAAGTGGCCTTTTTAGCCCCCCAGATCAGCAGATTTTTCTTTGCGAGATTTCGAAGTAAATCCGGTAGTAACAATGATGTGTACAAAAACTTTCACTATCCGGGTATTACGTTCAGTGTTAAACGTTGTGTACTGAAATGGAAGATGAACAATGCTAACAAAAAGATGCGAGAAGAAAGAAGGTTTTTAAGTCAGTTTTTTTTCAATCATCAGTGAAAAATGTAAGAGAAGCATGAACATTATGGCGCATTTCTGGAGGAAACATGGGCAGCGAGACTTTGTATGTAAGGTGTCTGTGGATAAAAAAGCTTGTTTGAATATTCGGAACAATGACGAGTATTGCTTCTTATGGTGTATTGTAGCGGCCCTGTACCCCGCAACTCAACATCCTAATAGAATTTCATCTTATCCACACTTTGAGGATATCCTAAATGTAGATGACTTAACATTTCCAATTTCATTTGCAGACATAACTGTTTTTGAAAAAAATAATCCTTCTCTGAGTATATTTGTGTATGGGTTGAAAAATGATAGGACAATCATTGGACCTTTGTATACTTCAAACAATAACAAATCCAAGAGCATTCATCTACTGCTTTTACAAAATAATACCTCGTCTCATTATTGCCTTATCAAAGATTTACCCCGTCTAGTTAGAAATCAAATGACTAAACATCACGGTAAGCTATATTTTTGCGAAACATGTTTATTATTTTTTCCGACGTATAGTGAAAGGGAAACACACACGTGCGGAGGGGTTGTCACAGTTTTACCAGAAAAAGGATCAATTTTAAAATTTAAAAACTATGTTAGGAAACAAGACATTCCATTCGTCATATATGCCGATTTCGAAACATTGCTCGAACCTATTTCCGGCGATGAATCTGACACTGCTAATACGTCATATTTAGAACGCCACGTGCCGGCTGCATTCGGTTATAATGTAGTATCATCATTTAATAATACTATTGAAGGTTACAGAACTTATCGCGGTAAAGACTGTGTTTCAAAATTTGTTAATTTTTTAATTGAAGATGCGAAAGAAATTAATAGTATTATATCTAAAAGCGAACCTATGATCTTTACCGACAAAGATGCTCTTGATTTTAGAGAAGCTGCTAAGTGCCACATTTGTGAAAATTTACTATTGAATGATAGAGTAAGGGATCATTGTCATATAACAGGAAAATACCGAGGCGCAGCACATAGACATTGTAATTTACAACATAAAGTACCAAAATTCGTTTCAATATTTTTTTCATAACTTACGATCTTGAAGATTAAGCAACGCTTGCCAAGGTTGGTCTGTGGATGGGTGACCATCTTAACATAACGAGTTTCCTTCGTGCCTCGGAAAGCACGTTAAGCTGTTGGTCCCGGCTGTCATTTGTAGATCTTTGGCAGTCGTTACGGATTGTCAGAAGCCAGTAAATCTGACTCCAGTCTTGCCAAGATGTACCGTGTGGCGTATGACACGTAAGGGCATATACCCCTATGATTACATGACAGACTGGCAATGTTATGAACAAACATCATTACCATCTAAGTATTGTTTTCATAATTCCATGACCAACGAAGATATTAGCGAACAAGATTATAATCACGCTCAGACGGTTTGGAATCAATTCAATATACATGACTTAGGTGAATATACAGACCTATATCTAAAAACAGATGTACTTTTGTTAACAGATATATTTCAGAGTTTTCGAAAAACATGTAAAAAATATTACAAACTGGACCCTGCATTTTACATAACTGCCCCTAGTTTATCATTCGATGCAATGTTGCTAAAAACAGGGGTTGAATTAGAACTCGTATCAGACTTGTCTATCGTCAGAATGATTCAAAGTGGTATAAGAGGGGGTTTGTGCATGTGTTCCCATCGGTATGCCAAAGCTAACCATAAATACATGCAAGAATATAATGCATGCGAGCCTCACTGTTTTTTTTTTTCTTTTTTTTTTTTTTTTTAAGGATGGGAAATCATCAAATGACTCCTTCCGCTCTGGGCGGAGCGGAAGGGAGTGTCAGACTCTTACTGACTAAAACCCATCCGTGTTCCTCCTACTGCCCTTTGCGTTCCAGGGTATGGTGCCTCTTTCGAACTCCACGAGCTCCACGTAAAACACTAGTATTCAGCTGAATCCGGTTTGACTGGAAGCCGACCCCAATGTAGTTGGGAAAAGGCTAGGCAGATGATGATTTTTTCATAACTTATCCGGATACGATTGTCATTTATTTATAAAAAAATTAGGTGAACTTCCGGGACAAATTAAAATACTAGCCAAGACCAAGGAAAAATATATAGCATTCACAAAGTTTATACTTATGTCTAATAACGAGTCTAAAAACCATAGTTGTATATACAACTAAGGTTTTTAGACTCGTTCAACTTTTTGGGAACTAGTCTAGATACACTTGCTAAAACATTGCAGGTAGAAGATTATGTTCATCTTTGAACTCATTTTCTTGATGAAAAACAATTTAGTTTGTTGACACGTAAGGGCATATACCCCTATGATTACATGACAGACTGGCAATGTTATGAACAAACATCATTACCATCTAAGTATTGTTTTCATAATTCCATGACCAACGAAGATATTAGCGAACAAGATTATAATCACGCTCAGACGGTTTGGAATCAATTCAATATACATGACTTAGGTGAATATACAGACCTATATCTAAAAACAGATGTACTTTTGTTAACATGTAGTGACCTACATAGAATGGAATCTACTATAAACTAAATAAATATATTTTATATTTTGCTCAAAATTAAAGTCAAAAATAATTTATTTACATATTAGTAAGTCAACTAACAATTAGTATTATATAGAATCAGAAACAAAAATAAAATCACTTTTTGTGACTAACATTTTACATACAAACAGATTCTTCACATTAGTAGATAGTTTCTTATCGGTCGGCCGGCGAAGCTATGACGCGTCTATTGTTCGACGGGTGCGCGAGCGAGTCGGCACTATCGGTGCCTTGCGCTCGCGCAGGTAAGATGCCGATGGGCCACGCACCGCAGTGCGTCTAGTGTGCCACTTGCGATCGCTTACTGTTAATCAGATTCATAGCTACGCCGCGCCGCGCTTTTGACTGTACCATCGCTTGCTTTCGTTCATCTACACTATTCTTCTACCACTCCTTCTTCTTCTCAGTGGAACTCTTGCGTGTGAACTATAACCTGTGTCTGTGCAATAAACTTTCATTCTTCTTCCTGTGTACTTCGGACTTTCTTTCTTACCTTCACACGCCTTCCACCTACATTGGTGACCCCGATCAGGAGCACGAGGATGACTGAAGACAAAGCGCGCAGTCATCAAGATGTCGACGAGTCGGCAGCGGAAAGTTGTCGTGTGGGTGTTCGAATACCCCCATTTAACCCGGCGAAGCCGGGACTATGGTTCAACCAGATGGAAGCGCAGTTCGTCCTGGCCAACATCAAGACAGACGACACCAAGTTCCATTACGTTGTCGGCAACTTGGAAACGCAATACGCTTCTGAAGTCGAGGATATCTTCGAACACCCTCCAACCACCGGGAAATATGAGAAACTCAAAAGTGAGCTCATAAAGCGACTTTCGGCAACGCGTGAGAGGAAAATCAAGCAGCTTCTCATGCATGAAGAGCTGGGTGACCGAAAGCCTTCCCAGTTTTACCGCCACCTCCTCAACCTCGCTGGTCCAGGTGTACCGGAAGAGTTCCTGAGGACCATCTGGACGAGCCGCCTACCCGCAAATATTCAGGCGATCATAGCATCCCAGTCCAAGCCGGATCTGGGCGAGCTGGCTGAGCTGGCGGACCGGATCCACGACGTCGTCGGCAACCAGGTGGCATCAACATCTGCCATCACTACTGCTGCATCGTCGAGCACCCCGAGCAACAGCGTGAACTCCGAGATCGCCGCCCTGACCAAGCAGATGGAGAAGCTGGCGGAGAAGGTGGATCGTTTGTCTCGTCCTAGAGGACGATCCCGTAGTCGTACGCGCCATCGGTCCAGCTCCCACAGATCACAGTCCAGCTACAGAAGGTTCCCCCAGTGCTGGTACCATCAGAATTTTGGAGACCGGGCTAGGAAGTGCGTGAAGCCGTGCGACTACCCTTCATCGGGAAATGTGCGGGGCAATCAGTGATGGCGACCGATGATTGTCCGAGTGCTGGTCGCTTATTTGTCACCGATCAAAGGTCAAAGGTGCAGTTTCTGGTCGACACCGGCAGCGACCTCTGCGTCTACCCTCGGTCGGCAATAACAAGACGACTAGAAAAAACAAATTACCAGTTGTGTGCGGCAAACGGAACATCTATTACTACGTATGGTTTCGTAAACTTAACTTTAAACTTAGGGTTGCGCCGTGACTTCGCTTGGCGATTTATCGTAGCCGATGTAACAAAGGCGATAATAGGCGTGGATTTTTTATGTTACTACAATTTGGTTGTTGATTGCAGGAACCAGCGCCTCATCGACAATCATACTACGCTCTCCACCCCGGCGTCGCCTGTCCGTCGTTCTGATGTCGTCTCTTCAGTGAAAGTAAGTCTTGGTGATTCCGCATACACACACATACTACAGGAATTTCCCGACATCACTCGCCCACATGGTATACACCGCACTTCAAAACACAATACAGTACATCATATTCGCACAACGCCAGGGCCACCAGTATCCTGTTCACCTCGCAGATTGGCCCCTGACAAATTAAAAATTGCGAAGGGCGAATTTGAGGCTATGTTGCAGTGTGGCACCTGTCGCTTGTCTGAGTCCCCGTGGTCGTCGCCTCTTCACCTAGCACCTAAGAAAGATGATGGTTGGCGTCCCTGTGGCGATTACAGGATGTTGAACGCCCGAACCATCCCTGACCAATACCCCATCCGACACATACATGACTTTGCTCATAGTTTGTCTGGCTGCACCGTATTTTCCCAAATTGACCTTGTGAAAGCTTACAACCAGATCCCAGTCCATCCAGATGACATCCCGAAGACCGCGATCACGACGCCATTCGGTCTTTTCGAATTCCCTTACATGACGTTTGGTCTACGAAATGCCGGGCAGACTTTTCAGCGCTTCGTGGACGAAATGCTTAGGGGTCTGGACTTCACGTACGCTTACTTGGACGATTTTTTGGTCTTTTCGAAAGACCAGAAGACCCACGAACATCACCTGCGCCAGCTTTTTGCTAGGCTCCGAGACTACGGCATGGTCATTAACACCTCTAAGTGCGCCTTTGGAGTGTCTGAGGTAAACTTCTTGGGCTACCACATCTCAGCCAAGGGCACAAGACCATTGCCTTCCAAGGTCGATGCCGTACAGAATTTTCCAGCGCCCAAGACCGTGAGAGAGCTGCGCAGATTCCTTGGAATGCTGAACTTCTACAGACGTTTCATTCCAGGTGCAGCTACTTTCCAAGCGCCCCTAAACGCACTGTTAACTGGATCGGTTAAAGGTTCACATCCAGTCAACTTCACAACCGAGGAGAACGAGGCATTCCAGAACTGCAAGAACAGCCTTTGTCAGGCAGCAATGTTGGCTCATCCTGACTGCAACGCAAAGTTAGCGTTGGTCACGGATGCGTCAGACAAAGCTATGGGAGCTGTCTTGCAACAGCTGAAAGCAGGAGCTTGGGAACCTCTTGCCTTCTTTTCGCGGAAGCTAAGCTCAGCACAGGTTAAGTACTCACCTTACGACCGCGAGCTGCTCGCGATTTACGAGAGTGTGAAGTATTTTCGGCACATGCTGGAGGCTCGTGACTTTGTGATCTACACAGACCACAAGCCTCTCACATTCGCCTTCCACACTCGTAAAGAGAATTGTTCCCCACGACGATCTCGTCACCTGGATCTCATAGCCCAGTTCACAACGGACATTAGGCATATATCCGGGAAGAACAATGTCGTGGCGGATACTCTCTCGCGCGTTGAGGAGATTACTCAACCTGTGCCTGCTGAAAAGATCGCCGCAGCGCAATTGGAGGACCAGGAGCTGAAGCAACTGCTTACAGGACATAACTCGTTGCGCCTGAAGCAACTTAGCGTACCAGGATCACAAACGCAGCTATACTGCGACGTCAGCACCCCTACACCAAGACCATATGTGCCCAAGGAGTTGCGCAGGACCATTTTCCTTAGCCTGCACTCCTTGAGTCACCCAGGCAGCAAGGCATCAGCAAGATTGGTGGCTGACCGATACGTGTGGCCTGGCATCAGGAAAGACTGTCGTGAGTGGGTTCGTTCTTGCCTGGCTTGCCAGCGCTCGAAGACCACACGGCACGTCTTTGCTCCATTAGGAGCTTTCAAATTACCGAAGTCTAGGTTTGCCTTCATCCACATTGACATCGTAGGTCCTCTGCCATTGTGCCAAGGTTTCCGCTATTGTCTCACAGCCGTCGATCGCTTTACGCGATGGCCTGAGGCAATACCGTTAGCAGACATAACTGCAGAAACAGTGGCAAAAGCTCTACTGAGCGGCTGGATTGCTCGTTTCGGCTGCCCATCGGATATCGTAACCGATAGAGGTAGGCAGTTCGAATCAGCACTATTCAAAAGCTTGTCTGCCATTGCTGGGTTCCAACATCGCAGAACAACTGCGTACCATCCTGCCTGTAACGGACTGGTGGAAAGATTCCACCGTCAACTAAAGGCTGCAATCACCTGCCACGCAAATGACAGTTGGGTGGAATCACTACCACTTGTCCTGTTAGGTGTACGCAGCGCTTACAAAGAGGACGCTCAGGCTTCAGCCGCTGAATTAGTTTACGGCCAGCCTATGCGCCTCCCAGGCGAATTTTTCGACCCACAGGCCGACGAGACCATCGACATGACCACCTACCTGTCAAGGCTTCGGAGTATTATCCGGAATCTGCAACCATCACCAGCAGCTAGGCATAACAGCAACACAAAACCATTTATTTATAAGGATTTATCCTCATCCACGCACGTGTTCCTTAGGGACTGCACTGCCGGTGGTGGTCTTAAACCGGCATACTCTGGCCCTCATAAGGTCATTACAAGAGGTGACAAGGTGTTTAGGATAGTGGTTAACGGTAAACCGGTTACCGTATCGATAGACCGCATTAAGCCGGCCTTCATACTGCGTGACCCTGACAATACATCATACTCACCACATACCACTTACACATACCACAACACACCACAGTCACCACTCAACACAAATTCACATCACTACACACCTAACGCGGATAACCGAGACTTGCCTTCGACTGACGATGACGTCATCAGGACGACGCGGTCGGGACGTCGCGTTAGATTTCCCGACTATTATCGCCCTTGACGGTCTTTGGAAGGGGGTGATGTAGTGACCTACATAGAATGGAATCTACTATAAACTAAATAAATATATTTTATATTTTGCTCAAAATTAAAGTCAAAAATAATTTATTTACATATTAGTAAGTCAACTAACAATTAGTATTATATAGAATCAGAAACAAAAATAAAATCACTTTTTGTGACTAACATTTTACATACAAACAGATTCTTCACATTAGTAGATAGTTTCTTATCGGTCGGCCGGCGAAGCTATGACGCGTCTATTGTTCGACGGGTGCGCGAGCGAGTCGGCACTATCGGTGCCTTGCGCTCGCGCAGGTAAGATGCCGATGGGCCACGCACCGCAGTGCGTCTAGTGTGCCACTTGCGATCGCTTACTGTTAATCAGATTCATAGCTACGCCGCGCCGCGCTTTTGACTGTACCATCGCTTGCTTTCGTTCATCTACACTATTCTTCTACCACTCCTTCTTCTTCTCAGTGGAACTCTTGCGTGTGAACTATAACCTGTGTCTGTGCAATAAACTTTCATTCTTCTTCCTGTGTACTTCGGACTTTCTTTCTTACCTTCACACGCCTTCCACCTACAAACAGATATATTTCAGAGTTTTCGAAAAACATGTAAAAAATATTACAAACTGGACCCTGCATTCTACATAACTGCCCCTAGTTTATCATTCGATGCAATGTTGCTAAAAACAGGGGTTGAATTAGAACTCGTATCAGACTTGTCTATCGTCAGAATGATTCAAAGTGGTATAAGAGGGGGTTTGTGCATGTGTTCCCATCGGTATGCCAAAGCTAACCATAAATACATGCAAGAATATAATGCATGCGAGCCTCACTGTTTTTTTTTTTCTTTTTTTTTTTTTTTTTAAGGATGGGAAATCATCAAATGACTCCTTCCGCTCTGGGCGGAGCGGAAGGGAGTGTCAGACTCTTACTGACTAAAACCCATCCGTGTTCCTCCTACTGCCCTTTGCGTTCCAGGGTATGGTGCCTCTTTCGAACGGATTCCGCACCCCGGCAGGCACTGGCCCTGGCAGGCCCCGTCTCCCTTGCTGACAGCTCTTTGATGCGCGCGTGGAATACAGCGCGCCGCCGACACGGGTCTAGTTTTGATCGGACGGCGAGCCGCTCAATGCTCGCCGTCCGCAGACCCGTGCCTACGGTGGTCGGAAATCGCCCTGCGACTCCCGACGCCCGGGCCGTCTTCTTCTATTGCGGCGGCCGGGTCGTGAGGCCTCCCTCTCTCTCACACGTTCGGCCTCCTCCTTCGCTAGCATTACTGCTTCGCAAAAAGAGGTGACCGCCTCCCATGCCTCCTCGCTCCGGACCATAGACCAAACCAGGGCCGGTCGCGAGAGGTCGCCGCAGCCGATCGCCTCGACGAGAAATCGGCGGTGCTCCGCCCAAGCAGGGCAGACCTCTACCGTATGCTCCACCGTGTCCTCCGGGCGATCCTCGCAATGTTGACATCCAGGCGTGTCCTCCCGCCGAATCCGAAACAGGTATCTCCCGAAACAACCGTGTCCAGTGAGTACCTGTGTACCTGTGTATGTGTGTGTGTGTGTGTGCGCGTGTGTGTGTGTGTGTGTGTGTATGTGTGTGTGTGTAAGTATAACTATGTAATACATTACATTCATTTAAAAAAATGTCTAGAACACGGATTGGTGCTGCGTAAAATTCACAGAGCCATTACTTTTAGACAGAGTCCGTATTTACAAAAATATATAGAATTAAATACAAAATTAAGACAACAAGCAAAAAGTTCTTTCGAACAAGATTTTTTCAAACTGTTGAACAACAGTGTTTTCGGTAAAACTTTAGAAAACACTGAGAATAGGGTATCTGTTGTATTTAGTTAATCAATGGTGCGATTCATTTAATAGAACCAAGAAATCAGTATCCACCGAGAGACTTGTAGCCAACCTCTATTTCCATAGTGCATCTATATTATCTGAAAGTTTAGTTGCAATACAAATGAAACCCGATCAAATAATTTTAGACAAACCTATTTATATTGGATTTACTGTTTTAGAACTTTCTAAATCACACATGTGTAGCGGCATCAATACCGCGACAAGAAAAAACCTACGGAGCAAATCTACATCGCAACAAAAAGAACCGCGACGCCATCTATACAACTTTGGGAGGTATGCGGTACAGAGAGTAAAGTCCCGCATACCTCATTTGAAAAGGAGGATCCTCCAACCAGGCGGCTGTTGTGCCTGGCGGGCTACTGCCCGATAGTTGATATTCGGGCTGATGTATATGTTCAAATCGCACGGTAAACTCTGCTTGCGCGATGCAGGATTAGGATGCAGGAGTTCACTGCTAGTTGTATAGATGGCGTCGCGGTTCTTTTTGTTGCGATGTAGATTTGCTCCGTAGGTTTTTTCTTGTCGCGGTATTGATGCCGCTACAGTCTGAGCAGGGCTCCCTTAGGTGGATTTTGAGGTAAGTACTGGCGAATTAATTTAGAGAAATTTGAAAATTTTTAGCAGTTCTATGCGAGCCAGCCGCACGTTTGAGGTGTCGGAAGACGCGTCTCGGCGCGGGCGAGCTAGCTAGACCGTTTTCAGAATTTTGAAAAGATCAAAATTGTGCAGGGTTGTCAAAAAACCAGTTTTCTCAGGCAAAAATCGAGTTTTCAGCGACCGATCGGATTTTCAGTTCGCGCAAAGCGCCGAGAATCCGGGGCTGGACAGGTGGAAACTCGATTCCGCAGACAGAATTAAATTCGGGTGTAGGGTTGTGCTAATAAAAATAGGTAAGTATAAAAATTTTGTAAAAAACAACGTTCCCGCAGAAAACCGTGTCAAAATAGCTGTTCTGGTTACAAAAATATTGCAACTTTTGTCTGAGCAGGGCTCCCTTAGGTGGATTTTGAGGTAAGTACTGGCGAATTAATTTAGAGAAATTTGAAAATTTTTAGCAGTTCTATGCGAGCCAGCCGCACGTTTGAGGTGTCGGAAGACGCGTCTTGGCGCGGGCTAGCTAGCTAGACCGTTTTCAAAATTTTGAAAAGATCAAAATTGTGCAGGGTTGTCAAAAAACCAGTTTTCTCAGGCAAAAATCGAGTTTTCAGCGACCGATCGGATTTTCAGTTCGCGCAAAGCGCCGAGAATCCGGGGCTGGACAGGTGGAAACTCGATTCGGCAGACAGAATTAAATTCGGATGTAGGGTTGTGCTAATAAAAATAGGTAAGTATAAAAATTTTGTAAAAAACAACGTTCCCGCAGAAAACCGTATCAAAATAACTGTTCTGGTTACAAAAATATTGCAACTTTTATCTGAGCAGGGCTCCCTTAGGTGGATTTTGAGGTAAGTACTGGCGAATTAATTTAGAGAAATTTGAAAATTTTTAGCAGTTCTATGCGAGCCAGCCGCACGTTTGAGGTGTCAGAAGACGCGTCTCGGCGCGGGCGAGCTAGCTAGACCGTTTTCAGAATTTTGAAAAGATCAAAATTGTGCAGGGTTGTCAAAAAACCAGTTTTCTCAGGCAAAAATCGAGTTTTCAGCGACCGATCGGATTTTCAGTTCGCGCAAAGCGCCGAGAATCCGGGGCTGGACAGGTGGAAAGTCGATTCCGCAGACAGAATTAAATTCGGATGTAGGGTTGTGCTAATAAAAATAGGTAAGTATAAAAATTTTGTAAAAAACAACGTTCCCGCAGAAAACCGTGTCAAAATAGCTGTTCTGGTTACAAAAATATTGCAACTTTTGTCTGAGCAGGGCTCCCTTAGGTGGATTTTGAGGTAAGTACTGGCGAATTAATTTAGAGAAATTTGAAAATTTTTAGCAGTTCTATGCGAGCCAGCCGCACGTTTGAGGTGTCGGAAGACGCGTTTCGGCGCGGGCGAGCTAGCTAGACCGTTTTCAGAATTTTGAAAAGATCAAAATTGTGCAGGGTTGTCAAAAAACCAGTTTTCTCAGGCAAAAATCGAGTTTTCAGCGACCGATCGGATTTTCAGTTCGCGCAAAGCGCCGAGAATCCGGGGCTGGACAGGTGGAAACTCGATTCCGCAGACAGAATTAAATTCGGATGTAGGGTTGTGCTAATAAAAATAGGTAAGTATAAAAATTTTGTAAAAAAACAACGTTCCCGCAGAAAACCGTATCAAAATAACTGTTCTGGTTACAAAAATATTGCAACTTTTATCTGAGCAGGGCTCCCTTAGGTGGATTTTGAGGTAAGTACTGGCGAATTAATTTAGAGAAATTTGAAAATTTTTAGCAGTTCTATGCGAGCCAGCCGCACGTTTGAGGTGTCGGAAGACGCGTCTCGGCGCGGGCAAGCTAGCTAGACCGTTTTCAGAATTTTGAAAAGATCAAAATTGTGCAGGGTTGTCAAAAAACCAGTTTTCTCAGGCAAAAATCGAGTTTTCAGCGACCGATCGGATTTTCAGTTCGCGCAAAGCGCCGAGAATCCGGGGCTGGACAGGTGGAAACTCGATTCCGCAGACAGAATTAAATTCGGATGTAGGGTTGTGCTACTAAAAATAGGTAAGTATAAAAATTTTGTAAAAAACAACGTTCCCGCAGAAAACCGTGTCAAAATAGCTGTTCTGGTTACAAAAATATTGCAACTTTTGTCTGAGCAGGGCTCCCTTAGGTGGATTTTGAGGTAAGTACTGGCGAATTAATTTAGAGAAATTTGAAAATTTTTAGCAGTTCTATGCGAGCCAGCCGCACGTTTGAGGTGTCGGAAGACGCGTCTCGGCGCGGGCAAGCTAGCTAGACCGTTTTCAGAATTTTGAAAAGATCAAAATTGTGCAGGGTTGTCAAAAAACCAGTTTTCTCAGGCAAAAATCGAGTTTTCAGCGACCGATCGGATTTTCAGTTCGCGCAAAGCGCCGAGAATCCGGGGCTGGACAGGTGGAAACTCGATTCCGCAGACAGAATTAAATTCGGATGTAGGGTTGTGCTAATAAAAATAGGTAAGTATAAAAATTTTGTAAAAAAACAACGTTCCCGCAGAAAACCGTATCAAAATAACTGTTCTGGTTACAAAAATATTGCAACTTTTATCTGAGCAGGGCTCCCTTAGGTGGATTTTGAGGTAAGTACTGGCGAATTAATTTAGAGAAATTTGAAAATTTTTGCAGTTCTATGCGAGCCAGCCGCACGTTTGAGGTGTCGGAAGACGCGTCTCGGCGCGGGCAAGCTAGCTAGACCGTTTTCAGAATTTTGAAAAGATCAAAATTGTGCAGGGTTGTCAAAAAACCAGTTTTCTCAGGCAAAAATCGAGTTTTCAGCGACCGATCGGATTTTCAGTTCGCGCAAAGCGCCGAGAATCCGGGGCTGGACAGGTGGAAACTCGATTCCGCAGACAGAATTAAATTCGGATGTAGGGTTGTGCTAATAAAAATAGGTAAGTATAAAAATTTTGTAAAAAACAACGTTCCCGCAGAAAACCGTGTCAAAATAGCTGTTCTGGTTACAAAAATATTGCAACTTTTGTCTGAGCAGGGCTCCCTTAGGTGGATTTTGAGGTAAGTACTGGCGAATTAATTTAGAGAAATTTGAAAATTTTTAGCAGTTCTATGCGAGCCAGCCGCACGTTTGAGGTGTCGGAAGACGCGTCTTGGCGCGGGCTAGCTAGATAGACCGTTTTCAAAATTTTGAAAAGATCAAAATTGTGCAGGGTTGTCAAAAAACCAGTTTTCTCAGGCAAAAATCGAGTTTTCAGCGACCGATCGGATTTTCAGTTCGCGCAAAGCGCCGAGAATCCGGGGCTGGACAGGTAGAAAGTCGATTCCGCAGACAGAATTAAATTCGGATGTAGGGTTGTGCTAATAAAAATAGGTAAGTATAAAAATTTTGTAAAAAACAACGTTCCCGCAGAAAACCGTGTCAAAATAGCTGTTCTGGTTACAAAAATATTGCAACTTTTGTCTGAGCAGGGCTCCCTTAGGTGGATTTTGAGGTAAGTACTGGCGAATTAATTTAGAGAAATTTGAAAATTTTTAGCAGTTCTATGCGAGCCAGCCGCACGTTTGAGGTGTCGGAAGACGCGTTTCGGCGCGGGCGAGCTAGCTAGACCGTTTTCAGAATTTTGAAAAGATCAAAATTGTGCAGGGTTGTCAAAAAACCAGTTTTCTCAGGCAAAAATCGAGTTTTCAGCGACCGATCGGATTTTCAGTTCGCGCAAAGCGCCGAGAATCCGGGGCTGGACAGGTGGAAACTCGATT